>CM062817.1:174153129-174657768 GCA_031772625.1 Pinus tabuliformis | reverse complement strand
AATAGCGTGTTCACTATATGCAATCGCTGCTATTCAACATCCTAAAATGTGCAGAAATGTGCAAGCACAGTGAGTACACCCGAATATAGCATATTAAAGAAAAAAAATTGTGCCTTGTTCACAGAATACTTAATATATCATAAATTATTACAAAGCCATATGGAGTCCAGTCAGCCTTTTAGAAGGGTCTGCAAAGGGTAAATTAAGTGAGCGAAATACGTTGTGTGACTGATGGAATCTGATTGTTGTTATGGTCTGGCCGCTGTTTTCAGGGTCCTGTTTCTGACAAGAGGGAGGACCCAGATAGCTCTTATTACAAACATGAGCTTGGCCCCAGATAGTTCTTCTATATGCCTGGACTGAAGGAATGTGTGAACTTTCAGATTCAATAGCTATACATGGTGTTTGAATAGCGTGTTCACTATATGCAATGGCTGCTATTCAACATCCCTAAAATGTGCAGAAATGCACAAGCACAGTGAGTACACCCGAATATAGCATATTAAAGAAAAAAAAATTGTGCCTTGTTCACAGGATACTTAATATATCATAAATTATTACAAAGCCATATGGAGTCCAGTCAGCCTTTTAGAAGGGTCTGCAAAGGGTAAATTAAGTGAGTGAAATACATGGCAAATGCCTCGATTGAACCACATCTCTTAATGTGTAGGATCAGTATTAGGATTGCTGGGAAATGTCCTATTTCATTGATGTTTTGCCGTACTGTAAGACTATAAGCATTTTTGAGCCGCTTGAGGTGATTCTAAATTTGAACAATATGTAGCTTGTCCCTGAATCAAATAACAAGCATTTTGTTAACGTGGACTACCTTGGGTGGTTAATATGAGAGGTTATTCTCCTCCCCGTGTAGGTTGTGCCCTTATTATTGTTTCACCATCAACAGTTAGCCTTCTTAGATTAGATTCCGCATTCATGTCACATCTTCTTTGACTAGAATTTTGTATTGTGGTGAAATTGATGAATTGCAGGTACTCCTATCACGGGAAAAAAAGAAACCTCTTGTTCTATTATGAGACAACCTTGACACGAATGCCATTCCTCTATTGCTGAATGGTTGCACCGAGATTCAACCACTACTTCAGATAATCGATGTAGGTTCCGTTACCTCATTGAAAACAACATCCTCGCACTTCCACATTACTCTATCTGATGGAACACATCAACGTAAGACTTTGCTACATCCGCATATGGCCCACAAGTTGTCTCTGGAGACATCCAAATTGGCTCAATAATTCTGCTCAAAAAAGCAGCTTGCACAATTCTCCAAAACTCCTCGTAAGGCCCACCATTTGAAATCACCCTCTTTTACTTTTTCCCGCCTAGACGTTTTTTGCATCAAAAGAAGGAAAATGGAATCTTTATTAATTCATTTCTTACTTGTTTACATAAGGTCCATCCGAGTCGTTGAGCTTGAAGTTGTGAAGCGCTCAACAGCGTTGATGAAGGACACATCGACGCTGCAACATGCACAGGCGGGTTCAGCCCAATTTAGCTCTTCGTCAGCTGAAGATACCTTGCCCTCTGTAGTTACTCCACCAACTACGGCAACAACTACAACAATTCCATTCACGGCACTCAACCCTTACCGAAAATATTGGTCTATCCAAGGTAGAGCATCTGCGAAGACATCATTGAAGGCGTACAACAATGTGCGAGGCTCAGGAAAAGTTTTCGGATTTGACCTTATCAACCATGATAAGGAAGAGATCCACCTTTCTGCATTTGCTGAACTGGCCGAATCTCTTTTCAATCTAATTCAGGTTGGGAAATTATACATTGTATCAAATGGCACAGTGAGAGAAGCAAATCCAAACTACAACCACCTCAAGAACAAATGGGAGATTTACTTGTTTTCTGCTTCCACTATCAATCCATGTCCTACAGATGATCCAACGTTTCCCTACCAGAGCTTTCACTTCAAGAATATTGCTGAAGTAAAAAGTGCAACTCCAAATACAAATGTGGATGTCATTGGTGTTGTTACCTCCACGTCACCTGCATCAACAATTCGACGAAAAGATGGAAGTGAAACATTAAGGAAAACACTCATACTAAAGGACAAGTCGGGTTTTAGCATTGATGTAACATTATGGGGAGACCATTGTGACTATATAGGACACCATCTTTCTGAATTCTACTCTTTCGACAACCCACCAATTCTTGCAATCAAAGGAGGCCGCGTGTCTGAATTTAATGGCACCACAATAGGGACGATACCAACGAGCACTCTCACAATAAATCCACAAGTTGAAGAAACTCACCAATTACATGCATGGTTCCGTGAAACCGGCTATAGCTCTTCTTCTCCATCTTTGAGTAGAAACTATGGTGTTGCTTCGAAACGTGCCCTGCCACGAAAGACGTTTCATGAAATTGCTGGCATGCAACCCTCTGATAAAGCAATCTGGGTTTTAGTTCGAGCAACAATTACTGCTCTTGATATGGACGACTTCTACTTTCTAGCATGTCCACTAGATTTCAATGGAAAACAATGCATGAAGAAGGTTGTGGAGCATTCTAACAATCTTTGGCATTGTACAAAATGTAACGGTGACTTCCTAGAATGTGACTACCGTTACAAACTTAAAATTGAGCTACATGACCACACGGGAATCTACAGAACGTCACAGTTTTCAATGATGCAGGGAACGAGCTCATGGGCATCACGGCAAAAGACCTGTTCCTACTTTCTATCGAACCAACTAATCTACAGGAAATTTGTGGCCGGATTTCAGGGCACCGCTTCCAGCTAACACTTTCCATTAAAACAGATTACTTCAACGGTGTTCAACGCTTGCAACCAATACTGATCAATTCAGAAGAAATTCAATATGCCTCTGCATGCAAGGAAGCGCTCACTGACATTCAAGCACTGTCCGCTTCAAAACGACCTATTGTTCGCCGCCTTTGAACTTTTTCTTAGGGCTTCATCTACCACGCCTGTTTGTACATAAACAAACATTTCCACACAACTAATTGTCTCATCTTTGTAAATTACACACCCATGTTATTATCATGAAACCTGTAGTTTTCAGTGCAAATACTCTCTTCCAGTCATTCCAACATATGTATGTTTGCCATTTACATTTTACATAATATAAATATCAACATTTGTAAAGAGTCACTACATATGTTTCTCGTTCGTTGTCTACATGCTATACATTGATCCCTTGCTTGCTAAGCTATTCATTTTATCGCTCAAACATGTCAAACAAAATTTTTTTGAAGAAGAAGGGAATGAAATATTTTTAATCTTGTTTCTCTCCTCTCAATGATAGATGCTGAAATAACATATGATTTCATAGCATTCCTAATTGCATGTTTTCCCTTCTACCTAATCTACCTACCTTCACCGACGTTGAACTAAAAAAAAATTTAAATCTATGTTCAAAATATAATGTTTTAATTTCACAATGGATGTGCACCCAATAAAATGAGATACCAAACATGCACTACTTGTTTATGAAAACTAACAACTATTACTTGTACTTGTTTAGATATGCCACCAAACAATCAAATTGCGGCCAAAAACAAGCGGCGGTGTATTCTTTATGCACAACAAAAGGATCGAATAAATGCACGACGTCGACTACTTTATGAACACCACAACAACCCTACTACTTCCTCTACATCCCTTCCCACCTCAAATGCTCTCCCACCTATACAAACCAACCCACCACACGTTCATCATATCCAATATAACCCTCCCCTTAACGAAGAACACCGTCGCTTTCGAGAAAGGATTGATGGACTTTCTACCTTGCATGTTTGCACAACATGCAAGGAAGCATACCCAGGAATGAAAACAAAGCTCTTCCACGGTAGACTCTCTTGTTTTCGTTGTGCATCATCTAAATCTACCAATCGTTTTTCTGAACTAAACAACATGGACCCTGGAGAACAACCCTGTGTCCTTCACCAATTAACACAAGTTGAAGAAATGCTCATCGCACGTGTCAACCCCATTCTACAAGTCACTCATTCCCGTGGTGGTCAATATAAATATAGTGGCCATACAATTAGCTTCCCTCAAGATATCACCAATATTGCCAAATACTTACCCCGGATGCTCTCTGACTTAGACATCCTCATTGTGAAAAGGCAAAATCCATCTGAAAAGGCTTACGAATTCTACGTTTGCAAATCACGTGTCCTTGCAGCCCTTGAATACAAAATAAAATATGACCCTTACTACCGTGATGTTCAATTGAATTCATCTGCAATTTCTACGCTGCCAGATCTCCCTACAGACATTTCTTCTCTTCTCCACAGTGTAACCACCTCCTCTTTTGAACCCCATCAAACCACTACTGATTCCACTTATAATCCTGATGTCATGCTACCTCCATTAGAAATCCAACCCTCTTCTTTCGTTCCAGTCCTCCCAAATTCATGTACTGAGCGTGACCACATTTGTAACTATTTGCACTCGACCCATTCAAGTTCAACAAGCTCTATCGATTGGCCTCCAATATCTTTAACTGCTATAAATGAATACAACACCATCGGCCTCCTTGCCATGGCATTCCCCACACTCTTCCCTACAGGCATCGCAATGATCATGCAACCAAGACTTACAAAAGTTGAAATGCATGAATATGCTTTGCACTTGCTGCACTACCATGATAACCGCTTTGCCAACACCCAAGATTCCGCTACTATCTTTATAACATTCTAATGCGCCACCGTAGCCAAGCAACAACCAGTGTTTTCGTGAAGAAGTACATTGAGAACAACTTGCCAACAACGGTATCAGACCTACGCCAGTGTCTTCATGACTCTCCGGATTCAAGATTGCCAGAGCAAATAATGAGGTTTGGGTCAGCTCTACGAGGAACACGGTCTTTCTGGAACAAACGCCGATCTGAGCTGACTGACATGATCACGCAAATAGGAAGCCCAACATTCTTCTTCACTCTCAGTGCAGCTGATACTAAATGGCATGACTTGCACACGATCATGCCCACCAGTGTTCCTTCCACTTCAGTCAACCCCTTCCAATGGAAAATCCAAAACATAATTAAAAACCCACATCTAACAGCCCAATATATGCATTGTAGATTTACAATTTTCCTTGAAGAAATCCTTCAAAAAGGCCTCCATGCAACCGACTACTGGTGCAGGTATTATTTAATATCCATATCCCTCTACATTAATTTTATACATTGCATATACATGTATTAACTAAATGTACCCTTCATGTTATATTCAGATACGAATGGAAACATAGAGGATCCGCACACATTCATGGCTTCCTCTGGCTACAAAATGCACCAGACATGGACACACTTGATTGGGACAATGCATTAGAAGTTGCTAATGCACAGAAATATTTCGACCACTACGTAACTGCTTGGAATCCACGTCAGGCAGAACACCGAACTATTCCGCTTCACCAGTCAACAATTCATAACCCGTGTCTCCTTGACACAGCAGCAATATTCGCGTCCAATCAATTTGAAGACTACACAGAGCTCGTCAACTGCGTTCAACGTCATACAAAGTGTCATGAATCTTCTTGTCTTCGTAAGAAAGACAATGTGCTTAGCTGCCGATATGGAGTACCGTGGGAATTGAAGTCCACTTCTTCACTTTTCATTGATGGTAAGGGTCATAAAACCTATGTCCCTGCTCGCAATGATGAAAGATTGAATATTCACAATGCCGATCTACTCTCTATTTGGAGAGCAAATGTTGATTGCCAACCAGTCCTTTCTTGCCATGCTGTATTGAAATATATTTCAAAGTATGCAACAAAAGCGGAGACAAGATCCGAGAGCTACCGTCAAATGCTATCGCGACTATCACAAAGTGCCCTTCCAGAAGCACCTACTGGTGGTGTCATCCGAAAACTCCTTACAGAAACCATTGCAGATAGAGACATTGGTGCACAAGAAATATGCCATATGTTACAAAAGCTACCTCTCTCTCTTTGCAGCCGTACATTCCGTTCTTTGAATGTCAACAGGGCTGTTTTCAAACGTGTTTCGCAAGATACTGAAAATCCTGGTTCGACACCAAACTTTATCGTTGCATATATGAACAGGCCTGCCTCACTAGAACCACTGCCCCTCCTTGAAGCTGCTCGCTCGTGGTCATATTCTGCCCAGCGGAGAAGAAACCACTGGAAACACATATTCCCCCCAATGATTGTACATGTCTTGCCCCATTACAATGTCATTCCTTCCTCTACTAATCCTTCTTATGCCACCTTCTGTTGGAGTGAATTACTCTTGTATTTCCCCTTCCGAACACTCCCTGATGATATCGGTTCAACTGATGCAGAAATTATTGCACACTGGGAACAAAAAAAGGGTGCATATACACCATGGCATGTCCATCGCGAACCCGAAAACCCACAAAGCCCACCTACTGAAGATCAACCTACCCCACACACCCCCCTGATTCCATGCAGATGAATGAATGGCAAATCCTCTCTCAACTACACCCAGGTTATAATATTGCAATTGATGACCTCGACATGATTGGCTACCGCGACTTCGATGTCAACCACAATTGGTCACAAAATACTGTCCCTCCCCCCTTGCAAGAAACTGCTATCAATTTCATTGAATTCAACCGCTCACCCATTCAAAACCAACATCATTCATTTTCCAACCTTCCCCATGATCATACATTATCCCCTACCCAAAGCATAGCTTTCACCGCTGTTTTTTCACACTTCAAAACCCCTTCGCCAAAATCCCCACGGAAGATCATCGTACAAGGAACAGCTGGCACAGGAAAATCCCATTTGATTAAATGCCTGCACCAAGCATTTGTGGAAAACTCGCCAGCCAACAAAAACCCTTTATTGTTACTTGCACCAACCAGCGTTGCAGCTTTCAACATAAATGCCCTCACAATTCACTCTGCCCTTCATATCCCTATCCAGACAATGCATCCTCTCGAAGGCCAGCCGCTCCTACACCTGCAAGAGCAACTCCGTCATGTAGAATACATCCTCATTGATGAAATGAGCTTTATTGGTCCAAAAATGCTTTCTCCCATTGACGATCGTCTAAGAGAGGCATTCCCTCTTCATCGGAATACACCATTTGGTAATCGCTCAATTATCCTTGTCGGAGATTTAGGCCAACTACCACCTGTAAAAGACATTCCTTTATATGCTGGGACATCGCGTGGCACTGCACTTTGGCGCAGCTTCGACATATTCATAACACTTTCAACCGTTTTCCGTCAACAAGGAGCTAGCTCGTCCCAGGTTGCTTTCCAGCAAATACTTGCAAATCTTAGGAATGGAATATCTACACTTGAAGATTGGCAACATCTAATGTCAAGAACAAGTTCATCTCTTACACATGAAGAGAAATGCACATTCGACGAGTCCATGCACCTATTCGCAACAAACAACGCAGTTGTCTTGCATAATAAGAAAATGCTCAAAAAATTGAATATCCCAGTAGCACTTTGCTCTGCGGAACAACAAAGGCAGAAAACTCCTACTACAACAGAAGATGAGCACCTACCTGCAAAGGTGCTCTTATGCAGTGAACAAAAAGTTATGCTCACCAGCAACTTATGGGTACATGCAGGCCTTGTCAATGGCGCGCTTGGGAAGGTCATCTCAATATTTTATTCAATTGACTCAAAGCCCCCAGCATTACCATCCTTTGTGGTTTGACTTTCGACAATACAGAGGAACACCGTGGGACATTTCACACCCAACATATGTACCCATTCCTCCCATCACAAGGGGTGCACGCCGTCAGATACCACTTCAAATGGCATGGGCTTTAACGATACACAAGTCACAAGGAATGACATTAGACAAAGCAACAGTGGACATCGGCACCAAAGAACGCCAAGGGCTAACATTCACTGCAATTTCAAGAGTGCGGTCACTAGCAGACATACACATCAATCCAGCATTCCCATTCTCCCGCATTGCACAAATGCACAAGAATCCATATCTTAAGCGTAGACAGCAAGAGGAATCATTCCTTGCATCAAAATCTATCCAGGATAATACACTTTAGCCAATCATACAACCTGTCTTCCAGAATTACCCACATGGTAAACACCACTCACTACATAACGAAGTTTCACATAGATTTGCTTGCTATTACATTTAATTTCATATGATTTTATACTCATTTGGAATCGTTTAATTTATTTTGAATATTCAAACAAAATCGTCAAACATATTCATTGTCACTTACAGTGTTTCCTTTTTGGATGGCAACAGGTATGAATACATGCTACCTACGAAGGTTGTACGAGTGTTGCGAAGAAATTCAGCAACAAGAACTTACATTACAAGATATGCAGACAAGGATCCTGCCACAACAATCAATGCCACTTTACTGTTTGCGCCCAGCCATTAAGTTGTTAAAGAAAATAAGGAAAATACTTAAGATAACAATTCACATCCATGAAAGGGATGCACACAGGCAAATGCGCCATCAATTGCAGGAACAGCTCGCACAATATGGCACCACAATAAACACTAACTGGTGTTGCCGATGCCATGGCCCATCATGCATATATGATTAGCAGCTCATTCTCAATTACATCTCTACATAATAGAATGCTTTCATTGTACATATGTTTAGAAGCCAACGAATACTTTCATTGTATATATGTTTAGTATATCTGGCATGTTTAGTTATATCTTAATAGAAATGTTCTCTGTTGTATGAACAAAAAGTATTCAATTACGTGGTCCACTGCTCTTTGTTTTGGGTTTTATGAATCAACCAACAACTTTTTTTATAAAGAAAAACGTTTCTCACTTTAGATAGGTCGATGTTTACAACAACCTATTGAAAAAGTAGTAAGGGCATTTATCCAAATGCAGTAAGAATGAATGGAATATAAATTCATTCATTACAGCCACCATAATAAAGAAATAATCTAAACCTTGGTGTCCAAAATCACAATCCTAAAATAATCTGATAGCCAGCACAACCATACTTCATAAGATAGTATGGCCAAGGTCTACTAAATTTAAGGCATCCACAACACGGTGCATTTTCTGTTCTCTGAATGGTTAAGCAGGTAGTTGAGATGAGTTGTTTTTCCATTGAATGCAGTATACCCCAGAACAGGGGTTCGCGTACTTGATAGAACAGTTCTCTGTGGTATGAACAAAGAATAATCGAGTACATGGTCCACTGCTCTGTGTTTTTCGTTGGTTAAATGCTCTGTGTTTTGCAATAAGAGAGAGCAGGTTGGGCTCTAGAGCCCAAATGGCAAGATTCCTTCTACATTAAACAACAAAAACATGTCAGCATTTTAGCCTTTCATCACATTCACATACTTGAGTTTTATATCATTTGGATGTTCAGCTTTGGAAGATGCTCCAGACACTCACAATGGGTTGCACACTGCTATTAATCTGTATTCTAAAACTCTCAATTGCTTAGAAATTTGCAGATATGGACAAAAATCCAATTCCAATATCAATTTACCATGTCCAATAATGTCAAGATTACAAATGATAAGAAGCCATATTTTGGTTTTTTTATCCAAGTTGAAAGATATTGTATGAAATCATGACACACATGGTTCTTTTTGTCTTCGGCTCGTCCACATAGTTAACCAGGTATCCCAATGAGTTGCAAATTTGTATTTTCCAGATTCATTTGTCCTTTGCAAATTTCTCTTATCCATCGCTATTTACAATTTTCTAAAAGAACCTCTTGGGAGTTGAAAGTAAGGGCTTCTGTATTTCCAAATATTGATGTTTTCAATTTCAAATTGTTAATGGTTTCCTTCTATATAAAATTATAATGATAGTGATCTCTGAAAGTCATGTTAAGGTTACCTTTATGATATTTATTAAGTTCAGTTTGATAGATCCTTGTTGTAGTTGTGGGAATTACCTGGGATTTCTCTTTGGGCTTTCCATCTAAATGAATGATTCAAATGAAGGTGCCTCTACCTTTGTGATTGTGATTTCTGATTCCTTTTAGTAGACACCAAAGATGGATGCCCACTATCGTTTGGATGGAATCGAATGAAGTGGAAGTTAGAGGCATAGAAACTTTGTACAGAAACTAAATGATTTCTCACAGCTGTCATCTTCTGCATTCTATGATTGTCGCTGCTTATACTCAACATTCAATGTTTATGGTCAGCTGTTTGATGTGGATTAGTCTTTTCATGACGGTAGAGCTCCAAGAGTTCCAGTGTCGAAAATGGTTGGCGATATTTCTCTTTTGAAAGGATATACGCAGATTACATAATTGATCTTAGTTAATTCGAATCTTTATTATCTGGATTGGTAAGCCCAAATACAAGACCTAATTGCTTTTACGGTAATTTGAATCTACAATTTCTGGAGTAGTATTTGGCGGTTGTGAGGTTATCTCTGTTTGCAATTTCATGATTAAGCGTTACTGTTGTCTAGAGATACTTGTATGGTGTGATGTTAATAATTATTACAGATATAAACTAAATCCGTTTTGGTAAAAGCATTAGTGGTGGAAAAATTAGGGAGGATAAATCATGATCAGTGGTGTAGGGGATGTAACTGACTAACAGTATCTTGTTTTTTGGTATGCGAGGTCAATCCTAGAAGTAACTCTTATAAGCTTTCTAGCCACAACTTTGTCAGAATTATAATCCCACTGTAAACAACAAAAACTCGTCCTTATTCAATCACCACACTCTCCTAGCAGATCAAAAGCACTAATATTCATGCTTCTAAGTTCTAACACAACATAAAATAAAACTGAGATCTCCTACAATATGAGCCAACTTCAAGGTTCATCTTTGTTGAAGTGGGTTTTGGACACTGGTGATTCTCTACAATATTAGGTCATCCATACAAAGGATACCTAACAAAACATAACTACACAAGAGAATATACAGTCTCCATACCTTTACCGTTGAGGCAACCACATGTGTTGCAATCCTTGATGTGCAGAGTCCTAATACCAACTTGCTATAGCCATGTTCAACAAAACCTGCAGGAAATTTTGAAAATATATCAGAAGTGGCTAAGATTCGAGACGTAGTGAAAGGTCCTCAGCTTGTAGTACTTGTAAAGATGGGGAATGTATGGCATTTCTAGAATTACCCTCTGTAAAACTTGCATTCTAGGTAACCTAGCAGATCTTCCTTTCCAGTTGTGTCATGCACACTTCCTAACAAATCCGACAGCTTTTCTTTGCAATCTGCAGAATCAGACCAGATGCTTTCAATTGGGACAATATGCGTTTGCTCTCCTGGATTTTCTTTACCAGAAACAGTGATTCATGATCCTTATTCAATCACCACACTTCTAACACAAGATAAAATAAAACTGACATCTCCTACAATATGAGCCAACTTCAAGGTTCATCTTTCTTGAAGTGGGTTTTGGAAGCGAATCTAAATGCCCTTAATGTATGTAGGATATTATTAAGAAAACCTTGGTACTATTTGCCTTGCAGGCATGTAAAGGACAGACTCAGTATTGCATTTCTAAATTTGCACCTTCTGTTCTATTTAGGTTTGAAGCTATTTTGCGTAGACACTGCCTTCTTAAATGAAAGGTTACTTGTCAGAAAACACTTGAGGAGAAATTTTGTGTAGAAACTGCTGAACTTTCCATAAGATAGCAAAACAGAGAACACTTTGCAGAAAGCGAAATTCAAGGAGGAGCACTCTCACACATGTAGTGGCAATTTAACTAAGTACCTTGAAATTAAGAGTTATTTGAGGAAACATTTTGCATGTAATGCTCTGTATCGGTGAGGGTATGTTTTCACTTTTGCAATAAGTAATGTGTGGCGCTGATTTGGAGGACTCTGTGTGTCACTAGGACCAACAAAACAATACCCATGGTACCTTGACTGCTAGTGTATATGCCTGCAGCCATGCTAGAACTTTTACTTTGACATCGAGTTGATGTAATTCCATGTTTATTAGGCACCGATATGTTCTCACCATGGCTTGGGAGGTCTGTACTAGCTGCTTAAATTTTTTTGAACATTACCTGCAGCCTGCTCCCTATTTTGTTCAAAGGCATATTTTTCTGTTTTTCCAGGACATAATTGGGGCTAGAATTTGGGCACCTAATAAATATGGTGTATATGCTTTTGAAACCTAAAAGTCTCCAAATCAAAAGCCTACAAGCATGAGTAAGATATATATTCATAATCCTTTCTGATACATTTTTTATTTTCACTTTTTTATTTTCACAGCTTCAACTGATATCCTAGAGGATAACATCCGAGAATGTTCTTCAGCCATCCTTCCGAGTCTATAGTTAACTCAGTAGCTTCAACATTACCAAAATATCCTGCATGGAGAAGCTGAAACCTTCATATATTGTTCTTGGCAAAAATTAATCTACAGAAGAGACTGTTATGGCATCATATTTAAGCTATGATTTGGGAGCCATATTTTGGTTTTTTATCCAAGTTGAAAGATATTGTATGAAATCATGACACACATGGTTCTTTTTGTCTTCGGCTCGTCCACATAGTTAACCAGGTATCCCAATGAGTTGCAAATTTGTATTTTCCAGATTCATTTGTCCTTTGTAAATTTCTCTTATCCATCGCTATTTACAATTTTCTAAAAGAACCTCTTGGGAGTTGAAAGTAAGGGCTTCTGTATTTCCAAATATTGATGTTTTCAATTTCAAATTGTTAATGGTTTCCTTCTATATAAAATTATAATGATAGTGATCTCTGAAAGTCATGTGAAGGTTACCTTTATGATATTTATTAAGTTCAGTTTGATAGATCCTTGTAATGTGTTCGGAACTCTATCCTTGGGAATGGAACATGAACTCTGTAAGGGCCATTTCAACTTTAGTGGGTTACTCTCAAATTTCTGTATCTTATTTGCTCTTCAACTAAAAATATGATTCCAATATATGAAGTTGAAGCTCCTGCATTTAAATTTTCAAAATATGTTTCCAACTTCGAAGAAATGAAATTGAAGCTCCTAAATCCATCTCTATCTCTATTTGGATGGGTATGTACTATGAATTATGACTACCGCATAGCATTGAAATCTCTATGAATAATGTTACATATAGCAATGCGTCTTGTCCGTTGAAAGGAATGAACAAATGTGTGATTGTACTGTGTACATAATACATATTAATACCATAGAGTGTTGTTATTTGTTTTTACCAAAATTGTGAAATAAGAATTTCTTATCTAATTATTGGTCTTGGGTTTTCATAGAAAATGAGTCAGCAGTGAATCGATCTGGAAATGAGTATTGTTGAGACAGCCTGCATGGAAATTGAAGTTTATTAGGACTAGGCACGTGGGTACCTTTGTGGTTGTAGTTAGTATTTGTAGTTTAAAAAAAAATTGTTTTTATTTTTTTTAAGTTGTGGTATGTTTTTAAAAGTGGGAAAACCTATCATAATTTAGTTGTTCTTCCAAAGTTGTTTGGAAGGAGCAAGGTCTTGATGAAACATATAATTTGTTTATCAGAAGAAAATGATCCATCTGAATTAATCATGAAGTGGCCGAGAATAATGAAGCCCAAAAGAGTAGATTGGCTTGCAGTCCTCAAACAGATGGAGGAACAGAACCTCAACCATCCCCTCTTCTTCAAGGTCGGTGGATTTTCAATTATTAAAGATGTGCTTCTTAAATATAGATGGACTGAGTAAATTATTAACCAAGTTGATCTGTATGACATTTTCTTTTCAGTCCACTAATGCCTTTACTGCTCTGCAATTTATGCCATACGAAGCTTCTTGGCAGTGTTATCAGACTCTTCGCAGTCCAAGTGGAGTCGGGAGTTTGACTATGTTTTAAGAGGAAACAGAGTCTAATCAGCAGAATCTGAATCAATCCCGATACTCCACCAACTATCCATTACTAGGACCCTACATCCACTAGAAAAACATCAACTCAAGAAGATGAACAAACTTCCCTGCAACCTATCACTGATCTTCTTGACATTGAAATACATGTCAACATGTAAACTTCCCATATCTCCTCTAAATGCCTCGGCCTTCTCCTTTCCATACTCAGACCTTAAAGCATAGATAATAAGACATAACCACTGCTTGTTTTTGTTTCTGAAGTCCATTAGGTGTTCCCACGTTCAGTGTTGCTATGCAAATAGACTCTAGATTCACTAAAGAGTTTAGGTACAACAAGTGAGGTGACGAGATGGGATTTGTACTCAGTTCAAATCTAATTTCATTAAAGAATTTAGGGACTGTAAATAGGGTGATGGGACTTATATTAATTTACAAATTGAGGTTTTTCAATGGCCATGCTCTAGAGTAAACTTGTAACCCATGTATGGAATCTAGACAGTGGATTGAATGCAGTGAACATAAACAAATAACCTGGTTCTGGACAGTCTGATCTGGCTCTACACAGTGTATAGAATGCATTGAACACAAACTATTAACCTGAAATAACCTGCTTTGATGTCTATGCTCATCATGATAGTGCAAGGATGCATAGATATATATGTTAAACATGGTAATGCAAGGATGCACATCTTCAATTAGTTGGTTGAACTATGCTTTAACTGTAAACCTAGATGAATCTATTTCGGTATGAACTAAATCCATATTCAATCGACCCTCAAACTAATTCTGTATAAACTTTACTTGAGATTGTTGAACCTGCCATATGACATTCATGTGCATAGTAAACCATCAATAGAACTGGATAACAAGTTTTGATATTTTTTCAAGGATTTATACTCACTACAGACTACTTTTATTTACATATCATTGAATGACTGCCCATAAGGATTTGTCTATTAAACTGAGAGACCTTGATCCGTTAGGAATCCTACAAGCGTATATACATAGAAGTGGGTGTCTTCAAATTTTTTTTTTGGTTATGGATGTTGGAATTGTGGTTTTCCCGTTGCATGTAACGGATGTATTTTAATCACAGAAGCATGATAATGCAAGGATCCATATTTTAAGAGGTTTAAATACATTGAATATTAGTTTGATATAATGTTAAACATGGTAATAAAAGGATGCACATCTTCAATTAGTTGGTTGAACTGTGCTTTAACTTTAAACCTAGATGAATCTATTTCGGTATGAACTAAATCCATATTCAATCGACTCTCAAACTAATTCTGTATAAACTTTACTTGAGATTGTTGAACCTGCCATATGACATTCATGTGCATAGTAAACCATCAAAGGACACACCAGTGGGTAGCACAAGAGGATTAAGTACATTGAATGGAAATGGATAACTAGGTTTCATATTTATGTAATTATCTGCCCTTATCATTCATCAGCATCATGTCACCTCACTATTTGCCATATGACATTCATATGAATAATAAACCAACTATTTGCCATATGACATTCATATGAATAGTAAACCACACCAGTGAGTGGCATGAGGATTAAGTACATTAAATAGAACTGGATAACAAGGTTTGATATTTTTTCCAGGATTTATACTCACTGCAGACTACTTTTAATTTCATATCATTGAATGACTGCCCATAAGGATTTGTCTATTAAACTGAGAGACCTTCATCCGTTAGGAACCCTGCAAGCGTATATACATAGAAGTTATGCACATTACATAATGTACTTTTTCTTCTCCTTGTGAGGGATTTTTGTCTTGCTACCAATGTACCATTCTTCGTCTGTTTTTTCTTTGCTGTTCTATCATATCCAAGAATGTACTCTTTCTTATAATTGGAAGTAATTTATATCTTACCAAGATTAAAATTGTACTCTATTATTCTCATGTACCAGTCGCGTCTGTTTATTGTTTTTTTATTAGGAGTGATAAAAATTGTCATTGCCCATTGCTAAATCATAGAACAGTCTTCTGCTCTTTCTTCTCTCTGTTGTTCCATTGTGCCAATGATGTGCACTTTTTTTTATCATTGTAAGGAATTTATATCTTACTATTTGGCTTCATGTATATCTTATATCTCACCTACTCTTTCTTATCATATTTACCCTACTTCCTTCCAAGGGTTTGGACTTCAAAGAATACAATCTAAGGTCTGAAGTCATCCTTCTACACAAAGATATCCATTTGCACAAGACTACTTTTTGGTTCATCTATAGACAAGGCAAAGTTTCCTTGCAAATTGTTGAGGTTGATATGAGGCTATCGTGGGTTTATATAAGGCTAAATAAGTAATAAATATATTAATTTTAAAATCAATTACTTATTAAAAAAAATATCTTATATACAAGTTGGTTATACTAGCAATTGCATTCCTTATTTTAAGAAGATTTCCCAAAATACTTTGAAAAATAGAATACATGAATTTAAAATGAGTTTCAAAATTTTAATAATATTAATTTCCATAATTAATTAAATAATTTTTATTAAATGAATTTTATTAAAAATAATAATACTAATGTTTACGAAAAACATCTTACAATTAGTTAATGTTTTAGTTGTAGTGTCAACCAACAATGTAAGTGATTTGTTTTAATATTTGCAAATCACAAATTTCTCCGCTTTTCATTTACCATGTACAACGTTGTAATTTACTTTTTATTTAAAAAAAAAGCGTGTTGCCAATAATCTATTGAATCTATTGAGCTTTAAGTATGAACGCGTTCTAGACTTACTATATTGATATGAATGGTTTGGTTTTGGTTTTGTTCTTTTAATATCAAATGTGCTGGTACGGGATGGTCATCGTGGTTATTGCCTTCGTCACTAGTGAGCTTTATATATGCTTGACTATCTATAGAAGTTTCTTCCTTTTACTAATCCTATCGGCCTCTCTTTGTACCTTTTGGGACAATTGCTAGTCAAATAACATTTGTAATGATGAGGCATGCATTCAAAGTGAAATTCTGATCACTTTTCATTCATAATATGCATCATGAATGTTCTTTCCATTAAATCTGTTGATCAATTCTATATCATTAACTTTGAGAATTATGATGAAATTGGAATATGGTTATATATTTCTTATTGGAAAAGGTTACTAGTGGATTTTAAAAGAACTATCCTACATATTTTGTATGGAGAAGTTCAAATAATTTAATTATTTCTATAATTCATGGAAGAATATTCCACTTTATGTTTCTTATTTTCGATAAGTAATTGTAGACTCAAAATTACTTGGATGGTTCCATTGTCATTATGCTTCATTTAGTTTTTTTGATAAACAATGTAGCATAAAATAGATTTAGAAATAGTTTACTTTATTTTTCTTATTTTTCATTTATTTCTTTTATAATTTGACTTTTTCTCTAACAATGTAGTTATGAAGTGATACTCTCACGGCCGAATCGAAGATGAAACATTATTAGAATACATTCATGGAAAAATTTCCTTACTGTTTCCCTTATTGCTTATTAATTGTGTTACTCACAATAAAATTAGTTAAACAATTTCTTTTCCAGTCTCACATAAACCTTCTGACTATCAGATGAAATTATATACAATTTTTTTTTTCAAATGTTTGGTTCAATTGATATTTTGCAATGATTGTGAATTTGGAATAATCTAAGAAAACATAATGAAGTAAAGTTTTTCCCATGGTTGTACACTATCAATGTTTTCCTCCTCTTTTTAAAAGAAGATAACCTAATTGATGAGGTTCTCGTTCTCATGATTTTTAGAAAATGATGATGTTCTAAGTTTAGAATTTTTTGTTATTTTTTCTCTCATACATTTAAGATTGTTAAATTTCTATTTTCTTTGTTAATTATAAGTCTCTTTATGTTTATTTACCTTTAAATAAAACATATGAAAATATCATGTCTTTATGTTATTAGACAAGGTTGTGCCCGGTCTCCACTGTTATTCTTGTTGACTATCAATAGTCTTAGCGGAAGAATTTCAAATGCTTTCTCAAGTGGTGTTATATCTGGATGTGGGTTGCCTCCTAACATTTCCCTTGCCCATTTGATGTTTGTTGACGATGTACTTGTGATGGGGAAAGTTGTCTTCAGTGAATGGAAGGTTCTGTCACGGGTTTGATACTGAATAAGATTAAGTCGACGCTAATTTCTTCTGATCCGAAGGACTAATCAATAAAGGAGATAGATAAATTATTTGGTGTGCAATCCATATCATTGGAGGGAGGCTTCAAATATGCAGGATTTTTCTTAAAGCCAAATGGATATCATAACAAAGACTGGGAATGTCTACTCTAGAAATTTGAGAAGCAACTCCAATTGTGGTCGCACAAGTGGCTTTCACTGGGAGGGAGACTCGTAATGATTAAATCTCTCCTGCAAAGTATCCAATTTATTGGATGCATATATACAAATTACACAAGGGTATTATTAATCGGATTAACTCTATCATTATGAATTTTCTTTGGGCAGGTATAGGTAAAAAGCAAAAAACTCATCATCTTGTTTGTAGGGAGAAGCTGGTTCACAAGGTTGAGGATTCAAAGATACAAAAGATTTCATTGAGGATGAAAAAATAACTTTATCTTTTCTAGAGGGATAGAAATATCACACTTTAGAAGAAATAAACATGTCTACCATTACAAGAGGTTATTTGAAAGTGGTTGCTTGAATAATATGTGTCTCATTTACGCCAGATCGAAATGGAGACTAGGGTTTTGTCAACGACTCTTTCTTTTGTAACTCTCGCGCCGCACTAGAGTGCCTCGAACGACATTGACCATGCACTTTGTGCTCCGCTCAGCCCTTGCTATGTGGATCTGCAAAGGCAGACGCAACACTCAGAGAAACATCATCAGATTCAGCTTTTTAAGGGTCCCTTTCGCCCCTCTGCAACTCTTTATGCTGGTAACCTCAACATTTATAACGGTTCAGTGGCTCTCTCCGTTGGAGTTTCAGTGCCGAGTAGGCTTGAGTTTCAGACTGCGGCTGATCCCGCACCAGTTTCTAATGTTCGGTGAAACCCACACTCTGTAGCGCTGGCGCTTACGACCACAATCGATGGCTGGCTTCTTCTCTAGCTTGCTAGTGGCCTCTGCAGATATTCTGAAGACTTGCTTGCTAGCTGCCCAGACTTTTCTCCCGGGACAGAGACCCTGGATGCGCTCCAAGCATTGGCCTCACTCGCTTCACTCCAAAAAGGCAGCGAGGCAGGGGTTTGTCTGATGCAAATGATCATTCGGCCTCTCTATAGATCTGTAGCCCTATCCTTTGCAGCGGATCTGGGCTGGAGCGATAGCTTCCATCGACAGAAGCTTTTTCCTCCCCCTCCGCCTCCAGTTCGTCAGGAGATAGGAGACCCAAAAGATTCTGGCCCTGTGTCGCTCCAGAAAGCTTTTGAAAATTTCTTTGCCCCCTTTCAGGTTCAAATCACACAGATCTCAGGCAAGACCATTCTACAATGGGTATACCCTTCAAATCTGGTGCAGAATCTCAAGGTAAATCTGGAACACCAATTCGGGATCCCCTCTGCCCTTCAGAGACTTATATTTCAAGGTAAATAACTCGATGATCCTCTTCCCCTCTCTTCTTACAACATAAAAAATAATATCTCTTTAGTGTTTTCCCTTCGTTTGAGAGGTGGCGCTGCAGGTCAATCTTCTTCTGCTCCTCCCTTCTCCTACAAAGTTGCAGTGCACTTTGAGATTCCTATTTCCCCTGAGACTCCCAAACCCAAGCCTTTTCTGGTTGATAAGTTAGAGGAGGTCCCCTCTGTTGAGATCTCCCACCTTGGCCTTGCAGATGACCTTCAAAAATTTGCTGAAAGGGCCACCATTTGGAGATTCAATGGGCTTTGGCCACGCTCTAAGGACCTCTATGACTGGATCCATGACAACTGGACTCAACATTGCAAGGTCTGCTTCTGCTCAAAAGGATATTTTATAGTTATGTTTGACAATCCTAAGCACTATGAACAGGCCTTAGAAGAAGGTCCTTGGTTTATGGGTACAACATGAATCTTCTTAACTCCATGGTTCCCAAATTTTGACCCAGCATCTGCAGTCATCACCAAAGCCCCTGTCTGGATCAGACTTCCAAACTTTCCAGCTCACCTGTGGCGTTTAGCAGTCTATAGGAGCATAGGCAACACCTTGGGTAGCTTTTTAATGGGAGATTCCCGATGGGAACATAAAGGTCTCTACACATATGCCAGAATATGTGCGGAGCTAGATCTAAGCAAGGGACTGCCAGATCAAATCAATCTCAAGATCAATGACTTTGTTTGGACCCAGAACCTGGATTATGAAAACACTGCCTTCCACTGCTGCCACTGTCACCTAACAGGGCACCTGCAAAATTCTTGCCCATCGCTGCCTGCAAAATCGAAAAAGGGCAACTTTGCAAAGACCAAACCCAAGCATTGGACCCCTTGTTCTCTGCCGCCAGCAGTGAGCTCTGATTCCTCAAGCTCGGAAGATGAGGAGAGCGATGCAGAACCAGACCAAGCACCTCAGACGATGGATCTGTCCACTAATACTCCTGTGCACACCACTGTCACAACAATCTCCCAGAAATGCGTCCATGAGACCTCCTCTCCTGAATCAGACAAGGAGATCCCCCTGTTGGAGAATTCCAGTCTTCAAGTTGTTTTAGCTCATACTCCCCAGGATGGCTGGATAAAAGTCAATAAAAAGAAAGGGAAAAAACATAATGTTGAGAATTTTGCCCCTGTGGGGTAAAAGTTAGTCTTTTGCTCTCAAGTTAATTGTTGTAGCTCCGTGAATGGTTTAGTCCTTCTCCGGGACCAAGGTTGATAGTTTCATCATTTCCAGTCGGCCGGTTTCTTGTCTCTCTTGATTGTACTATATTTTACTCAATAGAAATAGTTTAATTTTACTGAGAAAAAAAAATATGTGTCTCATTTGTAATTCGTTTTTTGTTAAATTAAGTGATAAGGTGGTAAACATGGAGTCACTTCTTAAAATTATTTAATACATTGTTATACACTTCATCTTATTGTTTTTTCCAAATCTAGGGTGAGTTGAGGCTAGCGTCAACCCACAAGTTGGATGGAAGAATGCTCTACCCAATAGAGAGTTGTCGTCGCTAAGACTATGAAAACTCAATCGAGCTTGGATGCCCGTTAGGACAATGCAACCCACATAATTGACTTCCACTTTCAACTCCTCCCTATAAAATTTAATCTCATGAATCAATATAACTAAATATTTTAATATATATTTATAATATATATATATAATGTATTTTCTAAAAACAACCCAATTTAAATAAATAATATACCATTTTAAATATTATATTCATAATTAAATTAACGAATATATCCCACCTAAAGATTAACTTAATCAAATCATAAAATTTAAACCAAACGTAATACAAAAAGATGCATTTTACAAAATTATATATATACACATATATATAACCTTTTACGAACTTTGGGAAAAAGGAATAAAGTGTTAAAAAGTTTATGGTCTTTGTGACCCAAGAAACTATAATAAAAAGTATCATGGAAACTTCGTTTACCCTTCGCGAAAGGGATAAAAAAAGGACACCATTTGTTTTTTTTCAAATGGATTGAAAGGAAAAAAAAGTGACCACATTTGCTTTTCGGTATGGATGGGATGCTTTGCATTTCTCTTGACGTGGACGGGAACGCAACGACAAAATGAATGTTCGCTCTTTCCTCGGAAGCTTCCACTTCATGGATTTGTTAGCGTTTTAGCACTTGTTTTTCAATATGTAAAACTTTTTATTATTTTATTTATTATTATTTTAAAATAAATATTATTTTATTTAAACCAAACTAAAATATTATAATAATAATAATAAAGATTAATATTTATTAAAATTAATATGGTTTATGAGTTAAAAATAAAATATTAATTGATTTTTTTTTTTTTTTTTTAGTTAAGAAATTTAATAATGTAGTAAAAAAATTGAAAACTAAAATAGATGTAAATAAGAACTAAGACAATTAAAAAAAAAAAATCATCTTTAACATTCTAATATTAATTTTAAAATAAAATATTTTTTTAATATATATAAAATATATGTTAAATAATATTAATTTATATTAATATTAAAATAAGAAAAATTAAATATTAAATATTAAATTACACAAAATTAGTATATGATGTTCAACTTGTAATCTCCAACATTAAAATAATATTTAATATTATTGATTTCTATTTATATTAAAAGATCACCACATGCACATTAAATCCAAAAAGATTACTCAGGATAGTTTCGTCTATGATAACTATTGTCTTGAGCAGATTTCTTCTTATAAATATTTGGGTATTAACTTTCCTCATCAGCTCAACTTGTAAATATTTGGGTATTGACTTTCCTCATCAGCTCAACTGGAATTATAGCATCGAGAAACTAATTACTGGAGGTTGGAAAACTTATTATGAGCTTGAAAACAATTGTAAGTAAGCCAATCTTTACATTTGGAGTAAAAAAAGGTTCCTCTTTAAGACTCTTGTCACCCTTTTATCTTTTACGGATGTGAAGTTTGGGGGTGTAATATATCTAGGGAGTTGTGGAGAAAGATTAAGATGATCCAAAAGAAATTCATAACCTATAACCTCAAGATCAAGGAAAATACTCCCTATCCTATCCTCTTGATTGAAACGGGCATGTCCCCCATTGAAAGTGCAACTATATTTAGATATGCGATGTATAAGAAGAAGCTTCACAATATGGATTCCAAGAGGCTCCCAAAAATTGATTCTAATTTTAGTCAAAATCCCCACCAACGCCTCAAGCGCTGGTGGCATCAGGTTGCTCAGTCTTGGCTCTACCTTTGGGGGATTGAGGAGGAGATCATCGTGGGAAGCAAGGATAGTATCAAAGATACTCTTACCTCCAGTTTTAAGGACACGATGTGGGATGCTAAAGAGTTGGAGGGTAAAAAGAACCTATGGTACTATAAGGAGGTGATCAACCCCACCCTCGATAACTAGAATTATCTCTCTATGTTGACTAGCATCAAGCAGAAAATGAATCGCTAGGATTAGAACTAACTCTCATGAGCTTCAAAGTGAGACCGGGTGGTGGTCTACTCCCAATACTCCCTGAGACAATAGATTTTGTCAGATTTGTGATACTAAAAAGGTAGAAGATGAAAAGCACTTCCTTTTAGACTGCTCGACTCTTGCCCACATCCACTTTCAATTCCCTATCATCAGCCACACCTCCAATATTCTTGACTTATTAAGCCAACCGAACTATAGTGATCTTGGAACACTTTTTTCCCCACTCTTTGATCACACAAACAATACTTTGAAGAATGACAATTAGACTCTCTTTTCTTGAAGTCCAATAAACCACATTGGTTTTAGTAAACGTTACTCATCATCATCATTATAAAGACAATTTAAAATCACATATTACACTATACCTAAAATCTATATATGATATCAGACTTGTAAACTCCAAAATTAAAATCAATCATACTTCATATTTAGATTTTATGAAATCTTTTCCTCTTACACAATTTTAAATAATTTTTTTTTATTTTATTTAATTTATAAAAAATATTAAAAAAATTAAGTAACAAATTAAATAATACTAATTTATAGTTATTTTAAATTTAAATTCATTAAAAATTAAAATTAAAATTTATTAAAAATGAAAAAAAATCAAATTTTTAATACGTAAACTTTCTATTATTTAATTTTTCTTCTACATTAAAAGAATTTACACACAAACAAATTTTATCTAATTAAATTTAACTTCTTAGATTTCATCAGAATTTAATTTCTGGTTTATATAAGTGAAACGAAAGATGTGTGAAGATTCAAAGATCAATTTTTCTTTGTGTAAACTACAATGTGTTATTATATATATATATATATCATTAAAATATTTTATATGATATATATATATATATCTAGACATTTTATCAGCCCAAATTAAAATGGTTTTTTTATTATTAAAAAAGTATATGTCAATATTAATCACTATTAAAATATTTTATTGATAACCCACCTTGAATATTTTTTTTATATACAATATTAAAATATTTTATTTTAACAAAGTTTTTTCTATGAAGTTGATATGGACATAAATTATTTAACATAATTTTTCAAATATTTTTTTAAAACTCTCGTTGAAATTTTTTTGAAAAATATAAGGTTCATTATTTTTCTATTTAGAACATAATTTATTTTTATTTTAAAGGGTCACATGTCAACTCGATGCACATCCCCCTCATACTAAGTCGTAAAACCAACATAGATCCATCTTAAGTACAGATCTAACATGCCCTGGGAGGCTCATTAAGCGAGGGCTCATTATACAACTCACATTCTACAGCTCAGTATGATAGATCCATCTTAAGTACAGATCTAACATGCCCTGGGAGGCTCATTAAGCGAGTGGCTCATTATACAACTCACATTCTACAGCTCAGTATGAGGGGATGCGCAAGTATGTTTGTCCGTTCATCCATTACTCTTTAAAAAAATAATCAATAAACTATTTGAAAATCTGTATTAACTAATTTATGTCCATATCAACTTCATATATATATAAAATTGTTAAAATAAAATATTTTAATGTGGTAAATAAAAGAATATTCTATGGATTATCCATAAAATAGTTTAATAGAAATATTTATTAATATTGACATATAATTAAAAAGTATTAATATATTAATATTGAAATGTTTGGATGTACATGTTATGTAAAATATTATAATGTCAATTACATATATATTATATATCATTTAATTTTTTTATGTATATATCATGAATTTTTATTTTTATTTATTTATTTTTTTAATTATTTATTTGGTCCTATATATATTCTATGTAGCATTCAAAAATACAATTTAAATAATGGAAATAAACACATTGTATTTTGCACTTGGTTCATGTTAGATACGTACTAAAGATGCATATAGATTGGTTGAGTCGAGAGGATTCTACAACCCAATATGAGGGAATGTGTAAGTTTGTTCATCTGTCTGTTCCCTTTTAAAATAGAATTAAAAATGATGTTCTAAATAGAAAAATAATGTCGCTATAATTAAAAAATTAAATATGTTGTAAAGCAAGTTATAATTAAAAATAATGAATATGTTGTAAAGTAATTAGAAGTAAAAAAATGTATGAATCGTATTAAAACTTTAGTTTTCAAAAACATTTTAAGAAGAGATTTAAATAAACTATTTAAAGATCTATGTTAACTAATTTATTTGGATATCACCTTCAGCTATATTTATATATAGAAAAAAAATTAAGTTTTTATGATTACAATTTTTATTTGTTGCTATATATATTATATTTAGCATTTAAAAATACAATTTAAACAGTGAAAAATAACATATTGTATTTGTAAGTCTAAAAAAGTTTGCACTTAAGAATGAGTCACTATCCACTCTAGAAGAAGACAATATATATGTGTGTGCGTGTCAATTAGTATTAAAATATTTTATTGAAAACTCATATTGAATATATTTTTTTTATACATTATTAAATTATTTTATTTAACAATTTTTTTTTCTATATATAGATATATATGAAATTGATATAAACATAAATTAGTTAACATAAATCTTCAAATAGTTTATTCAAATCTTTTATTGAAATATTTTTGAAAAATATAAGGTTTAAATATCTGGCTTGTGCATTTTTTTTTTATTTCTAATTACTTTACTGCATACTCATTTTTTTAATTAGAGCCAATATTATATTTTTTTTCCACTGGATATTATTTTTCTATTCAAAGCATAATATATTTTTATTTTAAAAAAACACCTATCAACTCAAAGACCAATAAATTTATACATTCCCGCATACTGAATTATAAAATAAAACTCTCCACTCAATATTACCTTAAATATATATATATATATATATAACTATGATAAAAATCATTTTCCTCGAACACCCATAGTGTTTTAGGTACAACATATTGTTGTGCGAAATCAAAATGCCGATAACACTATTAATTAAGCATAGGAATCTGTCACTTGAGAGTTTTTGGCGAAGAGGGTTCGGCAACAGGAACACGGGCATAAGTAACTTGACTTTTGTTAATCAAATTTTATAATATTTTTGAAATCCACAATTTATAAATAGTAATATCCAAATATTCTATTTTTGGTAAAGAGCGTTGGACAGGATAATTAATTTTCTTAAATTTATAATTTATAAATAGTAATATTTAAATAAATCTAATTTATATAGAAATTGAGTTGTTTTTAATGTGATTTTTTTTGACTTCGTCAAATTTATATGAAAAATTTAAGGTGAAATTTTGATGTGTGTTATTTACATTGGTTTTTTTAATTGGAATATGGATTCGGCACTTTGAAAAACTTTTAGGGCACTTGGATTGTGCTGAGGTTATCCATCAAATTTGTGATTTCAATAAATTCCTGCTAGATTTATCAGGAATTAAACTGAAAAAACCCACTTCCAAAAAATCACACTAAACACAACTATGATAAAAATACCCAAATAAAATTAACAACGGTGAAAATTTAATAATTTATCAAAGTTTTCCGTTTATAAGTTTGGTTTTTCGTAGTAAAGCACGGGGCACGTTGTAGATGGCTTAAATCGAGGCTACCTAATGAGATGTTGGCGAATTATGGCCTCTAGACAGTCATAAATTTAGGGTTATATGTAGATTCTGTAGAATATTGTGTTGGATCTATGCCCTCAAAAATACACTTAAAAGATTCGAATTGGTGTGCTCAGAAAAGAGGGAAATAGAGAATGAAAACAATGGAAAGCTGGGAATGTTTATAACAGGGAAGAGAAACTTCAGGCTTCAATGTAAACTCTGTTCTTTCATAGCTTTGGAGGTAAAATTCAGTTTGAAATTGCCCAAATATGTCAACTGTGTAGCCAAATCAACGTAAATTGTGCTAATGCCTGCACCAATTCCTTGACAGTCTGTCGTCTCAGCCGTCACTGCCACACTCGCACTGAACTTATCTAGATATTCATCTAAAACACATGCAGGATTCTAGATCCTCCTTCAGCCTTTATAAATTTGTATTTTCTCAACATGAGCAAGGAAAGCCAAGGCGAGGCCTATTGTGTAATCAAAGTGATTTCTGTTCTCCATAGTTATTTGATTTATCTCTTCTGCGGTCTGTGATTGAGCAATGTTGTTGTTGCTCCATTGTCTGATGCTTTTCTCTGTTGCTAGAATAGTTCAATTTCTGTTGTGCTTCTGCTTCTTTCTACTTTAAGCTTTCTACTCTAACCACTGGTATCAGAGCTAGTAAGAAGACAACTCTTTGGTTTTGTACCCCAGACTCTACAAGAAACTCGCGGTCCTATAAATTTGTGGAAAAAACGTTGCTGTATGAAGTCTATGCTTTTTTCTGTGGAAAAGTGATAGCCTTTTTATTATGGATATGGAAATCGAATGTGTCATTGGTTTCAATTTTTATATCTTTAATAATTATTATTAACATATATAATTATAATTATATATATTTTTATAATAATTGTTAATTTTAAGTTTAGACATTAAAAGGGTGGAAAGGTCATTTTTCTTTTCAAGGAGATGGTTTTTGATTTTTCAATTTAGAAGTTGGTAAAGTATTTTATATTATAAGCAAAGTTTTTTTTGTGGGTGTGAATTTTATAAGAATGGAGACAACATCAACTGATATGGAGAAGTTAAGTGGGGCTATCTTTTCCCTATGGAAATCACAGATGGAGGATATATTGATTTTAAATGATCAGCGTTTGCTGATTGAGGGCACAACAAAGAAACCCTCATCGATGATAGATGAAGAATGGAATAAGCTAGATAGAAAGACGATTGCAACAATTTGCCAATATCTAGTAAAGAATGTGTATTTCAATGTGTCCAGAGAAAAGACAACAGAAGGATTATGGAAGAAGCTCCATGATCTATATGAGAAGAACATAGCATCAAACAAAGTGTTCTTGATGAAGAAGATTTATAATCTCAAGATGAAAGAGGATGCTTCAGTCGCTGAGCACTTAAATGCATTTAATATTATTACTAATCAGCGTGCCTCTGTTAAAATCATTTTAAATGATGAAATTAGAGCCATTTTTCTAATGTGTTCTATGCTAGACAGTTGGAAAAATTTAATTGTAGCTATGAGCACTTCAGCAATTGTAGGGACCCTGAAGTTTGATGATGTCAGCAGCAGTTTAATGAATGAAGAGCTGCGGCACAAGTCAATTGCGGAAAACTAGGGAGGAGAAGCTTTAGCTCTAGCTAATCGTAGTAGGAGAATGGATCGAGGTCAGCGAGGGCGATCAAGATCAAGAGGCCGATCAAAATCAAGGAGGGGCAATATCATCTGCTTTCATTGTGGATAACTCGGGCGCATAAAGAAAGAATGTCGATTTCGGAAGAAAGGAAAAAAAGGACCAGAGACCAGCCAATACAAATCACTAGTCATCCAACACAAATGAAGGTGAGACTACTGTTGTAGCCATAGATGGCAATGTGTTGTTTACTGTTTCAGTAGAGGATGCATGTGTATATACATCTAACAGTAGCTTTGATTGGATCCTCGACTCTGGGAAATCTCACCATATAACCCCATGCAAAGATAGTGTTGTTGCATATAATCTTGGTGATTATGGTAGAGCACGTTTGGGGAGTAATCCTTTTTGCAGTATTGTTGGAGTGGGAGATGTCCAAATCAAGATGAAGGATGGACAACATATATTGTTGAAACAGGTTAGGCATCTACTAGAAATGCACATGAGTTTGATCTCTATGGGATCACTGGATGATGAAGGCTATTCCACAAGCTTTGGAAAAGAAGGCTGGAAAATTAGCAAAGGAGCATCTGGTCGTGGCCAGAGGATCCAAGATGGGAACATTATATGCATTGAAGGCACTGAAAGAAAAATCAGATTTGGTTACTGCCACAAAAGAAGGAAATTCAATAGATCTGTGGCATAAGAGCTTGGGTTACATGAGTGAAAATGGCTTAAAAATCTTTGTTGGTAAAAATTTATTGCCAGGTTTGAAATCCTACAATCTTGATCTTTGTGGGCATTGTATATATGGTAGACAAAGAAGGGTTTCATTCCTTAGAGGTGGCCATGAAAGAAAGAAAAATGTGTTAGAATTTGTACACTCAGATGTGTTTGGGCATGTTAACATCAAATCATTAGGAGGAGCATCATATTTTGTAAAATTTATAGATGATGCATCTAGGAAGGTTTGGGCATATCCTATGAAAAGTAAAAGTGAAGTGTTTGGAATATTTCAAAAATTTCATGTTGCTGTTGAAAGAGAAACTAACAAATTTCTCAAGCGTTTGAGAACAGATAATGGTGGAGAATATTGGTCAAATGCATTTAAGGAATATTGTAATAGGCTTGGCATAAAACATGAGAAGACTGTGCTTGGTACTTCTCAACAGAATGGTGTCGCAGAAAGGATGAATCACACCATTATGGAAAAGGTGCGAAGTATGTTGTCCAATTCTAGTTTGGAGAAGAATTTTGGGGCTAAAGCAGTCAGTACCGCTTGCTACCTCATAAATAGATCTCCAACTACAGCCTTGGATGGTGGCATCCCTGAAGAAGTTTAGACTGGTAAGAAGTTGAATTATTCTCACTTGAAAATCTTTGGATGTGAAGAATTTTTACATATTTCCAAAGAAAATAGAGCTAAGCTACATGATAAATCTATGAAATGCATTTTTTTGGATATGCAGATGAAGAATTTGGTTATCATTTATGGGATCCAGTCAAAAATAAAATCATTAGAAGCAAGGATGTTATATTTAATGAGTCAGAACTGTTCAATAGGACTGTAGGTGAGCTGGAGGTCAAGAAGGTTATTGACATGTTTGAAGAGCAGCAAGAAAACATCCCACCAATATAAGAAAATGAACAAAAAATTCAGGAACAGGAAGAACAACAAGTGGAAAATGATGAACAACAAGAAGAAGGAATCTTGCAGGAAATTTTACAGGAGATTCAACCTAATAACGCACCACCATAGTTGGTTCGCAGTTCTTCTAGGCCTCATAATCCTTCACAAAGGTATCCTCCTTCAAACTATATTTTGTTTACTAATGAAGGTGTTATGTTCTTATATCAATAGGAGTCATAGTTTTTGAATGGCTGAGATTAAAACTGTAATATGTACATACCTTTGCTTCCTGTAAATGTTTTCCATATTCAAAAAAATAAAATAAAAAATTAAAAAATGTAAAGAGGGTATGTCCTAAAAGAAAAATCAAAGGAAAAAAAGAATAAAAAAGGTTAAAAAAAGATGAAAAAATGAACCCCGAGAAAGAAAAAAGACCATGAAAGTGTGCAAGTCAAAATGCCACTATCATTTACTTTTGATGTAGAATAAAATGATTGTGTGCAAATTGTTATTCATGCCACAATCCATGGTAATCAAACAGTTTAATCTTGGTTATTTCTTGTTTTAAATTTCATGTTTATAGATAGAGAATGAAAATCTAACCAAACTATTTAATTTTGACAGATAAGTAGATATGTAGAGTAAATAAAAGGAGCTCAATTGTTTAATCTGAGCCCTTGGATATAATAGGGATAGACTTAGATATATTATTTTTGTAAAAAAAGAAAAGGTTTTGATAAGGGTTTTCCAACTTAAGTGCACCCTAATAAAGATAAGAAAAAATGGTAGGATGAGTAGATGGGTAAGTAGTTGAATGGTTGCAGGATTGTGATGATTGATTAGATAAGATCATATCATTTACCTTCATCATCAAATTTCTAAAGTATGGATGTTAATTGAGCATTTACCAAAGTACACAAAGTCAATTGATTAACCTCCCTCATTCATTACCTTTTCCACTTAACTAATTTCCAAGGAAAGTCTTAAAGTGCCTAAAATATTAAGTTAAAGGGCTCAGAGCATTTCTCTGGCTTCTGGAGGGATCGGACCCTCAGCCCAATAATCTATAGGTTTTAAGTACTAAAAGTCCCCTCATAAGCATTCACCCCCTTCATAATTCATTCATTTCCCCTAATAAACCCCTTTTCCTTGAGGATAAAACCTTAGAAAAGCGATCACCCCCCAAGCAAACCCCTTTTCCGAAAAAACCCACGAATACGTATTTAGCCTAAGTTTTTATGTTTTCTATGTGAAAAAACAAAAACAAATTGCAAAGAATTCATTTTATACTTAGTGCTAAACATTTTCTGCCTTCGTTCATATTAACTTTTAACTTTATTTATATATTAAAATCCACAAAAAAAAATATAACCCTTCCCGAATATTATAAATAAAAACCCCTATGTTAATATCCTGCCCCAAAGTTTGAAACATGAACTTTATTAATGAATGATTAATGGGTCGATCATCGGCTAATTAATAAACAAAACCCTTCGCCGATAAAAGAGATTAATTAATCAATCTGTGGTTAATTAATAATCTATCTCCACTAATGAAATCACTCCTGATGCCATTAAACCTCCATAATCCGCTACTAATTAATCCCACCACGCTTAAACCTCCACCGGGCCCCTCCATTAAACTTCATGTCAAATCCCCGCTGCGATCACCGTATGATCAGGTCCCTTTTGATCCAACGGTTGACGATCATATCGGGCGGCCTCCGAAGGTCGACCTTTACCCGTCTGATATGAGTGGTTTCACTATTCACCCCGCTGCTACGTGGCACCTAATGAATGGCATCAGGCAGCCTCCCCCCAAAACCACTCATGCCCAAAAGCAGTGTGAAATGAACCTGCTTACTACCTCCTGCTAGATGACAAAACATCTCATCCCCGCTTAATGCCAAATGTACCTTTCCCCGTGTACCTGCAAAAACAGTTGACTTTGCGAATAAAACTAAAAAACTCATTGTTTTTAGTTTTATCATGAAAAAGACTGTTCAAACCTCCATGCAAGCACCAGAGTATGTGCAACCGTCTAGCCATGTCCAACTGCCAACCTATTGAAGATGTTGAAACTCCAGACCACCCTTCGATCACGTACGCTTCTTGCAAACCGTGCATAGTCGCCCTTCAATCCCTTCAGAGCCGAAACCAAGGATTTACCAAAATTCACTAAGAAACCCTATTTTATTCCCGAACCTTTACTCAATTGCTTTAAAATACTAAGTGATTTAGTGAAAAATTGCCCAGCGACTCCAAATACTCTGAATTGAACCAAATTTGCTCCCAATTTTATTGAAAATATTTCGCCCCCATCCTTGAATCCACAAGAACCAAGGATGGCTACTCCAATTGCATTGAATGTCCTACCAATTTCTACTCCCCACAGGGACTTAAACCATCTCCCCTGGCAAATAAAGACTTTCAAATTAAAGATACTTCTGTCCAAGAATTCCCATTGAAATTATATTGTAGGTACAGAGACCAATACCTGAACCATGTGGACAAAATAGGTCTTTGGGAATCAGGTTTTTCCAAGTACCAATTCCCCAGAGTTCATATCTTCCCAAAGATTATCCACTACTGCCATATGAACTATAGTTCCAACCAAAGAGCAGTGATGACTCTTGACCATTCTGTATTGTTTACCATCATTGCTGAATCCATAAATGAAATGTTGCAGTTGCAACTAAACCAAAACCTGACCTCCCTTTCTGTTGGAGACTTGCTTAACAAATTCTCTACACTCACCTCCTTCAAGCTTGCTCAATTATTCCAGACCTTCATTAAGGAAGAGCAATTATTCAAAAGGACCCTCCCCCATACATGTTGACTATATTCTCTGATCTTGGCCGAGACATCATAAAAATGATATCCAGTGTGTTAGGGCGAACTAAAAGTCAATTTGTTGATGAGATTATTATAGCCTTTATGTCCATTTACACTCCTAGATAGCCTCCTGCCATCATGTTTGACTATGCTAAGTTCATTGCAGATAAGATGCATGATCAATTCATGAGGATGGACAATGAAAGAGTGTTCAAATATTCATCAATTTTATATCATCTTTCCCTGTACTATCAAGTTGATAAATTCCTATTCACACTCCAAAATCTTGATACCAGAGGCAACCCTAGATCAATGGTCTTCTGGACTTCATTAATCCACCTATATGACTCTTCATATTCTTATACAGGTTTCATAGATCTCTTTGTGCACCCAGTGGCAACTATGTTTTTAGGAAGTCTCCCCCCAGAATCAATGCAGATATCAAGAGCGTCCTATAGTTGTCCAAACAATATAGAGTGGGGGATTGGTACTTGTACCAAAATCACACTGAAATCAGAATATATAGTTGTGAGTTAGCACCCTACAAACTGACAAGATACCTCCCCATGAGATTGTTTGCTTTGAAGTACTACAGGCAAATGATTAATTCAGATGATGTGCATTTTGTGAAGGCCAAGAAGAAAGCTCAACTCGGGATAAAAGACCAGCTTGGCCCCTTTATATGTAACAGTAGGGAAGCAGGAAAGGAAGCAGAAGAAATCCTTCAAAGGATTAAACTAAAACAAAGTTTTATATGGAGATATGACCCTTTAGAGTTCATCTGCAATAGGATACAAAAGAACAAATTAACTCCTTATATCCACCATAGAATTCCTGAAATAGAACAATATTCAAATCAACTAGAATGGGTGGAGAATACTTTAGTAGATCGAGATAGCACAAAAGTTGCTGTCAATAATGTGTTGATTGATTTAGAAAGAAGACTTGATGAAGATTCCTTTGTACAGGTGCCAGGAGAATCCCAATCTCAAAGGGAAACATAGGGACACAGTGAGCAAACAACAGAAGAAGGACCTCAAGAGCAAGAGGAATCAGAGCAACCAGACATATCAGAAGAACTGGCTCTGCCAGAACACATCATGAGTAATCCTCCTATTTTACAGACTCCTTTAAATGAGGAGAAGAACCCCAAAAGAGATAGAGAGGAGGCCACTCCTTCTAGCAGACCTTTTGCATGTACTTGTGTCAAGAGGCAAAGGTTAAATCCATTTTCAGAACAAGAGTTTACAGAGGAAACAACTGGAACTGTAGGTACAGAGAGTAGAAAGTAGGCAGACCACTCCCTCTAGAGGTACACAAGAACCTTCCACTTCACAGGCTCAAATGCTGGAGAGACAATAGAGCATGGAAGTATCCTCATTTAGAGCTCCAACTGGCCAGAGCCAAGACATTAGAGAGATATACAAATAAATAAAGGCCAGGAATGAAAGATTGAAGGCCCAAAGCTATGCATCTTACCTTAAAATGGCTCCTACTAATCAAACAAGGCTAATGTCAGCCTTTGATGTGAAAGAAGGTAAAATGCAGATGACTTTCATGAAGCCTATTACACAGCAGCGCAAATCAATAGCAGATTACTTGAAAAATAGACTTTGAAGTATTGGCGAAGGATATACATCCTATTGACCAAATAGAATTACACAAGTAGACTGGGGAAATGGTATATTCCACATTGACCAGCAAGGCCATTGTAACACACCAACTCCAAAATTCGCTAAATAATATATCAACGCAATTCCAGTTAGAGAAGGCCTCTTCACAGGCCAAAGATACCAAGATAAAGTCCTCGGAGGACTTAGTCATAGAATTAGGGCATGATCCAAAGGATGTAAAAGGCTGCAGAAAAGCTTATTAAAAAGAAAAACGATGACATAGCTGACCATTGTGTTTATATAAAGAGGTATGATCAAGGAAAGTATATCATATTATTGTTATATGTGGATGACATGTTGATTGTTGGGCATGATAAGAATAAGATCAATAGGTTTAAGAAAGATTTGGGCATGTCAGACCAAGCAGTGTAGGTTTTAACCCCATACAGAAATTACCTGCATATGAATTCTAATATACAGAAAATAAATAATGCGAGAGCATAACACATAAAACACATATACATAGATATTTTCCCATGGATCCCAAAACTGGGACTACCAGCTTGATTTTTCATTATATTCCTTTCAATGTTATAATACATATCTATAGATGCCGAAGCATCCAATACCATGGACTGAAAACCATCGCATCCAAAAAAATGTGCAAAAAACATGCACAAAACCATAGGTGGGTCCGCCCATCCTAACATAGGGTCCAAAACCAAAATTTTTCGGGGTGCTGCCCTGAACCCCATAAAGTGGGGTTACGGGTATGCCTCAAACCCCCTGTGACCCCCCCGTTACACAATCAGCACAGCGAAGGGGGGCTTTGGCCCCCCCTGTTACACAATCAGCGCAACGACGGGGGGCTTTGGCACCCCCCCCCATTCTAACTCCCCCATTAACTACGTGGACTAGTCGTGGAAAGAATATAACGCAAACCAACATTCTCCCACTTGTTGTTTTCTTTCCACAGGGGGCCATAAGAGAGCTTAGTCATTTTTTCCAGCTCTAAAACACCCACTGTCTCTCTACACCAAGAGAACTTCTCAGAGCTCACAGATTTTGTCAATGCATATGCAGTATTCTTCAAAGTGTCCACCTGTACCAACAACACCTTTTTGTCTTCTATCATATCCCTCACAAAGTGATATTGAACATCAATGTGCTTTGTCTTTGAATGATATGTGGGGTTCTTTGCCAAGAAAATTGCACTTTGGCCATCACAGTCTATCCTTATAGCTCCCTGTACTAACCCCATACTTGAACACAATCTCTGCAACCAAACTGCTTTCTTGCTTGCATGAGTGGCTGCCATGTATTCTGCCTCTATAGTTGATAGTGCCACTACATATTGTTTCTTACTCATCCAACTAACTGCACCTCCAAATAGGTTAAACACATACCCACTTGTAGATCTTCTCTAATCCATATCTTTAGCCCAGTCTGCATCAACAAAGCCATGAATATCCAACATTTTTTCCAATCCTAATCTTCCTTGGTAGCACAAACCATAATCACTAGTGCCACACAAATACCTGAAAACCTGCTTCACTACTATCCAGTGCTCCTTCCCTGGATTTGACATAAACCTGCTCAATACTCCCACTACATGTGAAATGTATGGTCTAGTACAGACCATTGCATACATCAGGCTACTAATTGCACTTGCATATGGAACACGAGACATGTCATCTTCCTCTTCTTGTGCCTTGGAACACTGTTTAGCAAATAACCTCACACCTATAGGAATAGGAACCTTCACCAGTTTACTATCTTGCATATTAAACCTCTGCAGTATTGTCTCGACATACTTCCTCTGTTTTAACCAGAGCTTCCTCTTTACCCAATCTCTTTTAATTTCCATGCCCAAAATATAGTTTGCAACACCAAGACCTTTCATGTCGAATTTGGAGGACAATTGGGTCATTAAACCCTGGATAATTTCTTTGTCATTTCCAACTAGCAACATATCATCCACATACAAGACCAGATAAATAACACGGTTACCAATTAATTTAAAATACACACAGTGATCTGCTTTGCTTCTTGTGAAGCTAAGTCCTCGTATAAACGTATCAAATTTATGATACCACATCCTTGGTGACTGTTTTAATCCATACAGATACTTCTTTAACTTGCATATCAGTTCTTTCTTACCCTTCAGCATAAAGCCTTCAGGGTGCTTCATGTGTATTTCCTTTTCCAAATCCCCATGAAGAAATGTTGTCTTCACATCCATCTATTCTACCTCAAAATCAAAAGCAACAACAACAGATAAAAGTAATCTAATAGAAGTTACCTTGGCAACAGGAGAAAAAATATCACCAAAATCAATTCCTGGCACCTGGGAATAACCTTTTGCTACCAACCGAGCTTTATATTTCTCCACCTTTCCCTCTGCATTTGTCTTCTTCTTGAACACCCATTTGCTGCCAATGGATTTCCTTCCAGCCGACAACTCCATTAGATCCCAAGCCTCATTTTTGTGCAAAGATGCCATTTCATCAACCATGGCCTCTTTCCAGAGTTTGCCATCCTCTGAATCTACTGCTTCCTTCATAGTTCTGGGATCATCATCAGTAATATACAAAGCAAAATTTGAACAGAAGGCAGATGGAATATACCTTTCTGGCTGCCTTCTTTCTCGAACTGATCTTCTCACACCCAAAGTTTTTGGCTTTTCATCTTCTAATTCCTCCTCTGTTGTAGAGTCTGATTCTTCCTCCTTAAGCTCAAACTCTATCTTCCCAGGTTCCTCTGGTTGGACTTCATGTTTAATAACATCTTTTACCTCTCTAAACACCACATCTCGACTGTACACAACCTTCCGTGTGACTGGGTTCCAAAGCTTATAACCCTTTAAACCATCCTTATACCCAATAAAGATGCACTTTTCAGATTTACTATCCAACTTGGTTCGTTTCTCCTTTGGAACATGTACATATGCATCACATCCAAATACCCTCATATGTGAAAGAGAGGGTTTCTTACCAGTCCATACCTCTTGTGGAGTCTTATCCTCCAACGTTGATGAAGGTGACCTATTGACCAGGTAACATGCAGTATCCACTGCCTCTGCCCTAAATTCCTGTCCTAAGCCGCACCACTGAACATGCTTCTTGCCTTTTATATCAATTTCTTATTCATTCTTTCTACAACTCCATTTTGCTTAGGTGTATATGGAGTAGTCTTCTGTCGTGCTATACCACACTTCTTACAGAATGCTTCAAATTCCTTGCTACAAAACTCTCCACCATTATATGTCCTCAACACCTTTATCTTCTTCTCTGTCTGATTTTCCACGAGAGCCTTAAATTCTTTAAGCCTGTCAAAGGCTTCAGATTTCTTCTTAAGGAAATATGTCCATGTATTCCTTGAGAAATCATCTATAAATGATACATAGTACATAGACTTACCCATTGATAAAACCTTCACAGGTCCAAACACATCACTGTGCACAAGTTCTAATATTTGTTTTGCCCTCTTACTACTAGAGGGGAAAATCACCTGATTCTGCTTCCCATACACAATTTTCACAAAAATCAAAATCTAGAGAGCTATTACTCATACCTTCTACCATACCTTTACCATGAAGTATCTGAAGGCCCTTCTCTCCAATATGTCCAAGCCTTTGATGCCACAACATGGTCTTCTCTTTAGATACCACTAGATTTTCTGCTCCACTTTCAGGAACCACAAAACTGTTTCACCCATCAATAACAGTGCTACCTTGTAGCTTGTACAGAGTTCCAATTCGAACTCCCCACATCAATACCAGTGCTCACCGAACCATATTGCAGGTATCCTTATCAAACACTATTTTTTCACCTACATCATCCAACTTGCTAACAGAAATAAGATTTCTGGCTAATGCAGGAGTATGCAGAACACCCAAACGTGTTCTAACAAATGGCTCGAGCTATGCTAGATGAATCTGAAACTCCTGCAACCTTCTAGGGTGAAGCTGTATTTGTTGTTGTGACTATTCTCAACAAAGCAAATGTTCGGGTAAATATCACTCAAACTCCACATGAACTTTGGTATGGTAAGACTCCTACTCTAAAAGACTTTAAAGTTTTTGGAAGCAAATGTTTTATCAAAAGGACTGATGAAAAACTTGGTAGGTTTGAACCGAGAGTAGATGAAGGTATTCTTCTTGGTTATTTTTCCAGAAGTAAAGGATATAAATGTTATAATAAAAGACTTGGGAAAATTGTTGAAATCATTGACGTTGTAGTGGATGAAGCAAAATAGATAAAATAAACAGAAGATTATGACAATGAGGAAGATGGGGATTACTTTCCCACATCAAATCAAAATTATATTGAAGAAGAAACCAATCAAGCACTAGAAGAAGATATAATGGTAGAAGAAAATAATCTGTCCAGGTATGTTCAGAAAAATCATCCAGAAACTCAAATTTTAGGGGAAAAGGAGGCAAGTGTACAAACAAGAAGAACTATTATAGGGACCTTAAGCTACCTAGGTCTATTATCCTCCACTGAACCTCAAAATGTAATTAAAGCATGCAAAGACGAATGTTGGGTCAAGGCCATGGATGAAGAACTTGAACAAATTGAAAAGAATTATACTTGGGAATTAGTTCCTAGACCTCATGATAAAAATATTATAGGAACTAAATGGATATTCAAGAACAAGTTGAATGAAAATGGAGAAGTTATTAGAAACAAAGCCAGAATTTTTTGTAAAGGGTATGCTCAACAAGAAGGTATATATTTTGAAGAAGCTTTTGCACCTATTGCTAGAATTGAAGCCATAAGGATGTTTCTTGCTCTTTCCAGCTTTTGGAAATTCAAAGTATACCAAATGGATGTAAAATCAACCTTCCTTAATGGAGATTTAGAAGAAGTTGTTTATATTGAACAGCCAGAAGGATTCATTCTTAGAAATGATACAAAACTTGTATGCAGACTCAAAAAGGCTCTCTATGGTCTGAAACAGGCTCCAAGGGCCTGGTATTACCGCCTTGACAAATATCTACACCAACAAGGTTTTACAAAAGGTTCTGCAGATAACAATCTATATATGAAGATTGAAACTCATAAATTGCTAACTATTATTGTTTATGTTGATGATATCATTTTTGGTAGTAATGAATAATCCATGAGTAAGAATTTTGCTTCAGTAATGCAACAAGAATTTGAAATGTCCTTGTTTGGTGAACTTACCTATTTTCTTGGTCTACAAGTTCAACAAACTAAAGATGGTATTTTTCTTTCACAAACCAAATATCCCAAACAAATCTTAAAAAGGTATGGAATGGAAGATTCTAAACTATATGTATCCCAATGGTAACAGGATGTAGTCTCAGCTCAAATGATGAATAAGCAGCAGTACATCAACCAACTTACAGATCCATGATTGGTAGTCTACTTTATCTAACAGGTACTTGACCTAACATCATGCATGCAGTAGGAATAGTTGGAAGATTCCAAGCAAATCCAAAGGAATCACAACTTTAGGTAGTCAAAATAATTTTCAAATATCTTCAAGGAACTCAGGACTTTGGACTATGGTATCCTAGAGATGCAGATCTTACTCTTCATGTATATAAAGATGCAGATTGGGTAGGAAGTGTTGATGATAGAAAAAGCACTAGTGGTGGTGCATTCTTTATGGGTTCTAGGTTAGTGTCTTGGTTCAACAAGAAACAAATTTCAATTTCTTTATCTATAAATGAAGTAGAATATGTGGCTGATGCATCTTATTACACAAGACTACTTTAGATGATGCAAACTTTGCAAGGCATTCAGATCACATGTATTCGAACCATCTCCATTCTATGTGATAATACAAGTGCCATCAGTATTTCAAAGAATCCAGTCATGCACTCCAAGACCAAGAACATACCCATCAAGTACCATTTTCTATGAGAAAAAGTGCTTGAACAAAAGGTTAAATTAGAGTATGTTCCATCCAAAGAACAGGGTGCTGACATATTCACTAAACCACTACCTAGAGAAACATTTGAATATCTCAAACAAAAGCTGGGAGTAGTTGTTGCATCATCCTGCTGTTAAAATCCAGTTTTTCAGAAGAAGGTTATTATACACGTGTTTCATGAAGTATAGTCGTGTATACACGCAGGTTTCAGTGGCTAAAGAAGCGTATATGTTTTTCTAATAGGAAAAACAGTGGGTCAGACTCTGATATGGGTGCTCTGTCTGATGTTGATGATTACGGTCTAATGATATGCTTTGTTCGTTAATTTTAATCTAACTGACAAATATGCCTTGATTGACTTGTTAACAATGCACAGGTAGCACAGGTTCAAGGGGAGCATTAGCCTTCACTCGCATTTTGCATTGTTGGCATTATGGTTGCTGAGTCCAGCTATGGCTTCAGATATTTATACCATTTGTTGCTTAAGTCATGTAAAAGTCTAGGGTGTGATATGACTTCTCATACATTTGAATGAGTCCTATTGGACAAATGATGTAATTTGTATCCCCACTTTGCATGGGATGGATGATGTAATATTTATTGTATTTCTGTCATGTATAAACAATTGGTATATCCCCACTTGGTTGGGTCGATGAGTCAAATTTCGTGTATCCCCATTTTGTTAGGAGATTGATGTATGTATGAGTCATTGGTGATAAGAAGGTCATACTCACTTAGTCGAGTTATAGAGTCATGTTATTCTTTTGAAAAATATTTTTTTTGCAGACTTTGCATATGCTCAGGGGGAGCATGGACCTCACATGGATGGTTTAGTGCATCTTAGCATGTACAAAGGGGGAGCTTAATCAGAGAATTCAACATGTACTCAGGGGGAACATGGACAACATAATGTATATCAAAAGGGGAGAATATCTTGGTCCACCCTTTGCCCTTGATGTCAAAGGGGGAGAGTGTCTTGGTGTTGTTGTTGCCATCAAGTCCAAAGTGGGAGATTGTTGGCATTATGATAGAGGTTTTGTCCTTGAGGGAAATTCACATAGATGACAGTTCACAGTGCAACATGTTAACAATAAAGGATTACAGATCAAACTCCAGAGATTGAAGAAAGAGAGGTATACGCTGGTTCACTTTGTCAAAGTAGCATACACATGCGAGAACACAGATAAAAAAGAGCGTATATGTATACACACACTTTCACCGAAGGAAAAACGCGCATGGGATGGAAAATCAAGGTTTTGGTCCAAGTTATTGGTCCAATGTATTTGGTTCATGGTATTGACCCTAGGTATTTGGTCCTACGTGGTTTTGGTCCAAGGTATTGATCCTAAGTGGTTTTGGTCCAGGGTATTGACAAAGGGCCTAAAACTATATAAAGAGGAGAAGATCATAAGGCCAAGTGTGCAAGAAATAATATTCTAAGGAATACTTCTATCTGAAGTATGGTTTGTGTTACAGGGTAATGTTTGGGACTAGATATGAAATATTCATGTGCACCTTGAGTTCATATTGGATCAGGATCATGAGACCTGAAATGACTTATTCTTGAATGATCTAATATTGGTTGAGACTATATCTGATGTTTTGCACCTATTTTATTCGTTGTTTATCATGATCTGGGTTTTCCTGAAGTCTAGAATTGCAGCAAAGTTCTGAGTCAATACTTGTAGATCTACATGCAGGTTCGTCTCATCCAAAGAGCATATACACGTAGGTTCTATTCTTTCAAGTAGCGTATACAAAAGAAAAGATTCTTTTTCAGATTTGACTGATTTATCTGATCAAATTCTATTGTTTTATTGATGTCTGCCAATGAAGTCTTCTTAGATCTGAATGTAAAACTGAATGCATAAGGAGGTTGGAATTTGATTGATTGATTGTTTAAGTGAGAAGAAGTGATGTTTTTCCCTGCCTGTGTAAAGCTCTGTAAGTTGACAGTAGATATTCAATATATTGCTGGTTGGTACAAGACTTGATTCAAAAGTTTATGTTTGCAGTAGTTTTTAAGGTATACGCAGGTTTGATTAACGAAAGTAGCATATACACGCAGTTTGGGTTTAGCCAAGTAGTATATACACTCTAATGCATGATTTTTGAGGTTATAGCTAGTTTTGAATGATGATGCAGGGTTCTGGGTTCAGAACAATGTTCTGGTGTCAGTGATTTGATTGTTTAGATTAACTGAATGTTAGTTGATGTAGTTTAAATTTAATTTTTTTTTATGGGTCGAATATGAAAATTGGATGAAATGCAGACTTTAGATTTTGGTGTTGTGATCCAAGAGTATCCAATCTGAAAATTCATGAAACGTGGTACCTGGAAGAATAAATAAGGTTGTAGCCTTCTTTAGGTCGACACCTACGTACTAGTAAACATATTAGCTAGTATAAGAGCTAGGGGGTTGCAACTCCCTTTCAGTAGAAGCTGGAAAATGAGAGAAGGTTGTTGCCTTCTGTAGGTGGGTGCCTGCATACTGGTATGAGTCTGCACTAGCACAAGAATGCAAACAGATTTTCTTATTATTAAAAGAAGACAGAGACGACAACAGTAGGTGGTTTTCACCCACATTGGGTTTTCACCTTAAATCTTGTTGTTCATGTGTGTTGCTTATGTGTAATGCTTTATTCTGCTTTTACTGCACTGTCTAATAAGCTAATGATGTACTGGTTTAAGATCAACACATGATAAATTGTCTAAATCACAAGTTCCCTGGATATACGTTGGTTTCTTTAATCACAATTGCGTGTACGAGCTAGTTCACTTCACTGAAGTAGCGTATATAAATCTGTTTGAGAAATAAAATTATTGATCTCATAATACTGATTCACCCCCCTCTTAGTATTATTTCCAAAAACGAGCCTACGTCAGTGCCCAAAAATCCATTTGAATTTAAGTTAACCTTAGAAAATGAGGAAAATCAAGCGGTGCGAGAGGTAAAATTGGCCCAAAATTACCACTAGATGTCACTATCAGTGACATAATAATGGGTAAATTGCATAAACTTCATTCTTACCAAATTAAATAATGATAATTGAATAATGATAAGAATAATAGACAAATCAAAACATCGAAGAAAACATAAAAGTTATAGTAAGTCTTTCATTAACACTTTTAATTTATGCCATAAATTCATAGATCAAATAAATATTCAATAGGGACACACTTTGTTTTATGTCCTAAATTTCATAAATCAAATAAACCTTCAATATGAAAGTGTGAAAACACTCTGTGCATTGATATATCAACATGTCTTTAGAAATATTGACATGTATATTTTGATCATTCAAACAATGGAAATCATGCATATGTAGAAAGAGGTTTTTCTAAAACTAAGGGAAACTAGTGCAAAATGGGAAATTTGTTCCACTAGGGTGATCCTTGGAAATGTCAATATGCAATAGAAATTCCACAATGAATTTAAACTTGGAGTAAATCAAAGCAGGATAAGGAGACATCCATAATTTCAAATTAGAAATTAGAAATTAATCATAATCTACCTATTCATAATTGAGTGTTAGATTTTTTGCCTATACAAGTATGTATCATTCCCTTTTGTTTGGATCTTCAATATCTAAAAATATGCACCATCCCCTTTTGTTCATATTTTCAAGTTATGCATGTATGCATTGTCCCCTTCCGTTAAGATCTTTTAGCTATGCATGTAAGCATCCTCCCCTCTTAAGTATTAGGCTTTTTGCCTCTACAAGTATGTATCCTTCCCTTTTGTCAGGATCTTCAATCTCTGCACATATGCATCATCCCCTTTTGTTCATATTTTAAAGCTATGCATGTATGCATTGTCCCCTTCCATTCATATCTTTGAGCTATGCATGCAAGCATCCTCCCCTTTTAAGTATTAGGCTTTTTGCCTCTGCAAGTATGTATCCTTCCCTTTTGTTTGGATCTTCAATCTCTACATATATGCATCATTGATGGGTCCAACCCACCCTTGTCACACTAACCAAAGTTAATAATGCGTGAATAAATGGAATTGAATGATGGCAATTAGATTACATGCAATGTTGATTCATCCGATGGTTGATTGTAATGATTTTGATTTGGTTTTGGAGTCTGCATTTATGATTGGTACCTTGCGCTTCAATCGATGGACAAGTGTCCACCCTTGGGATTATCAACCCCCCCTTGGTATGGGAGATAAAACCCTAACGCTAGTCATTTGCATGCACATTTGTTGAGTTTGAGAGCTTTGTGTTTTGATTGCCATGATTCTTTCTGAGTTATTTTTCTGCTGTTAGCGTGCTTTGGTTCGGCTCTTGACCTGAAAGTTTCGTCCTCCATCCGGTATCAACCTCTGTTGAACTTGTTAGTTTTGTTCACATTACTTTATCTGCACTTTTTCTTGTGGGTTGTTGTGAAACTGTAGTTTGTTGGTTAAACTCTTCATTTTCTCTGTATGTGATGCCAATGCTGGTTGTTTGCTGGTTAATGTGGCTCTTTTCGGTCTTGAATCTTTCTAGGTGACAGTTGTTGAGTCTTTGGTTGTCTTCTCTTGGTTTTGAACAGGATGTGATTATAGTTCTCAGCTTCGACTTCTTCAACGATGCAAAGGTAAGTCCTCTAGTTCTATGCTATTAGCTATCTCATATTTTCTCTCAGTTGACTGATGTTTTTGCTCCTCTGCGAGTAGGGTAACCCTACTTGACTGCAATGACTGCAGCGTGCCTCTGCTAGGTAATTTCAAATCTTTGTTTCGTTCTTTCCTTGGGTTTTTACTTCCTCTGTCTCACAACACTCATGAACTTCGATTGTTGGTTGTCGCTACAGGTGTAACGACCTGGAGGGTTTTGGAATTCGGCTTTTCGAGACTTCGGCTAAACCCGGGTAGAGTCGTTCTCTGTTTTCCTTGTCATTTGCATTCAATGCCATAGGCTTGGGTTATTGTAATTCTTGTTTCAAAGATTTCATAAGCCGTCGACTGTATGAAGTCTCAGGCCATTGGCTTGCACAGTTGTTCTATTAGTTAGTTGTTGCAGGTCTGGCCTTAGGGTCTCTAGGCCTGCACGCTATGTTACCCTCGAACTTGTAATATTTATTGTAAGGACTGTGAAATTATTGAACAAGGTTTTGAAATTTTTTATGACTGAACATAGATTTTCTCGGGTTTATTCTATAAATAAAACATAGGGTCTACTCTTCAGGCATACCTGGATATTTTGCTTGATTTGTTGTTTGTAAATGCTTGTGCCTTATTTGTATTTTAATGCTCAAAATACACGACTTGTTCTCGACTCGTCAGCATTTATATGTTGGTTAGGTTAAGGGTCTGTAGGTCTTGTTTCTGCAACGCGTTCTTGAGTTATGTCTGCAATTCATTTGGTTTCGTAGGCATTCTTGAATCAATGCAATTCGAAATACATGTATGTGTATATGCTCGTAGAATAAAACAATAACTAGACTTTTACTGTTACTAGAAATCAACAGAATGACATGTAGATAGTTAAACAATCACAGGATGCTGGAAAGAAATGCTTGTGTGCTCAGAGATATATTTCCTTAGCTTTTTCACTTACTCTCCAAAAAAAATTTGAACCCCACAATTGTGTTATGTTCCTCTTTTAAAATGATTGTAAGGAACCGTTTTCTTCCAACTGCTGTTGGTTACATATGTTTTGTTCCAGGACAATTGTGTTCTGTTCCTCTTTTAAAATGACTGTAAGGAACTATTTTCTTCCAACTGCTGTTGGTTACATTCTGTTGGTTACATATGTTTAGTTCCAGGAACTGTTATTGTCCTACATTATTATTATGAAAATAAAACTAGTTACTTACAACAATTGTCCTAATTAATCCTTTACCTTCCTACGTACTGTTCTTTATCAATTTAAACATCATAAACAAAATAAAAAATAACAACCACATTGTTCACTCCGCAAATTCCTCTTCTATCCTCTTTAGAGACCAAACAACCTTTCCTTTTGTCTTGACCTATCAGCTAGATGCTCCTGCATCAGGCTCCCGGGGTAAGAAAAAGTCATGGCTCCGTTCCATGAGTTCCTCCATAGAATAACCAACATTTTGTATCTGTGCCACATCGAGTCACGAACTGTCCTCAATTGGACTGTTCTTCCACTTGACAAGGTATCGCAGATACTCTTTCCCGTGAGTCCTCTTGGCTACCTGTGTGTCAAGAATCTTCTCGATATCTTGGGGTTGAGCCGAAGGCATATGCCTCATCCAAGAACTGTCTCCAACTTGGGTGTCCCGTTCTGGCCGTACCACATTGTCTTCCTCTAGGTTGGCAGTATATGGGAACAGGTCCGCCACATTGAAAACAGGTGATATGCCTATATCAGGTGGCAGTTGTATCTTGTAAGCGTCGGCTGAGAATTTACGCAAAATCTTGTAGGGACCAATCTTCTTGAATTTATCTTGTTATACACGCCCTTAGGGAACCGTTTTTTACGTAAGTGTGCAAGGAATTCATCACCTATATTGAATTGGACTTCTTTCCGCTTTAAATCTACCTGTTGTTTATATTTCTGCACGCTGTCCTAAAACTTTAATTTCACCTGTTCGTGTAGTTCACTCATCACTTGAGAAAAATCTTCCCCATCAGCACTTCTCCTCTCCACCTTTCCCAGATCCCGCAATTCATGTATTCCACTAGGATGCATGCCATATAGGATCTGAAATGGACTGTTTCCGATGCTATGGTTTGGTGAATTGTTATAAGCGAATTCTTCCTGAGTGAGTGCACGATCCCATAACCGTGAATTTTCCCCAGTCAAGCTCCATAAGAACTTCCCTGAACTCCTATTCACCACTTCCGTTTTCCTGTTAGTCTGCAGATGATATGCAGAACTGAAGTTCAACTATGTGTCCAACTTCTTCCACAGGGTGCGCCAAAAGTGTCCCGTGAATTTTACGTCCCTGTCAAAAACAATAGACCTGGGTAGGCCATGTAATCTAACAATCTCCGTGAAAAACAGGTGAGCTACGTGAATGGCATCACTAGTTTTTCGACAAGGGATGAAATGGGCCATTTTCGAAAACCTGTCTACCACCACCATCACTAAGTCATAACCTTGTTGTGTGCTAGGAAGTCCTAAGACAATGTCAATACTGACTGAGTCCCATGGTCTACTTGGAACAGGTAGTGGTGTGTAAAGTCCAGTATTTTGACTATGTCCCTTCGCTAGTTGGTAGACTTTACACCTGTTCACATACCGCTATACATCCCTTTGCATTCTTAGCTAGTAATAGAAGTGTCTGAGTTGCTCCAAAGTTTTTTCTATGCCGAAGTGTCCGGCTAGACCCCCGCTATGTTTCTCTCATATAATATTTTCTCTCATCGAAGAATCAGGGATACATAACTGTCCCCCTCTAAATAGTAGTTCCTCCTGCAAGTTGTAGTCCAATCATGGACTTTTGTTCCTCGGCACAGGATTTTGACAGGCTTCAAAGGCCTCTTTGAAATTTGTGTTGGTCTGGTACAAATATTTCAAGTGCTCGAAACTCAACACCTGTATTGTACTTTCCTATAAGAGCAAGGCTCTTCTGCTCAATGCATCCGCCACCTTATTAGCCTACCCGCTGATGTGTTTCAGCACAAAGGTGAAACTCTGTAAATACTCCACCCATTTGGCATGCTTGTGGTTCAATTTGTGTTGTTGCATTACATATTGCAGCGCTGAATTATCAGAAAATAACACAAACTCATTCCCCAGCAGGTAGTGTCTCCAATGCTTTAAAGCTTGGACGACAACATAAAATTCCTTGTCATATGAGGAATATTTCTGCCTGCTTTCATTCAATTTCTCACTGAAAGATGCAACAGGTTTGTCTTCTTGGCTGAGTACAACGGCAATAGCTGTACCACTTGCATCACATCGAACCTGGAAAAGCTTATTAAAATCCGGTAACCTTAGAATCGACCTTTCTGTAATTTTCCGCTTTAGGAGCTGAAAGTTGTCCTCTGCTACCTTGGTCCAACAAAAAGGCTGACTGGCCTTTTTGATGGTGTCCAGCATAGGCGCACAGATTTCACTAAAATTTCTTATAAACTCGCAATAAAAACTCGCCAGCCCATGAAAACTACGTACCTCGAATAAGCTTCTCGGTGATGGCCAATTAAAAATTGCTACAATCTTTTCTGGATCCATCTTCAATTCGTTCTCTGCAATTACAAACCCCAGATAAACCAGTTCTCTTTGTAGGAAAGTACATTTCTTCAAATTTATCATCTGTTTATTCTACTGCAATTTCTCTAGCACTCTTTGAACATGTTGAAGGTGCTCTTCTTTAGTCCTTCTGAAAATCAATATGTCATCAAGGTATACTATCACAAACTTGTCGATGAACTCTTTCAACATTTCGTTCATCAACCTCATAAAAGTACTAGGAGCATTACTCAAACCGAACAGCATGACCAGCCACTCGTACAACCCTTCATTAGTCTTGAAGGCTGTCTCCCACTCATCTCCTTCTCTAATTCGGATCTGATGATAGCCACTCTTCAGATCAATCTTTGTGAAATATTATGCCCCACTTAGACAGTCCATCATGTCGTCCAGCCTTGGCAGGGCAAACCTGTACCTAATGGTGATTTTGTTGATGGCCCGTGGTCCGTGCACATCCGCCATTCTCCTCCTTTCTTGGGAGCGAAAACTGTTGGTACTGAACAAGGGCTCAAACTTTCCCTTATTAGCCCTTTATCTAGCAACTCCTGCACCTGTTTCCTAATCTCTTCATTATCTTTGGGGCTCATCTGATATGCTGCCTTATTTGGTAAGCTTGCTCTGGGTATGAAATCGATATGATCACTGATGCTTCTTTTGAGAGGCAACTTGTCCGACAAATCATCAACTACAATGTCCTTGAATTCCTGTAGCATCACTTGAATTTCTGCAGGTAATTCAGACATTTCTGTGTGCAACAACACTGTATTTTCCCTCCTCACAACAACATAATTCACTTCATTTTCCTCAATCTGTTTCAGAAAATGTTTTCCACCTACTAACAACACTTTTGTCCCGCTTGCTTCTGCTGTCTCCTCTTCCTTGATGGGTACAAGCGTATGCTTGACTCCATCTTTAACAAACTTGTAGCAATTCATCTTCCCATCATGTACCACCTTCCGATCATACTTCCATGGTCTTCCCAGTAGTATGTGACACACATCCATTGGCATGATATTGCAGATAACTTTGTCCTTGTACCTGCCAATGTGAAATTCAACCTCACACTGTTCATCAACCAATAGCTGGTGGCCTTTTTATAACCACGACACCTTGTAAGGGTGTGGTGCTTAAGCCGCTTCAATCCCAACTTTTCGACTATCTCGGTGGTGACCAAATTATTTTTAATCCCATTGTCTATGATCAATTTGCAGCACTTTCCAAGTGATTTGAAAACTGTCCAGAACAATGCTTTCCGTTGGGTTTGCTTAGCAATTTCCTTGGCTGGCTTTAGCAATACTTTGTTTAGAACCAAGGTCTCCCCCATTTCCGCTACATTTTTTGCTTCTTGGGGCGGTGCCACAACTTCCTCAGGCTGTGTAACAAATGTTCCCCTTCGGCTGGCTTGCTCTACTTCAGGGCATTCAAAAGATTTGTGCCCCCATTTGTGGCACCTGTAGCACTGGAAATTAGCTCCTCTACCTTGGCCATTCTCTCTTCCTCGCTGATATGGCCTGCCACCTCTAGTGCTATCTCCTTTCTCTGTTGTTCCTGAAGCCTTGGAGTTGCTGCCCTATTCGCTATTACTGGCAATTCGCACTCTACCATAGGACTGTCCTCGTCCTTTGCTATTTCCCCATCCTCTCCTATTATTCTGTTTTCTATTAATCTTTTCTTCAACCTTTACAGCACTTTGATACGATTCCTCTATGTTCCTCGGGGAAAGAATACTGATTTCATCTAGTATTTCTAGCCTCAAACCATTTACGTATCTTGCTGTCTTCTCTAGAGTGTCATCGGTATAACCAACCCTCAAGTTCACCTGGTAGAATTCTTCTGTATACTCCTTTACTGTCATGCCTTTCTGTCTTAAGTTCTGCACTTGTCGGTAAAGTGCAACCTAGTAATCCTTAGGCAGAAATCTGCCTTTTAGCTTGGCCACCATCCTTGACCACTTCTTTATCGGTAGCTTATTTATTCTCCTTCTCTCTACTTGAACACTATCCCACCACAGGGCGGCGTGTCCCTTCAATTTGGTTGCAGCGAACCTGACTCTCCGGTCCTCGCTGATCTCTTCACGTTCAAAATACTTATCCAACTCGCTTATCTAGCCCAACAGAACTTCTATGGACAGGCTGCCATCATAGTTAGGAATCTCCGGTTTGGGCTTGCTGCTGGCCAACAGAACTGACATCAGCAATCTTATCTCTGGTGCTTCCTCATCTGATCCGTCTGTTGTAACTACTGCTTCCTCCTCGCTATCATATCCGATTTCTGGATCCCTTATCCTTCCTGCCTCCGCTGCCTCTAAACGAGAAGTAAGGGTCCTTATTTCTTCCCTCAGTCCTTCGTCTACTGCTCTGCGCACACCTCTCCCACATCCTCGTCTTCCAACCTCCATATCCTGGCTCCTTCAACTTCCTCCTTTGATACCACTTCATGGGTCCAACCCACCCTTGTCACACTAACTAAAGTTAATAATGCGTGAATAAATGGAATTGAATGATGGCAATTAGATTACATGCAATGTTGATTCATCTTGAAGTTGATTGTAATGATTTCGATTTGGTTTTGGAGTCCGCACTTATGATTGGTACCTTGCGCTTCAATTGATGGACATGTGTCCACCCTTGGGATTGTCAACCCCGCCTTGATATGGGAGATCAAACCCTAACGCTGGTCATTTGCATGTACATTTGTTGAGTTTGAGAGCTCTGCGTTTTGATATGCCATGGTTCTTTCTGAGTGATTTTTATGCTGTTACTGTGCTTTGGTTCAGCTCTTGACCTGAAAGTTTCGTCCTCTGTCCAGTATGAACCTCTATTGAACCTGTTAGTTTCGTTCACATTACTTTATCTGCACTTGTTCTTGTGGGCTGTTGTGAAACTGTAGTTTGCTGGTTAAACTCTGCGTTTTCTTTGTATGCGATGCCAATGCTGGTTGTTTGCTAGTTAATGTGACTCTTTCCGGTATTGAATCTTTCTAGGTGACAGTTGTTGAGTCTTTGGTTGTCTTCTCTCGATTTTCAATAGGATGCGATTGCAGTTCTTAACTTCGGCTTCTTCAATGATGCAAAGGTAAGCCCTCTAGTTCTATGCTATTAGCTATCTCATCTTTTCTCTTAGTTGACTGATGTTTTTGCTCCTCTGCGAGCAGGGTAACCCTACTTGACTGCAATGACTGCAGCGTGCCTCTGCTAGGTAATTTCAAATCTTGGTTTCGTTCTTTCCTTGGGTTTTTACTTCCTCTGTCTCATAACACTCATGAACTTCGGTTGTTGGTTGTCATTGCAGGTATAACGACTTGGAGGGTTTCGGAATTCGGCTTTTCGAGACTCTGGCTAAACCCGAGTAGAGTCGTTCTCTGTTTTCCTTGTCATTTGCATTCAATGCCATAGGCTTGGGTTATTGTAATTCTTGTTTCAAAGGTTTCTTAAGCTGTTGACTGTATGAAGTCTCAGGCCATTGGCTTGCACAGTTGTTCTGTTAGTTAGTTGTTGTAGGTTTGGCCTTAGGGTCTCTAGGCCCGCATGCTATGTTACCCTCGAACTTGTAATATTTATTGTAAGGACTGTGTAATTATTGAACAAGGTTTTGAAATTGTGTATGATTGAACATAGATTTTCTCGTGCTTATTTTATAAATAAAACATAGGGTCTACTCTTTAGGCATACCTGGATATTTTTCTTGATTTGCTATTCGTAAATGCTTGTGCCTTATCTGTATTTTAATGCTCGAAATACACGACTTGTTTTGGACTCCTTGGGGTTTATATGCTGGTTAGGTTAAGGGTCTGTCGGTCTTGTTTCTGCAACACGTTCTTGAGTTATGTTTGCAATTCATTTGGTTTCGTAGGCTTTCTTGAATCAATGCAATTCGAAATACAAGTATGTGTATATGCTCGTAGAATAAAACAATAATTAGACTTTTATTGTTACTGGAAATCAACAGAATGACATGTAGATAGTTAAACAGTCACAGGATGCTGGAAAGAAATGTCTGTGTGCTCAGAGATATATTTCCTTAGCTTTTTCACTTACTCTCCAAAAAAAGGTCGAACCCCACAATTGTGTTTTGTTCCTCTTTTAAAATGACTGTAAAGAACTGTTTTCTTCCAACTACTGTTGGTTACATATGTTTAGTTCCATGAACTGTTATTGTCCTACATTATTATTATGAAAATAAAACTAGTTACTTACAAAAGTTGTCCTAATTAATCCTTTACCTTCCTACATACTGTTCTTTATTAATTTAAACATCATAAACAAAATAAAAAATAACAACCACATTGTTCACTCCGCAAATTCCTCTTCTGTCCTCTTCAGAGACCAAACAACCTTTCCTTTCGTCTTGACCTGTCAGCTAGATGCTTCTGCATCAATCATCCTCTTTTGTTCATATTTTCAAGCTATGCATTGTCCCCTTCCATTTATATCTTGAAGGTATGCATGTATGCATCCTCCCCTTTATGTCATTTCTTCAAGCTTTATGCATATGCAACCTCCCCAACCATTAAGTTGAACAACTAAGAGAAAATAAAAAGTTGACGAACATGGAGCTTTATCTTTTCTAGAGGGATGAACATATCACACTTTAGAAGAAATCATTGTGTCTCCCATAACAAGAGATTATTTGAAAGTGTTTGCTTGAGTAATATGTGTCTCATTCATAATTTACTTTTTGCTAAATATGTGATAAGGTGGTAAACATGGAGTCACTTCTTAAAATTATTTAATACATTGTTATGCACTTTATATTTTTTTTCCAATTCTAGGTTGAGCTTAGGCTAGAGTCAACCCACATGTCGGAAGGAAGAATGCTTTGCCCAATAAAGGGTTGTTGTCACTAAGATTATGCGAAACTCAATCGAGTTTGGATACCCCTTAGGACATTGCAACCCACATAATTGGCTTCCACTCTCAACTCTTCCCCATAAAATTTAATCTCATAAATCAATGTGAATTAAACCACACACAAACCAACTTATATACACCTCATTTATTACATTTTAACACATTTATATATTAAATAAGTTAAGCGTATGGCTTGAAAGTGAAAGTAAGCGGGCTAAAGGCCAAGCAGGTTTCAGAAGGCATCACTCAACAATAGACCACCTTGTTACACTTGGGATCATTGCAGAGGAATGTCGTAATGATAAATCCAATTTATTTTTTGGCTCTGTGGACTTTAGAAAGGCTTTCGATACGGTTCCTAGATACAACCTTTGGAATAGATTAGAAGAGCTAAAGGTTCCTCTCATGTTGAGAGCTGCCGCTATAAGGTTATATGAGAATGTAATTGCCAAGCTAAAGAGCAATGAGGGGTGGTCAAAAGATATTAAGTGTAACATCGGAGTTAAACAAGGTTGCCCCCTCTCCCCTACCCTATTTGGCATTTACATCGATAAGCTCGAAGGCTATTTAGAGGAAGCAAGATGTGATGGCACGATCTTAGCCGGGATAGTCGTCATCCTTCTTCTTTATGTTGACGATATTGTTCTTTTGGCAAGGTGCCCATTTGATCTTGATAAGCAACTCAGGCTTCTTAAGGATTTCTGCTCTACCATGGGTATGACTGTTAACACTGACAAAACAAAAGTTATGATTATCAAATCAAAGAAGGACACTTACGCTAATTTTATGTATGACAATAATAACTTGGAGGAAGTGTATTCTTACAAGTACCTAGGAATTGATATTCATCACAAGCTCAACTGGAACCATAGGATTGAGAAAAGGATTAATGGGGGGTGGAAAGCTTATTTTGGTCTTGAAAATAATTGTAAAATAGCAAACCTCGTAATGTGGGATAAAAAGAAGTTCCTCTTTGAAACTTTAGTCACTCCTGTTATCTTATATGGCTATGAGGTTTGGGGTTGCAACATCTCCAGAGAATCATGGAGAAAGATTGAACAAATCCAGAAGTGCTTTATAACTTATAACCTGAAAATTAAAAGTAATACACCCTATCCTATTCTCCTTATAGAAGCAGGTCTTTCCCCTATTGAGAGCCTAGCTATGCTTAGGTTTCTTTTGTACAAGCACAAACTTAATAACATAGATGATCATAGACTTCCTAAGCTAGCTTTAAATTCCAGCCAAAACCACCTAAGGCTCAATCGAGGGTGGCATAAAGACACAAGGGCCTAGTTAAACTATTGGGAGATCAACGAAAATGATGCATTGCAAAACATAAATAACATTAAAGATATTGTTACTTCTAAGTTCAAAGAAAAAATGTGGTGTGAGAAAGATTTAGCGGCTAAAAGAAAATTAAGTTATTATAAGAAGGTCATCAACCCCACCGTAGAAGATCAAAAGTATCTCTCTATTTTAACTAGCTCAAAGAAGAAAATTAATATAACAAAGATTAGAACGAATTCTCATGAGGTCCATAGTGAAACAGGTCGTTGGGCAGTTCCTAAAACGCCATGGATGGAAAGGATCTGCCATATATGTGAGAATAGGAACATCGAGGATGAAAACCACTTCCTCTTAGAGTGCCCTGCGTACAATCACATTAGATCTCAGTTTCACAATCTTTGTTACAATACTGACCTTCCTAGCCTTTTACAATGTCAAAATTATAGTGAGCTCGGGAGGCTTCTCTCCAAGCTTTTTGAGCATAGGAATAAAATCTTAAATCAAAATAAATAATTTGTTTCTTTAGGTCCAATAGACCATTGTTTGGTCTCAACGGACGTTAAACATCATCATCATCATCATCATCATATATTAATAATGATATATTTTCTAAAAACAACAAAATAATAGAGATGACATACATTGTTTAAATATTTAAATTTAAATTTATAATTAAATTTATTAATTAAAAAATATATCTTACATAGAGATTAACTTAATCCAATTAATCAAATCATAAAATTTAAACCAAACATAATATAAAAAATCTGCATTTCACAAATTAATATATACATATATGTTTACGCCGTAAGGCGTTCCCTCTGAGAGGAACTCCCCTCCATGCCGCGCTGTCTGGTTATGGGCCCTTAGATCGATTGTTAGACGATGGAATAAACTCCAGCCATTAGATCGTCTTCCATCCTTAAGACAGTTGTCACTCAATGATGGGCCTTCTCCCACCACATCGCCAAGGGCCTCTTCACCTACGCCGATCTGCAAAAGCTGCCCAACGGAACAAACCTGGAAGCCATTGCCGCCCACTGTAGCCTCGTCGTCATAGGTAATTCTCACGGAGGTGGCCGCCAAGATTCCATCTCTCCCTCCACTCAGATGCCGGCCGAGTATCATCCAGTGTACATTAATGGAGTTCTTGTCTCGCATCCTGACATTCTCAATGACGGGCTGTTAGCGATCCATGGCGTCGACAAGCTGCTTCTTGATCTTGATCTTGATCACAGTAATTATGACACAACTGCGGGAGCCCCTGTTCCTACAATGATGTCACCATCACCATCATCATCAGCTAGTCCTGGTCCTGATCATCCCCTGAATGTCATAACGCCCTTCATGCTGCAAGATGCAGCGCTCAGTCTTAGAGATCGCGGTTACAGCATCCTCGCCTTGGCCATGCGCATCAAGTCCCCTGAGCTTCTGCGCCTGCAAAACCTCACCATCTTTACTCTCAGCGACGATTCCGTTTTCTCAAGCGAAGGCCAAGAATTTTCGAACAATGTGAGGTACCATGAACAGGGACTACAGAAAAAGCCAGAAGAAAGACTGTTTCGACCTCGTTAGGAGGATTCAACTGTTACTTCCATTGTTTGAAGAACTTCGAGAATTGCAGGGACCCCTTCCTCGGGTGGCAGCGGAGTGCTTTTCTTCGCTATGAAAAACATTCCATTCTGCGAAAAGACTGCTTCAACTCTGCCATGATGGCAGCAAACTGTACGTGGTAATGATCACTTCATTCATTCTCTTCTCTATGCATCTCCTTTGCATCAACTCTTTCTGGGCAATATGTTTCTTGGTCGTTCAGAAAATCATTTGGAATACACAATGCTTCACCTGTTTTCATAGATAAAATTGTGTTTGAGCACATTTCTTTATCTTTCAGCTACACATACATAGAGGTTTGTTTTCATGGTTTTTAATCACGGCGGAGGATTAATTTGGGGTTTCAACTTTAATGGCGTGATCCAGGCTTTGGACGGTGAAGCAATTTCAGGTAGATTCCATGCTCTGACCCAAGAACTAGATCGTATTCTAGATGGCATGCCATATGATTTATTAGAGATTTCAGATGAAGTCAGAGAGCAGGTGAGTATTGCCTGTTGTCCAATCTCCTCTTCCTTACCCCTATCATATCGATTTTTTCCTTCTCAACATGTCTTGGTACCCCACGCTACATCTTTTCGGTTTCTATCAGTAGGCTCTCGATGCCGACATATTTCAATAATCAAGAAAGTTGCAAATGAATGAGTCCAAGTACTATTCGAGATCAAAACAGAGGATCATTTTGAATCCGCTGAATTGATTCTATTGTATTAGCCTGTTGTAAATGTTGCGGGAGAGGACATTCATAGTGTGTCGGATATGCTAAAGGGTAGGAAGATATGAAGATCTATAAGGTAACAAAAGAGAAAACATACATTTACCCTATCAGGTGGAGATATCCTCTTTTTAACTAACCAAGTTTGTCATAGTTCTACCAAATGCCTTTCCAGACATCATCCAATCGCACTACATTCCTAACCTACTTTTAGAATCAGTTCTGGACTTTAATTTTAGATGTAAAAGTTTTCATTTGATGCTTCCTGTGTGGTTCATCTATCTACTTTGTGCAGTACAATTCCCATATACGAGCCTTATGAACAGAAGGTATTATAAGCAACAGATATTTGTATGGCTGAATTTTAAGAATGCCAGATTACCCATGTATACCCATTTATTGCCTTCTTTATATTTGTTTGAGACCAGATTGTTTCACAAGTAATTCTTTTGGCAAGATTCATCTTATTTTTATAGATAATGATAATATTCAGATGCTTATTTTTTAATTGTTTGCCTGTCTTGGATAATTTTATGATATTATTTTTCATTTTTATGTAACTTCTCTCAAGACTCACCCCACCCTTTGGCCTGTAAGAAAGAGTGAGATACACTTTCATTGCTTATGGAAAGCCTCAATCAACAATTAGCTCATGAAGAGTGAACATGTCACATGTGTGGTTTGAAGCCAGGTGGAGATGATAACAATTACTCCTCTGAACCACTTTAGCCAGATCAAAACAAAATTCTATGATGTTATCTGTTCAATGGGACAGACCTCTCCACTTATTTTCTCTGTTTATTCTTTGTTGAAGATATGCTGCTGTTCTTTTTTTCCAAATCTCTAGCTCTATCTGTTTATTTTGACCTACAGAAACCATAGCAACTTTATTTATTCTTACTTGTGAATCTTTGTTTCATATTTATATTATTTAGTCTGCCAGCAAGGGGATTTTTTTTTAGTGATGTTGGTTTTCCCTCTTTAGTTTGCATTCCATTCTGATGTTTGGTCTAAAAAATTTGGACGACATTGCGCTGAATATTCATAATGAAATTCTTTTATTTTTCCAATGGAAAACTTTGTAACTTTTATATTTATGAAAGAGAAAGTTACATTCTGAAGGAGTCGAGGAATTGTAAACGTGAGAAACCATTAAGTGAATTTTGCGTATTGGTTGGATCTGAAATTTCATTCCGCATCAGATGAGTACGTACACTTAAAATTTGAATAGACCTTCAAAGAAATAAATTGAAAATGCGACTGAAAACGTAGCTTGCTTTCTTTCCCTCCAAAATATTGACAAGAAACACATTATTTCATGATTTCCAGTTTATCTCACTCTGGGTCTGTCCAAAGTATGCAGGGTGGTGCTTGTTGGATCTATAATTTAAATCTGTTGGACACCTAATCTGCCAAGGGTTAAGGTGTGGGCGCTGAACGGTCTAATGGAGTCCAAGAGACCACTTGGAATGTGAAACCAAGGGTCACTCCTATGTATTATAAATGTGTATTATTGTGAATAATAATGCATTCAATGCTTATCCTTCATATTTGGTCTTCCCCATGGTTATGTTTAACATGGTATGAAAAGTGCAGGGGATTTCCTACCCTACTCAAATTTGAGCCACTGGTTTTGTGGCGTCTCTGTGCATGACAATTCTACTATTAGTCCCAAATGTAATGAATGTGCCATCAGATAAATTCTAGCTGCATTCTTTGCCAGTTCTGTCATAGTAACTCCTCTGTTCTTTGTCTACGCTTCAGGCTTTCAGGCACCAGCATGGGCTCCTCCGACGCCTGTCACCTGCGCTCTTCCTGTCACCTGAGTTTTATGCAATTCTCTATGTGTTGAATGCTATCTTTTGTGTAGGATTCTCCTTCGACTAGCACGCTGCCCATACCAAGTTACTACGCTGCTCTCCCCACTTGCGCAACGAAACTGTGCGTTATTTTCTGTTCTTTTGACAGTCTTCATACGTTGCGGCACCCACACCGCCTCTCCAATACATACATAGTTGCCACTCCTTAGCTCCGTGGACCTCCTCCCAATCCAAACGCCTTACACTCCAAACGATGTATTCTCCAAACGCTTTAACTGAAATACCATTCATGCTTTGTGTGTTATTGATATTGTTATCTGTTTTTGGAGGAGTCAAGTTTCTTATAGAGAAGCGTGATATGTGCACTAATATGATGCATCAATTGTCCTATTGGGAGCGAAAGAGAACGAGATCACAGGGATCAAAGGCTATTATATGTCTCTACAACGTATTGCCATCCGTAGCTCTCACTGACTTCGTAACTCAATATTCTTTTGGCCACACAGAATTCCAATCGAGAATCTTGTTACGCCGTAAGGCGTTCCTTCTGAGAGGAACTCCCCTCCATGCCGCGCTGTCTGGTTATGGGCCCTTAGATCGATTGTTAGACGATGGAATAAACTCTAGCCATTAGATCGTCTTCCATCCTTAAGACAATTGTCACTCAATGATGGTCCTTCTCCCACCACATCGCCAAGGGCCTCTTCACCTATGCCGATCTGCAAAAGCTGCCCAACGGAACAAACCTGGAAGCCATTGCTGCCCACTGCAGCCTTGTCGTCACAAGTAATTCTCACGGAGGTGGCCGCAAAGATTCCATCTCTCCCTCCACTCAGATGCCGGTCGAGTATCATCCAGTGTACATTAATGGAGTTCTTGTCTCGCATCCTGACATTCTCAATGACGGGCTGTTAGTGATCCATGGCGTCGACAAGCTGCTTCTTGATCTTGATCTTGATCATAGTAATTATGACACAACTGCGGGAGCCCCTGTTCCTGCAATGATGTCACCATCACCATCATCATCAGCTAGTCCTGGTCCTGATCATCCCCTGAATGTCATAACGCCCTTCATGCTGCAAGATGCAGCACCCAGTCTTAGAGATCGCGGTTACAACATCCTCGCCTTGGCCATGCGCATCAAGTCCCCTGAGCTTCTGCGCCTGCAAAACCTCACCATCTTTACTCTCAGCGACGATTCCATTTTCTCAAGCGAAGGCCAAGAATTTTCGAACAATGTGAGGTACCATGTGGTTCCCAACATGAGGCTGCCTTTGGCAGATCTGGTGTAGCTTCCGGCGGGCACAAGACTGAAGACTCTCCTCCACGGGCAATCGCTGGTTGTGAGCGACAACAAACCCTTCTCTGTCAATTATGTGGGTATAAAGATTGCGGATGTTTTCAGCAACAGATGGATAGTCGTGCATGAGATTCTTCGGCCGCTCATAAGCTCTGTGGATCCGATGGAGTGGGCTTCCAGCGACAGCAGCGAGATTCTCCGGTCCCTCTTGATGAGCTCAGAGGATCAGATGGGGTTTTACAGAAACAACAGCACTGGTGATCATCATGAGTAGTAGTAGGTCAATAAGGAGCTAAAGATTCTTTTATTTTAGTTGCTGTCTGTGTATTTGTGATGTATTTTGCCTTTGCAATTTGAGTACAGTGGTATCCATGAGAAATCATGTCCAGGAAGCAAGCAATTAAATGTCTATGAATGCAGCATGTTATGTTCCTCTATCAAGAAGCCACATTTTGCTTGAACTGTAATGGAACAATGGCAATTTATATAATGGTTCTGATTCCTTTAATTCTTTTCTTTCATGGTTTCTTAATTTTCTGTATGTCAAGTATGACTTTGCGCTTTCATTTCTTTTCTCTGTCATGAGAATATCCTTAAGCCATGGATTTTCTTTATTGATGGGAAACAACCATAGAGCTGAGATGGTTCAAAGAGAAACTAAAATGGAATGCCAGTAAACGAGTAGAATTCACAGAAGAGGCCAGATCTCCATAGATACTGCATTGCCAGTAATAATAATAAACATGCCATTTCATCCAGATCCTTCAAAGAAATGTGAGGGTGCAATCTTCTGATCGAAACTAGCAAAGTCTGCTGAAAGTTGTTAAGAGCACACGTAATGAAATTCAAGATTGCAGAATATTAAGGAAATTTTATTACTAAAATGTTTTGTAATCTGCAAATCAAATTAAATTGCTTGAAAGTTATATCGTAATTCAATCACCTGAAATTTATCATAATTACAAGGATGTTGAACACCATTTAGCACTGATATTTGCCATGCATGAAGAAGTCTGCAATTTTTTGTGTCGAAGAATAGCATTCAAGTCTAATGGGCTCAGAGAAGTAAATCTAGGATTATGGCACGAATGCTTATGCAACTGCGTGAGTGAACTCTCTGAATTCTGGCATGGGGTTGTGGTTCATAAAGCCTTGCATCATCTGCAAAATAGTTTTAAGAGTGGATAGATATACCCTTTCAGGAGTTCGGAAATATTTACGCCATAAGGCGTTCCCTCTGAAAGGAACTCCCCTCCATGCCATGCTGTCTCGTTATGGCCCTTTAGATCGATTGTTAGACGATGGAATAAACTCCAGCCATTAGATCGTCGGTGAAAAATGTTGTAGGCGGTTCAGATTATTGGAATGTCGTAGGCAGTTGAGAATATTGCGCTTTTTAGAAACCATTTTCGTGATGTTTTCCATCCTTAAGACAGTTGTCACTCAATGATGGGCCTTCCCCTCAATTTTGCCATCCCCTTCTTCATTTCCATTCGCCCTCTCCTTCCATTAATTCCCTCGCCACTCTTTCCACTTCCTCTCTCTTCACCAATGGATCTGCGCCCTTCTACGCTTCAATGCCCACCTTCATCTCCTTCACTAGAAGGAAGGCATTCATTCTCTGTTTAGCAAAGAGAGGCCAAGCGCTCATCGACAATCCATGTAAGATTCTTTAGATCGTTGAATTCCAACCGCAATGAAAAAGGAAACCGTCTGTGGATGGATGAGAGAGGACAGCAATCTGAGGCGCCCATGAATCCACCACAAATCCACGGTCCTGGATTCGAGTCTCGAAACCCTCAAGTAGAACCTCCCTCATATCTGCTTCGGTAGTCATTGTGGATTCAGTTGGAGGAGGAGGCTCCTTACGCAACGCCCAAAGGAACCGCTGCACACTTGCTTCTAGCCCCAAAGCTAGTTCCTGAATCTGATTCTCCGACAGGGTGCCGCGGCTCCCAAAAGAAACGAACAGAACTGTCGAGGCGAGCTGGCGGTCCAGCCATTTGAGGCAGCCCTCCTTCTTAAACGTCTCTTCAGATTCTGAAAGAGACAAAGCTATTAGCAGCCCAACGGGATAAATACAAAGGGTCATTTCAACAGCGCTCAGAACCTTCCTTCCTTGAGAGCTTTTATTTGTGCTGGTTCCATTTCTTGGCATGTGTTTATCAGAATTCCATGAGCTTCCTGAAGCCGAAGGGAATTTTGAATGAACCAGTTGAATGAAATATCAGATCTGTATAGAAGAGGGTCTGGCAAATCTATTCCGAGAATCGGCGGAAGGCTCGTCAGAAAGAAATTATAATTAAAGTGGATGTAGTGTATATGTGATGTGGCAATGCCATGGCCTAGATTGTCAATCAAGAAACTCTCTGATTAGGACGTGGTTTAATATGGGGATATGTGTTCCAGCTTTTTGAATGCATGTGAAACTAAGCTGCCATGTTGTAGTCTTCTAGACTTGTGTAACTGGTTCTGTTTCCTTGGTTAAGTGCAAGTTTCAGTTGATCAAATAAAAACTGCAAATAAGTACACTGATGACACCATCTATGCTGGAGAAAAACTTATAATTCCTTGAGAGGGATATGGGAGCTCAGATTATATTTGAAAGTTTGTAGTACAGGTTGTCATGGAATGTGTATGCAGTAATTTGTACAACAGCCTCAAGTCCCCAGTCTTGATTAGATATAAGAGGTCGTCCAGTCCAGTTTGAGTTTTTGATTGTTTATGGTAGGTTATCTATCACAAATTTTAAGGAAATATGTGATAATCCAGTTGGAAATGTATTTGTTTTGTTTATACAGGTTTCTTTTAGATTTGTTACTCAGGGGCATGATATCATGTTCTAGAGATACCCTGTCCATCTATCTTTACTATCTCGTAAAATGCAAGTTGAATGCTAATCATGCCAGAGTCCAGTGATTCTTTGGAAACTCATGTAGCATATGGGTGATTGGTGTGCCCTACATGACAATGCTACCCTGCGTTTATTAATAAGCTTTATCGTTGTATTGAACTCTTGTATTTTGGTGAGTGGTCTGACTCTCTTTATCAAGTATCTTTATTCTTTGTTCCACCTTATTGTAGAGCATTTCTTAGCGTAGTTGTTGTTCAACTTTTTGAATGCATGTGAAACTAAAGTTGCCATCTTGTTCCCTTCTATCCATTGTATAAGACTTGTGTAATTGGTTCTGTTTCCTTGGTTGAGTGCAGGTTTCAGTTGATCAAATAAAATCTGCAAATAAGTACACTGATGACACCATCTATGCTGGTGAAAAACTTATAATTCCTTGAGAGGGATATGGGAGCTCAGATTATATTTGAAAGTTTGTAGTACAGGTTGTCATGGAATGTGTATGCAGTAATTTGCACAACAGCCTCAAGTCCCCAGTCTTGTTTAGATATAAGAGATCGTCCAATCTAGTTCGAGTTTTGGATTGTTTATGGTAGGTTATCTATCACAAATTTTAAGGAAATATGTGATAAGCCAGTTGGAAATGTATTTGTTTTGTTTATACATATTTCTTTTAGATTTGTTACTCAGGGGCACGTTGTCATGTTCTAGAGATACCCTGTCCATGTATCTTTACTATCTCGTAAAATGCAAGTTGAATGCTAATCATGTCGGAGTCCAGTGATGCTTTGGAAACTCATGTAGCAAATGGGTGATTGGTGTGCCCTGCATGACAATGCTACCATGCGTTTATTAATAAGCTTTATCGTTGTATTGAACTCTTGTATTTGGTGCCTCCAGAATTACTAATTTCCAACCCATATTGCGATGTGAATGATTAGTATTTGTCATTTGGTATGCATAACAAGATTTAACTTCTTTTGATAATAAAAAATGCAGGCTGCATACTGGCATTTGCCTCTCAATTGGACTATTTAATGGTTATTTTCCACAAGTAAATAAACAGTGTTCATTTCATGCATGTGAAACTAAGCTGCCATGTTGTTCCCTTCTATCCATTGTATAAGACTTGTGTAACTGGTTCTGTTTCCTTGGTTAAGTGCAGGTTTCAGTTGATCAAATAAAAGCTGCAAATAAGTACACTGATGACACCATCTATGCTGGAGAAAAACTTATAATTCCTTGAGAGGGATATGGGAGCTCAGATTATATTTGAAAGTTTGTAGTACAGGTTGTCATGGAATGTGTATGCAGTAATTTGCACAACAGCCTCAAGTCCCCTGTCTTGATTAGATATAAGAGGTCGGCCAGTCTAGTTTGAGTTTTGGATTGTTTATGGTAGGTTATCTATCACAAATTTTAAGGAAATATGTGATAAGCCAGTTGGAAATGTATTTGTTTTGTTTATACAGGTTTCTTTTAGATTTGTTACTCAGGGGCATGATGTCATGTTCTAGAGATACCCTGTCCATGTATCTTTACTATCTCGTAAAATGCAAGTTGAATGCTAATCATGCCAGAGTCCAGTGATTCTTTGGAAACTCATGTAGCAAATCGGTGATTTGTGTGCCCTGCATGACAATGCTACCCTGCGTTTATTAATAAGCTTTATCATTGTATTGAACTCTTGTATTTTGGTGAGTGGTCTCACTCTATTTATCAAGTATCTTTATTCTTTGTTCCACCTTATTGTAGAGCATTTCTTAGCGTAGTTGCTGTTCAGCTTTTTGAATGCATGTGAAACTAAAGTTGCCATCTTGTTCCCTTCTATCCATTGTATAAGTCTTGTGTAACTGGTTCTGTTTCCCTTGTTGAGTTCAGGTTTCAGTTGATCAAATAAAATCGGCAAATAAGTACAATGATGACACCATCTATGCTGGAGAAAATCTTATAATTCCTTGAGAGGGATATGGGAGCTCAGATTATATTTGAAAGTTTGCAGTACAGGTTTTCATGGAATGTGTATGCAGTAATTTGCACAACAGCCTCAAGTCCCCAGTCTTGTTTAGATATAAGAGATCGTCCAGTCCAGTTTGAGTTTTGGATTGTTTATGGTAGGTTATCTATCACAAATTTTAAGGAAATATGTGATAAGCCAGTTGGAAATGTATTTGTTTTGTTTATACAGATTTCCTTTAGATTTGTTACTCAGGAGCATGATGTCATGTTCTAGAGATACCCTGTCCATGTATCTTTACTATCTCGTAAAATGCAAGTTGAATGCTAATCATGCCAGAGTCCAGTGATGAGTTTTACTATCTCGTAAAATGCAAGTTGAATGCTAATCATGCCAGAGTCCAGTGATGAGTTTTACTATCTCGTAAAATGCAAGTTGAATGCTAATCATGCCAAAGTCCAGTGATGCTTTGGAAATTCATGTAGCAAATGGGTGATTGGTGTGCCCTGCATGACAATGCTACCCTGCGTTTATTAATAAGCTTTATCGTTGTATTGAACTCTTGTATTTGGTGCCTCCAGAATTATTAATTTCCAACCCTTATTGCGATGTGAATGATTAGTATTTGTCATTTGGTATGCATAACAAGCTTTAACTTCTTTTGATAATAAAAAATGCAGGCTGCATACTGGCATTTGCCTCTCAATTGGACTATTTAATGGTTATTTTCCACAAGTAAATAAACAGTGTTCATTTCAGATGGCATTTTCTCTTTGAAATTGTGCCTCTGGACAACAGCCTGGTAACTTAACTGAACATTCATAAAGCTCTGCCAAATCTTAGTAGTTCATGTCCTATTTTAAATTCTATCAAACTTATTCGAACTAACATAGTATTTACTTAAGCGGGGTCATTTCACACTGCTTAGTACAATAGAATGATATTTCTTGAAATAGAATAAGTACTTCAAAAAAGTACCTATGAATTTTACTCATAGTTATTTGACTTTAACCTTAACAGAATCCTCTGCGGAATGCCTATATATCTTCTGGTACAATGTGTCTCTTGTTTTACCCAAAAAAAAAAAAAGAAGAAGCAAAAAGGGCATCCTGGCCTTACAGAGCCCGACATTAGAAACTGCCAATGTCAAGTATAGTAGCTCTGCTATCCACCTAAGGAACCTTGAAGGTATATTTTCACGGAGCAAACGCCCAGCTCCAGCGATAGCCTGCAAACAATGTTTTAATTTAGAATAGAATTATCATGGTAAATTGGTATAAGAATATTAGTATAAAAAGTCACCGAGTTATAAGCCTAAATATTGGCAAAGGCTAATTCTTCATGTGGCATAATCAATTAGCCATGTTATCTTGCTACATGATGCAAAAAAATGACCCATGGATCCTAATACTTTTTAGGGCTCTTTTTCAATTCAATAGGCTTTTCTTCTTCTTCTTCTTCTTCCTGAGATGGTAAAGATAATGACTCAAGAATGACTCTAAGCTTACTAGATAACCAAATTCTCAACATACCTTGCAATGCATATTTGTTACATCTCTATTATAGACCAAGACAAATGTAACAAATCAATGTACACTAGTGCATCAATATGATTGTTTTCACATAAGGCTTGATCATTAAAAGGACATTAAGGTTTGTACTCAGGGGCCTTAGATCGGTTGTTAGACGATGGAATAAACTCCAGCCATTAGATCGTCTTCCATCCTTAAGACAGTTGTCACTCAATGATGGGCCTTCTCCCACCACATCGCTAAGGGCCTCTTCACCTACGCCGATCTGCAAAAGCTTCCCAACGGAACAAACCTGGAAGCCATTGCCGCCCACTGCAGCCTCGTCGTCACAGGTAATTCTCACGGAGGTGGCCGCCAAGATTCCATCTCTCCCTCCACTCAGATGCCGGCCGAGTATCATCCAGTGTACATTAATGGAGTTCTTGTCTCGCATCCTGACATTCTCAATGACGGGCTGTTAGCGATCCATGGCGTCGACAAGCTGCTTCTTGATCTTGATCTTGATCACAGTAATTATGACACAACTGCGGGAGCCCCTGTTCCTGCAATGATGTCACCATCACGATCATCATCAGCTAGTCCTGGTCCTGATCATCCCCTAAATGTCATAACGCCCTTCATGCTGCAAGATGCAGCGCTCAGTCTTAGAGATCGCGGTTACAGCATCCTCGCCTTGGCCATGCGCATCAAGTCCCCTGAGCTTCTGCGCCTGCAAAACCTCACCATCTTTACTCTCAGCGACGATTCCGTTTTCTCAAGCAAACGCCAAGAATTTTCGAACAATGTGAGGTACCATGAACAGGGACTACAGAAAAAGCCAGAAGAAAGACTGTTTCGACCTCGTTAGGAGGATTCAACTGTTACTTCCATTGTTTGAAGAACTTCGAGAATTGCAGGGACCCCTTCCTCGGGTGGCAGCGGAGTGCTTTTCTTCGCTACGAAAAACATTCCATTCTGCGAAAAGACTGCTTCAACTCTGCCATGATGGAAGCAAACTGTACCTGGTAATGATCACTTCATTCATTCTCTTCTCTATGCCTCTCCTTTGCATCAACTCTTTCTGGGAAATATGTTTCTTGGTCGTTCAGAAAAACATTTGGAATACACAATGCTTCACCTGTTTTCATAGATAAAATTGTGTTTGAGCACATTTCTTTATCTTTCAGCTACACATTACATAGAGGTTTGTTTTCATGGTTTTTAATCACGGCGGAGGATTATTTTGGGGTTTCAACTTTAATGGCGTGATCCAGGCTTTGGACGGTGAAGCAATTTCGGGTAGATTCCATGCTCTGACCCAAGAACTAGATCGTATTCTAGATGGCATGCCATATGATTTATTAGAGATTTCAGATGAAGTCAGAGAGCAGGTGAGTATTGCCTGTTGTCCAATCTCCTCTTCCTTACCCCTATCATATCGATTTTTTCCTTCTCAACATGTCTTGGTACCCCACGCTACATCTTTTCGGTTTCTATCAGTAGGCTCTCGATGCAGACATATTTCAATAATCAAGAAAGTTGCAAATGAATGAGTCCAAGTACTATTCGAGATCAAAACAGAGGATCATTTTGAATCCGCTGAACTGATTCTATTGTATTAGCCTGTTGTAAATGTTGCGGGAGAGGACATTCCATAGTGTGTCGGATATGCTAAAGGGTAGGAAGATATGAAGATCTGTAAGGTAACAAAAGAGAAAACATACATTTACCCTATCAGGTGGAGATATCCTCTTTTTAACTAACCAGGTTTGTCATAGTTCTACCAAATGCCTTTCCAGACGTCATCCAATCGCACTACATTCCTAACCTATTTTTAGAATCAGTTCTGGACTTTAATTTTAGATGTAAAAGTTTTCATTTGATGCTTCCTGTGTGGTTCATCTATCTACTTCGTGCAGTACAATTCCCATATACGAGCCTTATGAACAGAAGGTATTATAAGCAACAGATATTTGTATGACTGACTTTTAAGAATGCTAGATTACCCATGTATACCCATTTATTGCCTTCTTTATATTTGTTTGAGACCAGATTGTTTCACAAGTAATTCTTTTGGCAAGATTCATCTTATTTTTATAGATAATGATAATATTCAGATGCTTATTTTTTAATTGTTTGCCTGTCTTGGATAATTTTATGATATTATTTTTCATTTTTATGTAACTTCTCTCAAGACTCACCCCACCCTCTGGCTTGTAAGCAAGAGTGAGATACACTTTTATTTCTTATGGAAAGCCTCAATCAACAATTAGCTCATGAAGAGTGAACATGTCACATGTGTGGTTTGAAGCCAGGTGGAGATGATAACAATTACTCCTCTGAACCACTTTAGCCAGATCAAAACAAAATTCTATGATGTTATCTGTTCAATGGGACAGACCTCTCCACTTATTTTCTCTGTTTATTCTTTGTTGAAGATATGCTGCTGTTCTTTTTTTCCAAATCTCTAGCTCTATCTGTTTATTTTGACCTACAGAAACCATAACAGCTTTATTTATTCTTACTTGTGAATCTGTGTTTCATATTTATATTATTTAGTCTGCCAGCAAGGGGATTTTTTTTTTAGTGATGTTGGTTTTCCCTCTTTAGTTTGCATTCCATTCTGATGTTTGGTCTAAAAAATTTGGACGACATTGCGCTGAATATTCATAATGAAATTCTTTTATTTTTCCAATGGAAAACTTTGTAACTTTTATATTTATGAAAGAGAAAGTTACATTCTGAAGGAGTCGAGGAATTGTAAACGTGAGAAACCATGAAGTGAATTTTGCGTATTGGTTGGATCTGAAATTTCATTCCGCATCAGATGAGTATGTACACTTAAAATTTGAATAGACCTTCAAAGAAATAAATTGAAAATGCGACTAAAAAAGTAGCTTGCTTTCTTTCCCTCCAAAATATTGACAAGAAACACATTATTTCATGATTTCCAGTTTATCTCACTCTGGGTCTGTCCAAAGTATGCAGGGTGGTGCTCGTCGGATCTAGAATTTAAATCTGTTGGACACCTAATCTGCCAAGGGTTAAGGTGTGGGCGCTGAACGGTCTAATGGAGTCCAAGAGACCACTTGGAATGTGAAACCAAGGGTCACTCCTATGTATTATAAATGTGTATTATTGTGAATAATAATGCATTCAATGCTTATCCTTCATATTTGGTCTTCCCCATGGTTATGTTTAACATGGTATGAAAAGTGCAGGGGATTTCCTACCCTACTCAAATTTGAGCCACTGGTTTTGTGGCGTCTCTGTGCATGACAATTCTACTATTAGTCCCAAATGTAATGAATGTGCCATCAGATAAATTCTAGCTGCATTCTTTGCCAGTTCTGTCATAGTAACTCCTCTGTTCTTTGTCTACGCTTCAGGGTTTCAGGCACCATCATGGGCTCCTCCGACACCTGTCACCTGCGCTCTTCCTGTCACCTGAGTTTTATGCAATTCTCTATGTGTTGAATGCTATCTTTTGTGTAGGATTCTCCTTCGACTAGCACGCTGCCCATACCAAGTTACTACGCTGCTCTCCCCACTTGCGCAACGAAACTGTGCGTTATTTTCTGTTCTTTTGACAGTCTTCATACGTTGCGGCACCCACACCGCCTCTCCAATACATACATAGTTGCCACTCCTTAGCTCCGTGGACCTCCTCCCAATCCAAACGCCTTACACTCCAAACGATGTATTCTCCAAACGCTTTAACTGAAATACCATTCATGCTTTGTGTGTTATTGATATTGTTATCTGTTTTTGGAGGAGTCAAGTTTCTTATAGAGAAGCGTGATATGTGCACTAATATGATGCATCAATTGTCCTATTGGGAGCGAAAAAGAACGAGATCACAGGGATCAAAGACTATTATATGTCTCTACAACGTATTGCCATCCGTAGCTCTCACTGACTTCGTAACTCAATATTCTTTTGGCCACACAGAATTTCAATCGAGAATCTTGTTACGCCGTAAGGCGTTCCCACTGAGAGGAACTCCCCTCCATGCCGCGCTGTCTGGTTATGGGCCCTTAGATCGATTGTTAGACGATGGAATAAACTCTAGCCATTAGATCGTCTTCCATCCTTAAGACAGTTGTCACTCAATGATGGGCCTTCTCCCACCACATCGCCAAGGGCCTCTTCACCTATGCCGATCTGCAAAAGCTGCCCAACGGAACAAACCTGGAAGCCATTGCCGCCCACTGCAGCCTCGTCGTCACAAGTAATTCTCACGGAGGTGGCCGCCAATATTCCATCTCTCCCTCCACTCAGATGCCGGTCGAGTATCATCCAGTGTACATTAATGGAGTTCTTGTCTCACATCCTGACATTCTCAATGACGGGCTGTTAGCGATCCATGGCATCGACAAGCTGCTTCTTGATCTTGATCTTGATCACAGTAATTATGAAACAACTGTGGGAGCCCCTGTTCCTGCAATGATGTCACCATCACCATCATCATCAGCTAGTCCTGGTCCTGATCATCCCCTGAATGTCATAACGCCCTTCATGCTGCAAGATGTAGCGCTCAGTCTTAGAGATCGCGATTACAAGATCCTCGCCTTGGCCATGCGCATCAAGTCCCCTGAGCTTCTGCGCCTGCAAAACCTCACCATCTTTACTCTCAGCGACGATTCTGTTTTCTCAAGCGAAGGCCAAGAATTTTCGAACAATGTGAGGTACCATGTGGTTCCCAACATGAGGCTGCCTTTGGCAGATTTGGTACAGCTTCCGGCGGGCACAAGACTGAAGACTCTCCTCCACGGGCAATCGTTGGTTGTGAGCGACAGCAAACCCTTCTCTGTCAATTATGTGGGTATAAAGATTGCGGATGTTTTCAGCAACAGATGGATAGTCGTGCATGAGATTCTTCGGCCGCTCATAAGCTCTGTGGATCCGATGGAGTGGGCTTCCAGCGACAGCAGCGAGATTCTTCGGTCCCTCTTGATGAGCTTAGAGGATCAGATGGGGTTTTACAGAAACAGCAGCACTGGTGATCATCATGAGTAGTAGTAGGTCAATAAGGAGCTAAAGATTCTTTTATTTTAGTTGCTGTCTGTGTATTTGTGATGTATTTTGCCTTTGCAATTTGAGTACAGTGGTATCCATGAGAAATCATGTCCAGGAAGCAAGCAATTAAATGTCTATGAATGCATCATGTTATGTTCCTCTATCAAGAAGCCACATTTTGCTTGAACTGTAATGGAACAATGGCAATTTATATAATGGTTCTGATTCCTTTAATTCCTTTCTTTCATGGTTTCTTAATTTTCTGTATGTCAAGTATGACTTCGCGCTTTCATTTCTTTTCTCTGTCATGAGAATCTCCTTAAGCCATGGATTTTCTTTATCGATGGGAAACAACCATAGAGCTGAGATGGTTCAAAGAGAAACTAAAATGGAATGCCAGTAAACGAGTAGAATTCACAGAAGAGGCCAGATCGCCATAGATATTGCATTGCCAGTAATAATAACAAACATGCCATTTCATCCAGATCCTTGAAAGAAATGCGAGGGTGCAATCTTCTGATCGAAACTAGCAAAGTCTGCTGAGCGTTGTTAAGAGCACACGTAATGAAATTCAAGATTGCAGAATATTAAGGAAATTTGATTACGAAAATGTTTTGGAATTTGCAAATCAAATTAAATTGCCTGAAAGTTATATCGTAATTCAATCACCTGAAATTTATCATAATTACAAGGATGTTGAACACCATTTAGCACTGATATTTGCCATGCATGAAGAAGTCTGCAATTTTTTGTGTCGAAGAATAGCATTCAAGTCTAATGGGCTCAGAGAAGTAAATTATGGCACGAATGCTTATGCAACTGCGTGAGTGAACTCTTTGAATTCTGGCATGGGGTTGTGGTTCATAAAGCCTTGCATCATCTGCAAAATAGTTTTAAGAGTGGATAGGTATACCCTTTCAGGAGTTCGAAAATATTTACGCCGTAAGGCGTTCCCTTTGAAAGGAACTCCCCTCCATGCCGTGCTGTCTCGTTATGGCCCTTTAGATCGATTGTTAGACGATGGAATAAACTCCAGCCATTAGATCGTTGGTGAAAAATGTTGTAGGTGGTTCAGATTATTGGAATGTCGTAGGCAGTTGAGAATATTGCGCTTTTTAGAAACCATTTTCGTGATGTTTTCCATCCTTAAGACAGTTGTCACTCAATGATGGGCCTTCCCCTCAATTTTGCCATCCCCTTCTTCATTTCCATTCCCCCTCTCCTTCCATTAATTCCCTCGCCACTCTTTCCACTTCCTCTCTCTTCACCAATGCATCTGCGCCCTTCTACGCTTCAATGCCCACCTTCATCTCCTTCACTAGAAGGAAGGCATTCATTCTCTGTTCAGCAAAGAGAGGCCAAGTGATCATCGGCACTCCATGTAAGATGCTTTCGATCGTTGAATTCCAACCGCAATGAAAAAGGAAACCGTCTGTGGATGGATGAGAGAGGACAACAATCTGAGGCGCCCATGAATCCACCACAAATCCACGGTCCTGGATTCGAGTCTCGAAACCCTCAGGTAGAACCTCCCTCATATCTGCTTCGGTAGTCATCATGGATTCAGTTGGAGGAGGAGGCTCCTTACGCAACACCCAAAGGAACCGCTGCACACTTGCTTCTAGCCCCAAAGCTAGTTCCTGAATCTGATTCTCCGACAGGGTGCCGCAGCTCCCAAAAGAAACGAACAGAACTGTCGAGGCGGGCTGGCGGTCCAGCCATTTGAGGCAGCCCTCCTTCTCAAACTTCTCTTCAGATTCTGAAAGAGAAAAAGCTGTTAGCAGCCCAACGGGATAAATACAAGGGGTCATTTCAACAGCGCTCAGAACCTTCCTTCCTTGAGAGCTTTTATTTGTGCTGGTTCCATTTCTTGGCATGTGTTTATCAGAATTCCATGAGCTTCCTGAAGCCGAAGGGAATGTTGAATGAACCAGTTGAATGAAATATCAGATCTGTATAGAAGAGGGTCTGGCAAATCTATTCCGAGAATCGGCGGAAGGCCCGTCAGAAAGAAATTATAATTAAAGTGGATGTAGTGTATATGTGATGTGGCAATGTCATGGCCTAGATTGTCAATCATAGCAACTCTCTGATTCGGACGTGGTTTAATATGGGGATATGTGTTCCAGCTTTTTGAATGCATGTGAAACTAAGCTGCCATGTTGTAGTCTTCTAGACTTGTGTAACTGGTTCTGTTTCCTTGGTTAAGTGCAAGTTTCAGTTGATCAAATAAAAACTGCAAATAAGTACACTGATGACACCATCTATGCTGGAGAAAAATTTATAATTCCTTGAGAGGTATATGGGAGCTCAGATTATATTTGAAAGTTTGTAGTACAGGTTGTCATGGAATGTGTATGCAGTAATTTGCACAACAGCCTCAAGTCCCCAATCTTGATTAGATATAAGAGGTCGTCCAGTCCAGTTTGAGTTTTTGATTGTTTATGGTAGGTTATCTATCACAAATTTTAAGGAAATATGTGATAAGCCAGTTGGAAATGTATTTGTTTTGTTTATACAGGTTTCTTTTAGATTTGTTACTCAGGGGCATGATGTCATGTTCTAGAGATACCCTGTCCATGTATCTTTACTATCTCGTAAAATGCAAGTTGAATGCTAATCATGCCAGAGTCCAGTGATTCTTTGGAAACTCGTGTAGCATATGGGTGATTGGTGTGCCCTGCATGACAATGCTACCCTGCGTTTATTAATAAGCTTTATCGTTGTATTGAACTCTTTTATTTTGGTGAGTGGTCTGACTCTATTTATCAAGTATCTTTATTCTTTGTTCCACCTTATTGTAGAGCATTTCTTAGCGTAGTTGTTGTTCAGCTTTTTGAATGCATGTGAAACTAAAGTTGCCATCTTGTTCCCTTCTATCCATTGTATAAGACTTGTGTAATTGGTTCTGTTTCCTTGGTTGAGTGCAGGTTTCAGTTGATCAAATAAAATCTGCAAATAAGTACACTGATGACACCATCTATGCTGGAGAAAAACTTATAATTCCTTGAGAGGGATATGGGAGCTCAGATTATATTTGAAAGTTTGTAGTACAGGTTGTCATGGAATGTGTATGCAGTAATTTTCACAACAGCCTCAAGTCCCCAGTCTTGTTTAGATATAAGAGATCGTCCAGTCCAGTTCGAGTTTTGGATTGTTTATGGTAGGTTATCTATCACAAATTTTAAGGAAATATGTGATAAGCCAGTTGGAAATGTATTTGTTTTGTTTATACATATTTCTTTTAGATTTGTTACTCAGGGGCACGTTGTCATGTTCTAGAGATACCCTGTCCATGTATCTTTACTATCTCGTAAAATGAAAGTTGAATGCTAATCATGCCAGAGTCCAGTGATGCTTTGGAAACTCATGTAGCAAATGGGTGATTGGTGTGCCCTGCATGACAATGCTACCATGCGTTTATTAATAAGCTTTATCGTTGTATTGAACTCTTATATTTGGTGCCTCCAAAATTATTAATTTCCAACCCATATTGCGATGTGAATGATTAGTATTTGTCATTTGGTATGCATAACAAGCTTTAACTTCTTTTGATAATAAAAAATGCAGGTTGCATATTGGCATTTGCCTCTCAATTGGACTATTTAATGGTTATTTTCCACAAGTAAATAAACAGTGTTCATTTCATGCATGTGAAACTAAGCTGCCATTTTGTTCCCTTCTATCCATTGTATAAGACTTGTGTAACTGGTTCTGTTTCCTTGGTTAAGTGCAGGTTTCAGTTGATCAAATAAAAGCTGCAAATAAGTACACTGATGACACCATCTATGCTGGAGAAAAACTTATAATTCCTTGAGAGGGATATGGGAGCTCAGATTATATTTGAAAGTTTGTAGTACAGGTTGTCATGGATTGTGTATGTTGTAATTTGCACAACAGCCTCAAGTCCCCAGTCTTGATTAGATATAAGAGGTCGGCCAGTCTAGTTTGAGTTTTGGATTGTTTATGGTAGGTTATCTATCACAAATTTTAAGGAAATATGTGATAAGCCAGTTGGAAATGTATTTGTTTTGTTTATACAGGTTTCTTTTAGATTTGTTACTCAGGGGCATGATGTCATGTTCTAGAGATACCCTGTCCATGTATCTTTACTATCTCGTAAAATGCAAGTTGAATGCTAATCATGCCAGAGTCCAGTGATTCTTTGGAAACTCATGTAGCAAACTGGTGATTTGTGTGCCCTGCATGACAATGCTACCCTGCGTTTATTAATAAGCTTTATCGTTGTATTGAGCTCTTGTATTTTGGTGAGTGGTCTCACTCTATTTATCAAGTATCTTTATTCTTTGTTCCACCTTATTGTAGAGCATTTCTTAGCGTAGTTGCTGTTCAGATTTTTGAATGCATGTGAAACTAAAGTTGCCATCTTGTTCCCTTCTATCCATTGTATAAGTCTTGTGTAACTGGTTCTGTTTCCTTGGTTGAGTGTAGGTTTCAGTTGATCAAATAAAATCGGCAAATAAGTACACTGATGACACCATCTATGCTGGAGAAAAACTTGTAATTCCTTGAGAGGGATATGGGAGCTCAGATTATATTTGAAAGTTTGTAGTACAAGTTGTCATGGAATGTGTATGTAGTAATTTGCACAACAGCCTCAAGTCCCCAGTCTTGTTTAGATATAAGAGATCGTCCAGTCCAGTTTGAGTTTTGGATTGTTTATGGTAGGTTATCTATCACAAATTTTAAGGAAATATGTGATAAGCCAGTTGGAAATGTATTTGTTTTGTTTATACAGATTTCTTTTAGATTTGTTACTCAGGAGCATGATGTCATGTTCTAGAGATACCCTGTCCATGTATCTTTACTATCTCGTAAAATGCAAGTTGAATGCTAATCATGCCAGAGTCCAGTGATGAGTTTTACTATCTCGTAAAATGCAAGTTGAATGCTAATCATGCCAGAGTCCAGTGATGCTTTGGAAACTCATGTAGCAAATGGGTGATTGGTGTGCCTTGCATGACAATGCTACCCTGCGTTTATTAATAAGCTTTATCGTTGTATTGAACTCTTGTATTTGGTGCCTCCAGAATTATTAATTTCCAACCCTTATTGCGATGTGAATGATTAGTATTTGTCATTTGGTATGCATAACAAGCTTTAACTTCTTTTGATAATAAAAAATGCAGGCTGCATACTGGCATTTGCCTCTCAATTGGACTATTTAATGGTTATTTTCCACAAGTAAATAAACAGTGTTCATTTCAGATGGCATTTTCTCTTTGAAACTGTGCCTCTGGACAACAGCCTGCTAACTTAACTGAACATTCATAAAGCTCTGCCAAATCTTAGTAGTTCATGTCCTATTTTAAATTCTATCAAACTTATTCGAACTAACATAGTATTTACTTAAGCGGGGTCATTTCACACTACTTAGTACAATAGAATGATCTTTCTTGAAATAGAATAAGTACTTCAAAAAAGTACCTATGAATTTTACTCATAGTTATTTGACTTTAACCTTAACAGAATCCTCTGCGGAATCCCTATATGTCTTCTGGTACAATGTGTCTCTTGTTTTACCCAAAAAAAAAAAAAAAAGAAGAAGCAAAAAGGGCATCCTGGCCTTACAGAGCCCGACATTAGAAACTGCCAATGTCAAGTATAGTAGCTCTGCTATCCACCTAAGGAACCTTGAAGGTATATTTTCATGGAGCAAACGCCCAGCTCCCGCGATAGCCTGCAAATAATGTTTTAATTTAGAATAGAATTATCATGGTAAATTGGTATAAGAATATTAGTATAAAAAATCACCGAGTTATAAGCCTAAATATTGGCAAAGGCTAATTCTTCATGTGGCATAATCAATTAGCCATGTTATCTTGCTACATGATGCAAAAAAATGACCCATGGATCCTAATACTTTTTAGGGCTCTTTTTCAATTCAATAGGCTTTTCTTCTTCTTCTTCTTCTTCTTGAGATGGTAAAGATAATGACTCAAGAATGACTCTAAGCTTACTAGATAACCAAATTCTCAACATACCTTGCAATGCATATTTGTTACATCTCTATTATAGACCAAGACAAATGTAACAAATCAATGTACACTAGTGCATCAATATGATTGTTTTCACATAAGGCTTGATCATTAAAAGGACATTAAGGTTTGTACTCAGGGGCCTTAGATCGGTTGTTAGACGATGGAATAAACTCCAGCCATTAGATCATCTTCCATCCTTAAGACAGTTGTCACTCAATGATGGGCCTTCTCCCACCACATCGCCAAGGGCCTCTTCACCTACGCCGATCTGCAAAAGCTGCCCAACGGAACAAACCTGGAAGCCATTGCCGCCCACTGCAGCCTCGTCGTCACAGGTAATTCTCACGGAGGTGGCCGCCAAGATTCCATCTCTCCCTCCACTCAGATGCCGGCCGAGTATCATCCAGTGTACATTAATGGAGTTCTTGTCTCGCATCCTGACATTCTCAATGACGGGCTGTTAGCGATCCATGGCGTCGACAAGCTGCTTCTTGATCTTGATCTTGATCACAGTAATTATGACACAACTGCGGGAGCCCCTGTTCCTGCAATAATGTCACCATCACCATCATCATCAGCTAGTCCTGGTCCTGATCATCCCCTGAATGTCATAACGCCCTTCATGCTGCAAGATGCAGCGCTCAGTCTTAGAGATCGCAGTTACAGCATCCTCGCCTTGGCCATGCGCATCAAGTCCCCTGAGCTTCTGCGCCTGCAAAACCTCACCATCTTTACTCTCAGCGACGATTCTGTTTTCTCAAGCAAAGGCCAAGAATTTTCGAACAATGTGAGGTACCATGAACAGGGACTACAGAAAAAGCCAGAAGAAAGACTGTTTCGACCTCGTTAGGAGGATTCAACTGTTACTTCCATTGTTTGAAGAACTTCGAGAATTGCAGGGACCCCTTCCTCGGGTGGCAGCGGAGTGCTTTTCTTCGCTACGAAAAACATTCCATTCTGCGAAAAGACTGCTTCAACTCTGCCATGATGGCAGCAAACTGTACCTGGTAATGATCACTTCATTCATTCTCTTCTCTATGCCTCTCCTTTTCATCAACTCTTTTTGGGCAATAAGTTTCTTGGTCGTTCAGAAAATCATTTGGAATACACAATGCTTCACCTGTTTTCATAGATAAAATTGTGTTTGAGCACATTTCTTTATCTTTCAGCTACACATTACATAGAGGTTTGTTTTCATGGTTTTTAATCACGGCGGAGGATTAATTTGGGGTTTCAACTTTAATGGCGTGATCCAGGCTTTAGACGGTGAAGCAATTTCGGGTAGATTCCATGCTCTGACCCAAGAACTAGATCGTATTCTAGATGGCATGCCATATGATTTATTAGAGATTTCATATGAAGTCAGAGAGCAGGTGAGTATTGCCTGTTGTCCAATCTCCTCTTCCTTACCCCTATCATATCGATTTTATCCTTCTCAACATGTCTTGGTACCCCACGCTACATCTTTTCAGTTTCTATTAGTAGGCTCTCGATGCAAACATATTTCAATAATCAAGAAAGTTGCAAATGAATGAGTCCAAGTACTATTCGAGATCAAAACAGAGGATCATTTTGAATCCGCTGAACTGATTCTATTGTATTAGCCTGTTGTAAATGTTGCAGGAGAGGACATTCCATAGTGTGTCGGATATGCTAAAGGGTAGGAAGATATGAAGATCTGTAAGGTAACAAAAGAGAAAACATACATTTACCCTATCAGGTGGAGATATCCTCTTTTTAACTAACCAGGTTTGTCATAGTTCTACCAAATGCCTTTCCAGACATCATCCAATCGCACTACATTCCTAACCTATTTTTAGAATCAGTTCTGGACTTTAATTTTAGATGTAAAAGTTTTCATTTGATGCTTCCTGTGTGGTTCATCTATCTACTTCGTGCAGTACAATTCCCATATACGAGCCTTATCAACAGAAGGTATTATAAGCAACAGATATTTGTATGACTGACTTTTAAGAATGCCAGATTACCCATGTATACCCATTTATTGCCTTCTTTATATTTGTTTGAGACCAGATTGTTTCACAAGTAATTCTTTTGGCAAGATTCATCTTATTTTTATAGATAATGATAATATTCAGATGCTTATTTTTTAATTGTTTGCCTGTCTTGGATAATTTTATGATATTATTTTTCATTTTTATGTAACTTCTCTCAAGACTCACCCCACCCTCTGGCTTGTAAGCAAGAGTGAGATACACTTTCATTTCTTATGGAAAGCCTCAATCAAAAATTAGCTCATGAAGAGTGAACATGTCACATGTGTGGTTTGAAGCCAGGTGGAGATGATAACAATTACTCCTCTGAACCACTTTAGCCAGATCAAAACAAAATTCTATGATGTTATCTGTTCAATGGGACAGACCTCTCCACTTATTTTCTCTGTTTATTCTTTGTTGAAGATATGCTGCTGTTCTTTTTTTCCAAATCTCTAGCTCTATCTGTTTATTTTGACCTACAGAAACCATAGCAGCTTTATTTATTCTTACTTGTGAATCTTTGTTTCATATTTATATTATTTAGTCTCCCAGCAAGGGGATTTTTTTTTAGTGATGTTGGTTTTCCCTCTTTAGTTTGCATTCCATTCTGATGTTTGGTCTAAAAAATTTGGATGACATTGCGCTGAATATTCATAATGAAATTCTTTTATTTTTCCAATGGAAAACTTTGTAACTTTTATATTTATGAAAGAGAAAGTTACATTCTGAAGGAGTCGAGGAATTGTAAACGTGAGAAACCATTAAGTGAATTTTGCGTATTGGTTGGATCTGAAATTTCATTCCGCATCAGATGAGTACGTACAATTAAAATTTGAATAGACCTTCAAAGAAATAAATTGAAAATGCGACTAAAAAAGTAGCTTGCTTTCTTTCCCTCGAAAATATTGACAAGAAACACATTATTTCATGATTTCCAGTTTATCTCACTCTGGGTCTGTCCAAAGTATGCAGGGTGGTGCTCGTTGGATCCAGAATTTAAATCTGTTGGACACCTAATCTGCCAAGGGTTAAGGTGTGGGCGCTGAACGGTCTAATGGAGTCCAAGAGACCACTTGGAATGTGAAACCAAGGGTCACTCCTATGTATTATAAATGTGTATTATTGTGAATAATAATGCATTTAATGCTTATCCTTCATATTTGGTCTTCCCCATGGTTATGTTTAATATGGTATGAAAAGTGCAGGGGATTTCCTACCCTACTCAAATTTGAGCCACTGGTTTTGTGGCGTCTCTGTGCATGACAATTCTACTATTAGTCCCAAATGTAATGAATGTGCCATCAGATAAATTCTAGCTGCATTCTTTGCCAGTTCTGTCATAGTAACTCCTATGTTCTTTGTCTACGCTTCAGGCTTTCAGGCACCAGCATGGGCTCCTCCGACGCCTATCACCTGCGCTCTTCCTGTCACCTGAGTTTTATGCAATTGTCTATGTGTTGAATGCTATCTTTTGTGTAGGATTCTCCTTCGACTAGCACGCTGCCCATACCAAGTTACTACGCTGCTCTCCCCACTTGCGCAACGAAACTGTGCGTTATTTTCTGTTCTTTTGACAGTCTTCATACGTTGCGGCACCCACACCGCCTCTCCAATACATACATAGTTGCCACTCCTTAGCTCCGTGGACCTCCTCCCAATCCAAACGCCTTACACTCCAAACGATGTATTCTCCAAACGCTTTAACTGAAATACCATTCATGCTTTGTGTGTTATTGATATTGTTATCTGTTTTTGGAGGAGTCAAGTTTCTTATAGAGAAGCGTGATATGTGCACTAATATGATGCATCAATTGTCCTATTAGGAGCGAAAGAGAACGAGATCACAGGGATAAAAGGCTATTATATGTCTCTACAACGTATTGCCATCCGTAGCTCTCACTGACTTCGTAACTCAATATTCTTTTGGCCACACAGAATTCCAATCGAGAATCTTGTTACGCCGTAAGGCGTTCCCTCTGAGAGGAACTCCCCTCCATGCCGCGCTGTCTGGTTATGGGCCCTTAGATCGATTGTTAGACGATGGAATAAACTCTAGCCATTAGATTGTCTTCCATCCTTAAGACAGTTGTCACTCAATGATGGGCCTTCTCCCACCACATCGCCAAGGGCCTCTTCACCTATGCCGATCTACAAAAGCTGCCCAACGGAACAAACCTGGAAGCCATTGCCGCCCACTGCAGCCTCGTCGTCACAAGTAATTCTCACGGAGGTGGCCGCCAAGATTCCATCTCTCCCTCCACTCAGATGTCGGTCGAGTATCATCCAGTGTACATTAATGGAGTTCTTGTCTCGCATCCTGACATTCTCAATGACGGGTTGTTAGCGATCCATGGCGTCGACAAGCTGCTTCTTGATCTTGATCTTGATCACAGTAATTATGACACAACTGCGGGAGCCCCTGTTCCTGTAATGATGTCACCATCACCATCATCATCAGCTAGTCCTGGTCCTGATCATCCCCTGAATGTCATAATGACCTTCATGCTGCAAGATGCAGCGCTCAGTCTTAGAGATTGCGATTACAACATCCTCGCGTTGGCCATGCGCATCAAGTCCCCTGAGCTTCTGCGCCTGCAAAACCTCACCATCTTTACTCTCAGCGACGATTCCGTTTTCTCAAGCAAAGGCCAAGAATTTTCGAACAATGTGAGGTACCATGTGGTTCCCAACATGAGGCTGCCTTTAGCAGATCTGGTGCAGCTTCTGGCGGGCACAAGACTGAAGACTCTCCTCCACGGGCAATCGCTGGTTGTGAGCGACAACAAACCCTTCTCTGTCAATTATGTGGGTATAAAGATTGCGGATGTTTTCAGCAACAGATGGATAGTCGTGCATGAGATTCTTCGGCCGCTCATAAGCTCTGTGGATCCGATGGAATGGGCTTCCAGCGATAGCAGCGAGATTCTTCGGTCCCTCTTGATGAGCTCAGAGGATCAGATGGGGTTTTAACAGCAGCACTGGTGATCATCATGAGTAGTAGTAGGTCAATAAGGAGCTAAAGATTCTTTTATTTTAGTTGCTGTCTGTGTATTTGTGATGTATTTTGCCTTTGCAATTTGAGTACAGTGGTATCCATGAGAAATCATGTCCAGGAAGCAAGCAATTAAATGTCTATGAATGCAGCATGTTATGTTCCTCTATCAAGAAGCCACATTTTGCTTGAACTGTAATGGAACAATGGTAATTTATATAATGGTTCTGATTCCTTTAATTCTTTTCTTTCATGGTTTCTTAATTTTCTGTATGTCAAGTATGACTTCGCGCTTTCATTTCTTTTCTCTGTCATGAGAATCTCCTTAAGCCATGGATTTTCTTTATCGATGGGAAACAACCATAGAGCTGAGATGGTTCAAAGAAAAACTAAAATGGAATGCCAATAAACGAGTAGAATTCACAGAAGAGGCCAGATCGCCATAGATACTACATTGCCAGTAATAATAATAAACATGCCATTTCATCCAGATCCTTCAAAGAAATGTGAGGGTGCAATCTTCTGATCGAAACTAGCAAAGTCTGCTGAAAGTTGTTAAGAGCACACGTAATGAAATTCAAGATTGCAGAATATTAAGGAAATTTGATTACTAAAATGTTTTGGAATCTGCAAATCAAATTAAATTGCCTGAAAGTTATATCGTAATTCAATCACCTGAAATTTATCATAATTACAAGGATGTTGAACACCATTTAGCACTGATATTTGCCATGCATGAAGAAGTCTGCAATTTTTTGTGTCGAAGAATAGCATTCAAGTCTAATGGGCTCAGAGAAGTAAATTATGGCACGAATGCTTATGCAACTGCATGAGTGAACTCTCTGAATTCTGGCATGGGGTTGTGGTTCATAAAGCCTTGCATCATTTGCAAAATAGTTTTAAGAGTGGATAGGTATACCCTTTCAGGAGTTCAGAAATATTTACGCCGTAAGGCGTTCCCTCTGAAAGGAACTCCCCTCCATGCCGTGCTGTCTCGTTATGGCCCTTTAGATCGATTGTTAGACGATGGAATAAACTCCAGCCATTAGATCGTCGGTGAAAAATGTTGTAGGCGGTTCAGATTATTGGAATGTCGTAGGCAGTTGAGAATATTGCGCTTTTTAGAAACCATTTTCGTGATGTTTTCCATCCTTAAGACAATTGTCACTCAATGATGGGCCTTCCCCTCAATTTTTCCATCCCCTTCTTCATTTCCATTCCCCCTCTCCTTCCATTAATTCCCTCGCCGCTCTTTCCACTTCCTCTCTCTTCACCAATGCATCTGCGCCCTTCTACGCTTCAATGCCCACCTTCATCTCCTTCACTAGAAGGAAGGCATTCATTCTCTGTTCAGCAAAGAGAGGCCAAGCGATCATCGGCACTCCATGTAAGATGCTTTCGATCGTTGAATTCCAACCGCAATGAAAAAGGAAACCGTCTGTGGATGGATGAGAGAGGACAGCAATCTGAGGCGCCCATGAATCCACCACAAATCCACGGTCCTGGATTCAAGTCTCGAAACCCTCAGGTAGAACCTCCCTCATATCTGCTTCGGTAGTCATCATGGATTCAGTTGGAGGAGGAGGCTCCTTACGCAACACCCAAAGGAACCGCTGCACACTTGCTTCTAGCCCCAAAGCTAGTTCCTGAATCTGATTCTTCGACAGGGTGCCGCGGCTCCCAAAAGAAACAAACAGAACTGTCGAGGCGGGATGGCGGTCCAGCCATTTGAGGCAGCCCTCCTTCTCAAACTTCTCTTCAGATTATGAAAGAGACAAAGCTATTAGCAGCCCAACGGGATAAATACAAGGGGTCATTTCAACAGCGCTCAGAACCTTCCTTCCTTGAGAGCTTTTATTTGTGCTGGTTCCATTTCTTGGCATGTGTTTATCAGAATTCCATGAGCTTCCTGAAGCCGAAGGGAATGTTGAATGAACCAGTTGAATGAAATATCAGATCTGTATAGAAGAGGGTCTGGAAAATCTATTCCGAGAATCGGCGGAAGGCCCGTCAGAAAGAAATTATAATTAAAGTAGATGTAGTGTATATGTGATGTGGCAATGTCATGGCCTAGATTGTCAATCATAGCAACTCTCTGATTAGGACGTGGTTTAATATGGGGATATGTGTTCCAGCTTTTTGAATGCATGTGAAACTAAGCTGCCATGTTGTAGTCTTCTAGACTTGTGTAACTGGTTCTGTTTCCTTGGTTAAGTGCAAGTTTCAGTTAATCAAATAAAAACTGCAAATAAGTACACTGATGACACCATCTATGCTGGAGAAAAACTTATAATTCCTTGAGAGGGATATGGGAGCTTAGATTATATTTGAAATTTTGTAGTACAAGTTGTCATGGAATGTGTATGCAGTAATTTGCACAACAGCCTCAAGTCCCCAGTCTTGATTAGATATAAGAGGTCGTCCAGTCCAGTTTGAGTTTTTGATTGTTTATGGTAGGTTATCTATCACAAATTTTAAGGAAATATGTGATAATCCAGTTGGAAATGTATTTGTTTTGTTTATACAGGTTTCTTTTAGATTTGTTACTCAGGGGCATGATGTCATGTTCTGGAGATACCCTGTCCATGTATCTTTACTATCTCGTAAAATGCAAGTTGAATGCTAATCATGCCAGAGTCCAGTGATTCTTTGGAAACTCATGTAGCATATGGGTGATTGGTGTGCCCTGCATGACAATGCTACCCTGCGTTTATTAATAAGCTTTATCGTTGTATTGAACTCTTGTATTTTGGTGAGTGGTCTGACTCTATTAATCAAATATCTTTATTCTTTGTTCCACCTTATTGTAGAGCATTTCTTAGCGTAGTTGTTGTTCAGCTTTTTGAATGCATGTGAAACTAAAGTTGCCATCTTGTTCCCTTCTATCCATTGTATAAGACTTGTGTAATTGGTTCTGTTTCCTTGGTTGAGTGCAGGTTTCAGTCGATCAAATAAAATCTGCAAATAAGTACACTGATGACACCATCTATGCTGGAGAAAAACTTATAATTCCTTGAGAGGGATATGGGAGCTCAGATTATATTTGAAAGTTTGTAGTACAGGTTGTCATGGAATGTGTATGCAGTAATTTGCACAACAGCCTCATGTCCCCAGTCTTGTTTAGATATAAGAGATCGTCCAGTCCAGTTCAAGTTTTGGATTGTTTATGGTAGGTTATCTATCACAAATTTTAAGGAAAAATGTGATAAGCCAGTTGGAAATGTATTTGTTTTGTTTATACATATTTCTTTTAGATTTGTTACTCAGGGGCACGTTGTCATGTTCTAGAGATACCCTGTCCATGTATCTTTACTATCTCGTAAAATGCAAGTTGAATGCTAATCATGCCAGAGTCCAGTGATGCTTTGGAAACTCATGTAGCAAATGGGTGATTGGTGTGCCCTGCATGACAATGCTACCATGCGTTTATTAATAAGATTTATCGTTGTATTGAACTCTTGTATTTGGTGCCTCCAGAATTATTAATTTCCAACCCATATTGCGATGTGAATGATTAGTATTTGTCATTTGGTATGCATAACAAGCTTTAACTTCTTTTGATAATAAAAAATGCAGGCTGCATACTGGCATTTGCCTCTCAATTGGACTATTTAATGGTTATTTTCCACAAGTAAATAAACAGTGTTCATTTCATGCATGTGAAACTAAGCTGCCATGTTGTTCCCTTCTATCCATTGTATAAGACTTGTGTAACTGGTTCTGTTTCCTTGGTTAAGTGCAGGTTTCAGTTGATCAAATAAAAGCTGCAAATAAGTACACTGATGACACCATCTATGCTGGAGAAAAACTTATAATTCCTTGAGAGGGATATGGGAGCTCAGATTATATTTGAAAGTTTGTAGTACAGGTTGTCATGGAATGTGTATGCAGTAATTTGCACAACAGCCTCAAGTCCCCAGTCTTGATTAGATATAAGAGGTCGGCCAGTCTAGTTTGAGTTTTGGATTGTTTATGGTAGGTTATCTATCACAAATTTTAAGGAAATATGTGTTAAGCCAGCTGGAAATGTATTTGTTTTGTTTATACAGGTTTCTTTTAGATTTGTTACTCAGGGGCATGATGTCATGTTCTAGAGATACCCTGTCCATGTATCTTTACTATCTCGTAAAATGCAAGTTGAATGCTAATCATGCCAGAGTCCAGTGATTCTTTGGAAACTCATGTAGCAAATGGGCGATTTGTGTGCCCTGCATGACAATGCTACCCTGCGTTTATTAATAAGCTTTATCGTTGTATTGAACTCTTGTATTTTGGTGAGTGGTCTCACTCTATTTATCAAGTATCTTTATTCTTTGTTCCACCTTATTGTAGAGCATTTCTTAGCGTAGTTGCTGTTCAGCTTTTTGAATGCATGTGAAACTAAAGTTGCCATCTTGTTCCCTTCTATCCATTGTATAAGTCTTGTGTAACTGGTTCTGTTTCCTTGGTTGAGTGCAGGTTTCAGTTGATCAAATAAAATCTGCAAATAAGTACACTGATGACACCATCTATGCTGGAGAAAAACTTATAATTCCTTGAGAGGGATATGGGAGCTCAGATTATATTTGAAAGTTTGTAGTACAGGTTGTCATGGAATGTGTATGCAGTAATTTGCACAACAGCCTCAAGTCCCCAGTCTTGTTTAGATATAAGAGATCGTCCAGTCTAGTTTGAGTTTTGGATTGTTTATGGTAGGTTATCTATCACAAATTTTAAGGAAATATGTGATAAGCCAGTTGGAAATGTATTTGTTTTGTTTATACAGATTTCTTTTAGACTTGTTACTCACGAGCATGATGTCATGTTCTAGAGATACCCTGTCCATGTATCTTTACTATCTCGTAAAATGCAATTTGAATGCTAATCATGCCAGAGTCCAGTGATGAGTTTTACTATCTCGTAAAATGCAAGTTGAATGCTAATCATGCCAGAGTCCAGTGATGCTTTGGAAACTCATGTAGCAAATGGGTGATTGGTGTGCCCTGCATGACAATGCTACCCTGCGTTTATTAATAAGCTTTATCGTTGTATTGAACTCTTGTATTTGGTGCCTCCAGAATTATTAATTTCCAACCCTTATTGCGATGTGAATGATTAGTATTTGTCATTTGGTATGCATAACAAGCTTTAACTTCTTTTGATAATAAAAAATGCAGGCTGCATACTGGCATTTGCCTCTCAATTGGACTATTTAATGGTTATTTTCCACAAGTAAATAAACAGTGTTCATTTCAGATGGCATTTTCTCTTTGAAACTGTGCCTCTGGACAACAGCCTGCTAATTTAACTGAACATTCATAAAGCTCTGCCAAATCTTAGTAGTTCATGTCCTATTTTAAATTCTATCAAACTTATTCGAACTAACATAGTATTTACTTAAGCGGGGTCATTTCACACTGCTTAGTACAATAGAATGATCTTTCTTGAAATAGAATAAGTACTTCAAAAAAGTACCTATGAATTTTACTCATAGTTATTTGACTTTAACCTTAACAGAATCCTCTGCGGAATCCCTATATGTCTTCTGGTACAATGTGTCTCTTGTTTTACCCAAAAAAAAAAAAAGAAGAAGAAGCAAAAAGGGCATCCTGGCCTTACAGAGCCCGACATTAGAAACTGCCAATGTCAAGTATAGTAGCTCTGCTATCCACCTAAGGAACCTTGAAGGTATATTTTCATGGAGCAAATGCCCAGCTCCCGCGATAGCCTGCAAACAATGTTTTAATTTAGAATAGAATTATCATGGTAAATTGGTATAAGAATATTAGTATAAAAAATCACCGAGTTATAAGCCTAAATATTGGCAAAGGCTAATTCTTCATGTGGCATAATCAATTAGCCATGTTATCTTGCTACATGATGCAAAAAAATGACCCATGGATCCTAATACTTTTTAGGGCTCTTTTTCAATTCAATAGGCTTTTCTTCTTCTTCTTCTTCTTCCTGAGATGGTAAAGATAATGACTCAAGAATGACTCTAAGCTTACTAGATAACCAAATTCTCAACATACCTTGCAATGCATATTTGTTACACCTCTATTATAGACCAAGACAAATGTAACAAATCAATGTACACTAGTGCATCAATATGATTGTTTTCACATAAGGCTTGATCATTAAAAGGACATTAAGGTTTGTACCTTTTGGGACAATTGCTAGTATAGTCAACATCAGAGAAAATACAAACGACCCAGAATATGAGAGAAAATACAAATGACCTAGATCCATTAAAACCTTGAAAGTTTGTTCATGAACTCTCTGAATCTGGTATAAAATGTGTGCTGTATTTGAAACTTCAATTTGCCATTAAATTAATGGGACATGAATTCCCACAAAGCAGTTCAAAAATGTGCAATTAAGTTGAGCTTTCATCTTGTCATTCAATTGATGGACACTCAATATTAAATATAAGATAAATATATAGGAGTAGCATGTGAGTGTTAGATTTATAAAGAAGATTCTTTTTATTATTAATAAAAATATAGATAGTTAGTTTCATTTTAAAGGGTTATAAATATGAGTTATAAATACAAGACTTAATAGGTTGTAAATATTTGAAGTGTTGTAAATATGAGTTATTAATTGTTTTTACTCAAAATCTGATAAATAGCAATTTAGCAATTTGTTTTTAATTGAGTGACTTAAATTCATGTTTTTTTAGGTTGAAGGTAAAGCCACTAAAGTGCAAAAATTGTGATGCCAATAATTAGAGGGATTGTCATCATGGGGTGATAAGAAATTTAATATTCCAAGAAGAGGAGGTAGTAGTAGATTCTAAATAAATTAGCAATGCAACAACATAAATGTTTGCAACAAATTTAGAGAGATCCACCTTGTTGAATAATGCACACACTACATGGATAATGGATTTCCGCACTTTATGCCTTACGACGTTTTCTTTGCAACATCTGGTGCAAATGCTAATTAACCTTTTACAAACTTTGGGAAAAAGCTTTATGGTCTTTGTGATCCAAAAACTATAATAAAAAACATCATCGAAACTTCGTTCTCCCTTCGCGAAAGGGATAAAGAAGGACACCATTTGTTTTTATTTCAAACGGATTGAAAGGAAAAAAGGGCTTGCGTTTCTCTTGGCGTGGAGAGGAAGGCACCGACAAAATGAATGTTCGCTTTTTCATGAAGCGTCCACTTCATGGATGTGTTATTATTGTTTCCCATTAAAAAATAAATAAAAGCAAAAATATTATTTTATTTATTAAAAAATTTAAAATATAATAATGATTCTGGATTTGAGACCTCTGTGGTACAATATTTTTGATTTAGTCATCGGAGATTCCACAGTAAGAAAATTGTTCTGCCAACGTTTCAAATCCCAACCGGGATCCATCATCAGGGCAACTTGAAGCTTGATAGAAGAAGAGCAGCTTATTATGGTATAAATAGAGATGAGGAAAGAAGAGGGGAAGGTCGGCTCTCAATTTCTTGAGAAGTCGGCTGCCTCTTGATTTAATTAATTTTTATTTTAATAATTTTTAATATTTAATTTTTTTTTTTTTTTTTTTTTCAATGAACAAAATTGAATGTTACTTTAATAATTATTATTAATATAAAATTAGGAGGTTCTTAATGTTTATAATAACAACATACTACTATATATTTTAATTAAAATCAATGAACTAATAATTTATTATAGTGATTAAAATAATAATTAGATATATTAATTATTATAATATATATATATTTTTTTTAATAATTAAAATAATAAATAATTAATATAGTATTAATAAAATAATTAGTAAAACTTGTAAAATCAAATAAATAATAAATAAAATATTATAGTTATTTTAATTATTATTATAAAGTAATAACTTGTTATATTAAATATTATTATAATAGTTATAAAATTTTTATAATAAATATTATAATAATGAATAATATTAATATAAAGAATTAATTCTTATAATTATTATTAATTAGAAATTAATTATTATTATTAATATGAATTAATTATTGATATTTATTATTTGTTAGTTAATTGGATATTAATCAATTACTTATTAACTTTAATTATTATTAATTAAAATCAATAATTATTAATTATTATTAATGAAAATGTTATTATTAAAAAAAAGAAGATAGAAATGAAATATAATTCTATTAATTATTGTTATTAATCTAATAATTAGAATATCAACTTAATAATATAATAATATATAATTTTAAAATAAATGAGAAGACTAGAATTACAGTAATACCTAATATTAATCAAATAATAATAAAAAATAAATAAATAAAATTAATTAAATTAATAATTATTAATATGCTAATTAATATAATAATTAATATTTAATATAATAATTAATGTAATCTTTAATTAATCATATTAATATAAAAACATAATTAATAATCTTAATTAATACTATTTATTATTTCTTATAAAATTCTTATAAATATTTGAATCTTAATGATTATTATTATTGTATTTACTATATTAAAAATAGGTTTTTTTTTTTTTTTTTTAAGGAAATTAATAAGGGAGATTCAATTAACTACCTAATTAACTAATATTATAAACTTTTAATGGAGAATTATTATTATTATTATTATTATTATACTGTTGGGTTAATTTTTCTGATTAGGGGAAACCAGCTTCCACTAATCTCCATACCGTTGTCTCTGTTGAGATTGTGCGGGTGTTTGATAATCTCCAGGGCTTCTCTGATCTTTCGCTTCTGGTGTTGTTCTTCCTTGGCGATAATGGAGGCGCTTTCCAAGAAGACATGGTGCTTAGTTTTTGACGAGTGTTCTGCAAGGGCGGAGGAACGAGACCTTTCATTTTTAATATCAGCCCCATGTTCTTTGAGTCTTGTCTGCAGAGAACGACCAGTTTCACCAATGTAGCTTTTCCCACACGAGCAGTCGATTTTATAGACCCCTTTAAGTTGATGTTTATCAATGTTATCTTTAACTGATCTCATACTTTGCCTGATTGTCCCAGGGGCTGAGAATTGCGTGCTTATGTTTTTCCTTTTTAGGACTTTCGCAATCTTATCTGTGACTCCATGAATGTAAGGAAGAAAAACCCTACCACCCTCAGGTTGATCTCTGGTCTTAGGTTCATGAGATAACAATCTTTTAGGTAGTTCTTAGTATGGGTAGACTTTCTGAAAACTTTGTGCCCAATGGAGCCATCATCTCTTCTCATGATGAGGATGTCTAAAAAAGGAATGCTCATGTTTTCTTCAAGCTCCATAGTGAATTTTATATCTGAGGAGATGGAGTTCAGGTGAATAAAGAATTTGTCAAGCTCAGCTTTACCATGAGTCCATTTTATATTAGTATCATCAACGAATCGCTTCCACCACGCTGGTTTCAAAGGGTAAGAATCTAGGGCCTTCTTTTCAAAATGTTCCATGTATAGGTTTGCCACGATTGGTGAAAGGGGGGATCCCATTGCCACTCCAGTTGTTTGCTCATAATATTAAGATTATTCATTATTATAATATTTATTATAAAATTTTTATAACTATTATAATAATATTTAATATAACAAGTTATTACTTTATAATAATAATTAAAATAACTATAATATTTTATTTATTATTTATTTGATTTTACAAGTTTTACTAATTATTTTATTAATACTATATTAATTATTTATTATTTTAATTATTAAAAAAAAATAAAAAATTATAATAATTAATATATCTAATTATTATTTTAATCACTATAATAAATTATTAGTTCATTGATTTTAATTAAAATATATAGTAGTATGTTGTTATTATAAACATTAAGAACCTCCTAATTTTATATTAATAATAATTATTAAAGTAACATTCAATTTTGTTCATTGAAAAAAAAAAAAAAAAAAAAAAATTAAATATTAAAATTATTAAAATAATAATTAATTAAATCAAGAGGCAGTCGACTTCTCAAGAAATTGAGAGCCGACCTTCCCCTCTTCTTTCTTCATCTCTATTTATACCATAATAAGCTGCTCTTCTTCTATCAAGCTTCAAGTTGCCCTGATGATGGATCCCGGTTGGGATTTGAAACGTTGGCAAAACAATTTTCTTACTGTGGAATCTCCGATGACTAAATCAAAAATATAATAATGATAATTATTAATATTTATTAAAACTAAGATGGTTTAGGAGTTAAAAAAATAAAAGATTAATTGATTTTTTTTAATAAAAAGATTTATAGTCCAACAAAAAAAATTGAAAATTAAAATGGACGTAAGAATTAAACCATTTAAAAGAAAATACTCTTTATCGTTAATACTCTAATATTAATTTTAAAATAAAATATATATTTTCATATTTATAAAATGATGTTGATGATGATGATGATTAACATTCACTAAGACCAATGTGGCCTATTGGACCTCAAGAAAAGAGAGTCTAATTGTCATTCTTCAAAATCTTGTTTATGTGATCAAGGAGCAGGGAAAGAAGCTTTCCAACATCGCTATAGTTGGGTTGGCTTTAATAAGTCAAGAAGATTGGAGGTGCGGTTGATGATAGGGAAATGAGAGCAGACGTGGGCAAGAGTCGAATAGTCTAAAACCTTCTTAGCATCACAATCTGACAAATTCTATCGTTTAAGGGAGTCGTGGGAGTAGACCACCACCCAGTCTCACTCCGAAGCTCATGAGAGTTAGTTCTAATCCTAACAATGCTCATTTTCTTCTTAGTGCTAGTCAACATAGAGAGATAGTTCTGGTTATCAAGGGTGGGGTTGATCACCTCCTTATAGTACCTTAACTTCCTTTTGCCCTCCATCTCCTTAGTGTTCCACATCTTGTCCTTAAAATTGGAGGTAATAGTATCTTTGATAGTGTCCTTGCTTCCCATGATGATCTCCTCCTTCATCCCCCAAAGGTTTAGGCAAGACTGAGCATCATGATGCCACTCGCGTTTGAGGTGCAGGTGGGAATTTTGACTAAAGTTAGAAGCAATTTTTGGGAGCCTTGTGGATTCCATATTTTGAAGGTTCTTCTTATACATCAAATATCTAAACATAGGCACACCTTCAATGGGGGACAAACCAACTTCGCTCAAGAGGATAGGATATGGAGTATTTCCCTTGATCTTGAGGTTATAGGTTATGAATTAGTTTTGGATCATCTCAATCTTTCTCCACAACTCCCTAGATATATTGCACTCCCAAACTTCACGTTCATATAAGATAACAGAGGTGACGAGAGTCTCAAAGAGGAATCTTTTTTTAGTCCAAATGTACATGTTGACTAACTTACAATTGTTTTCAAGCTCATAATAAGCTTTCAAACCTCCAATAATTATTTTCTTGATGTTGTAATTCCAGTTGAGTTGATGAGGAAAGTCAATACCCCAAAATTTATAAGAAGAAACCAGCTCAAGACAATGGTTATCATAGACGAAACTACCATGGGTAATCTTTTTGGATTTAATGATCATGACTTTAGTCTTGCCCATCTTGGAGCAGTAGACATGAAGAGTCTTAAGTTGCTTGTCTAGGTCATCATGGCTCCTTGCAAGAAGAACGATATCATCAGCATAAAGGAGAAGAGTAATGATAATACTAGCGAGCTCAGTGCCTTTGCAACTCACAGTTTCTAGACACTCCTCTAATTTATCGATGTAAATACCAAAAAGGGTAGGGGAAAGGGGACAACCTTGCTTAACCCCAATATTAGATTTAATATGTTTAGACCATCCTTCATTGGTCTTAAGCTTGGCAATGACAGTCTCGTAGAGGCGGATCACATCAATCCTCAGTTCAGGAGGAACCATGATCTCTTCAAGCCTCTCCTAGAGCGTATCTCGAGGGACAGTGTCGAAAGCTTTTCTAAAGTCCACAAAACAACATAAGAGATCGGTTTTACTATTGCGACATTCCTCTGTGATGATTCTAAGGGTGACAAGGTGGTCGATGGTCCTATAGTTAGAGGGAACGCTTTTGTCGCCATTTTTTAAGATAGGCACAATAAGGCTTTGTGTCCAAAGCTTAGGGAAGCCATGTTTTACAACCAAATTAAGAAGCTTGTGGAGATGAGGAATGAGGATATATTTTCCCATTTTAAAGATCTCAGCTTGATAACCTTTAATATCTTTGGCTTTCCCATTAGCGAACTTATTAACCCAGACTCAAGGTCTTCCAAAAAAAATATCATCCTTAATAAGAGTGTTTAAAATGGTGCTCATGGTATTTCGATAAAAAAATAATTAGATATTAAATTACATAGAATTAGTATGTAATGTTCAACTTCTAATTTTCACCATTAAAATATATATTCAATATTATTAATTTATATTCATATTAAAATATCACCACAACCATATTATAATGAAAAATTAAAATCAAATATTATTGGATTTGTAAACTCCAAAATTAACATACTTCATATTTAAATTTTATGGAATCTTTTCCTCTCACACAGTTTTAAATAATTTATTTTATTTTATTTTAATTTATAAAAATAAAAATAATAAAAAATATTACTATATGAATTGTATTTATTTTAAATTTAAATTCGTTAAAAATTAAAATTTATTAAAAATAAAAAAAAATAATATGTAAAATTTCCATTATTTAATTTTACGTTATATATTAATTCTTCTATGTTAAAAGAATTTACACGTAAACAAATTTTATCTAATCTAAATTTAACTTCTTAGATCTCATCCGAATTTAACTTCTTCCTTGTATGGGTGGAACATGTCGTCATGGATGATGAATTGATGCCCATGTAATTGGTGAGCACATTCACCAACATATTTATTTTCTCATTATGCACTAGTTTATTCATTAGACTCCTGTAGATTTCCCGGCGGTTCCAGTATTGTGGATTCCCCCGACTCCAACCACTTGCAGAGGATTTTTGGGCCTCTTTTATGTTTTCATAATGGTCAAAATTAACAAAAGTCAATGTTGCTCAAACTATTGAAATCCGGTTAATTTTTAAAATTTTAGCTCTGGGATTTTTTTGACTTCCTAAGATTTCGGCCCTTAAAATTTTGGGCTTGCAATTTTTTAGAAAATATTCCTCGAATTAGGGCTAAAATTTCTTCATCTTCTCTCTCTTTTTACCTCTTTTCTCCTTCAATTTTGTTGGTTCTCCTTCTTATCTTGGCACAAAAATCCAGGTAGATAAGAGTAAATGAATGGTCTCCAAAATGGTAGAGTTGCTCTCTATATATACACATATACTTATGCCAAATTGTTCCCAAGGAGCACTAACTCGGTTTTGTTGTAACATTTTAGCCTCTTTTAACTCAAAATAAAAATAAAAAATCATTTTCTTACAACAAGTTCAAATGAGACTTTGTCTCACATACATTTGCTCGACTCATGACAAATTTTCTTTTGACTCAAATAACCCTACAAGCATGGAGAACATGTTTTGACTAATAAAAATAATAATAATAAAATTTTATTCATTTATTTTCACAAAAAAATATAAATTGATACAATTACAATTATAATTATGAAGACCGGACCTAATTACATTTTCCAACATATAGATCTTAGCTAGCTTTATACATGTGATTTTCATTGATGGTGGTATTCTCTATCATGTTAAATTTTATATGTTTTGACATGGAGCTACATGGTTAATATAAATACTTTATTGACATAGTCATGGACCAACCTACTTTATAAGATCAGTAAATTAATTTATTAAAAAGATCCCTCCTAAATTCCTTCTCCCAAAAAAAATGAGAAGCTTAATATAACACAATCATTACATAGGAGACAATTTTGCCCACCATCTACCTAAGGGATGTATAAAACTAAACAGAAGGCACGGGAGGGAGGATGGAAAATGCGAGTGAGGAAAGGTATGCATAAGTTTTCAAAGTTGTCATTTCTCCTATGATTCATTTATTCTAGAGTAGTAAGGCTTACTTGTTTTGGTGGAAACAAAAATCCTTTCAAGAGCGACAAGGAGAAAGTGAGCTCATCAAATTTCTGCTTCTTTCTTAAAAATTGTTGTTCATTTATTGCATTAATTGTTGAGAATGCAACAAGATGATGGAGCTTAGTGGAAAGGAGTCATCTTCACTAAGTGAGCCCGCAGGGTATTTTTGGCGCAAAGTCTACTTTTAGACATATTGGATCATGGTCTATGAGTTGCAGCACGCTGTTTATGGATGATTGGTTAAGTTGGTAAAAATAGATGGACTTCTATTTTTAGACATACGGGCGGAGTCTATTTTTAGACTGCCAGGCTAAAAATAGAAACAGTCGAATATTATTATCTCATAATAATATTTAGACTATAAACATTATCTTATCCTCTTGGAGCACTTCAGTTTGAGCTACAAATGTGGCACATGCAGCTGTCAGAAGGAAATACGCTTTTCTTATGAGTCAGTTGAGCTATTGCATGCAGGACTTCAGTTAGAACTCATGTGGTTGAGTTTGGTGGAGTTGATTGTGGAGTTGATGGAGTTGTGTTCAGTTGAACTAGTTGTATTTAGTCTAACTGCAGAATACACTAGTGATGAGTTGTGTGAATTAATTATTAATTAATTCACTAATTATTAACTCATAAAGAAACTAAAGAATACATCAGTTAACTCAGTGCATGGACAGTTCAGTGGAGACAGGTGTTAGAGGTTGAGATTGCTATCAGTTGTGACTATAGTTGTGCATGAGATTTGCACAATCAGTGGGATTGAGATTGCCAATGAGGATTGCGTAGTCACACACAAGGGAAATACGAGTTTGGTCATTCCATTCATCATTATTCTCATGCAGGATTGCGCAGTGGAGGCAGGCAAACAACGGAGGAGATTTGAACCTGTGATTGATTCAGATCTGAGCTAGTTTGTGTGTAACAGGTGGAGATATTACTGAGTACTTGCGAGGAGTATTGTACTATGTATTGTTACATGTTCTCAATCATTATAATATACAGATAGTGTGGGGTTTTCAGCTGTATGCTTTCCACGGGTTACATACTGTGTTAATGTGCGCATGCGATTGCTGTTTCATTGTTTTTAATGCTGCTAAATTGATGATCAACTTAGAGGAGCTTATGTATTATGCATGTATTCCTCAATGGTGTATAATTAGGATAATCTCTATAAATAAGTATCATATTATTCAAAATTTCTACATGGTATCAGAGCTGTTGATCATCAGATCTATTATTCAGAAAGTGTTTACATTTTATTTCTTCAAGCAGAGTCTATAATCGGGCCAGGTAGCCTCTGGATTCATCCTTCTTTTGGAAGGTGAGATATCTAGTGAATGCCCATATAGTCAATCTCTGTACGAGAAATACTTTGTTCTCACGAATTTTAGGTAAGAAGCGGTTGAGTTTTGAGCTGGTGGAATTCGAATTTGCAGCAGTGTTTTCTTGGTGTCAACGTTGCAATGTCTTTCAACGGATTGCATTTGGAGTATGCCCTTGAGGGCAGCTCGAATTATATTGCATGGAAAGATATGATAGAGGCGATGTTAGATGAAAATGGGCTGAAGGAGTTCATAGAGAATGATGTTCCTAAGCCTACTGATGCTGCTGAAGCTGAGGTTTGGTAAAAGAAGACAACAAAGTGTCGAAGGATTCTGTTGGAGGGCGTGAAGGATCACATTGTGTCCAACTTGCATGGAAAGGCTTCTCCATACTTGATGTGGAAAGCGTTGACAGATCTATTCCAAAGCAAGAGTGACCAGAGGAAGTTGGCGCTCAAGGATAAACTCAGAAACATTAAGTGCGAGAAGGGCGACAATATACCCAAGTATCTCACGAAGTTCACCCAGTGTAGGGATGAGCTGGGAAGTGTGGGGGTGACTGTCGATGATGAGGACTTGGTGAGCTTGGCTCTTCTTGGTCTTTCGAAGAGTTGGAATTCTTATCAGGACTCTGTCAATGGTCGGGAGAAACTGCCAGGATGGGAGAGACTTTGGTCGGATCTTGTGCAAGAGGAGATCAGGCGGAATACCAGGGACGAATCTTCATCAAAGGCAACTGATGAAGAAAATTGTGCTTTGGCTGCCAAAGCAAAGAAGGGGAAGAACAAGAAAGCTTCTCATTCTGGTGTGAAAGGCAAGAAGCAGGACATGTCCAAGGTGAAGTTCTTTCATTGTCACCAGCACGGACATTATGCCACAAATTGTCCGCAGAAGAAGAAAAATAAGCAAGCTGCTGGATCTGCAGCGGGAGAGGCCTTAGCCTCGCAGTTTGAGCTTGATTTTTCATTGATCACATGCTTGGTATCAAGTGTGATGGGATCGGTATGGTTCTTGGACAGTGGTGCGTCTTTTCACATGACAGGAGATCGAGATTTGTTTTCTGATCTGGAGGAGAAAGATCTTGGAGTGCACATCGAGATGGGCGATGATGGTAGATATAGTGCGACCAATATCGGTACCATTTCCTTTGAGAGGGAGTCTGGTAAACCCTTTGTATTGAAGTAAGTGATGCATGTTCCAGGATTGAAGAAGAATCTTATCTCTGTGGCGATGTTAGAAGACAAGGGATATGATGTTGTTTTCAGCAAGGGAAAGGCTTTCCTGCGTAGTAAGACAACTGGAGAAACCCGGAAGATAAGGGTTCGAGTCAGGAACCTTTATTAGTTGCATGTAGATGGCTGTGCAGGAATGGCATGCAAGGCAGAAGGATTGGTGAGTCGGGATGATGGCGAGCTGTGGCACAGGAGAATGGGTCACCTTCACCATGGAGCCTTGAAGATACTGCAACAGATTTTTACTGGGCTTCCTAAGGCACTCTTGCATAGTCAGATCAGTGCAAGGGGTGTACTTTGGGAAAATTTGTGAAAGCCACCTTTCACGAGAAGGATAGTCGCGCCACGACGATCCTTGAGAGAATTCACACAGATGTGTGTGGACCTTTCTCAGTAGCTTCAACAGCAAAGCACAGGTACTATGTGATCTTTGTTGATGATTTCTCTCGAAAGTGCTGGATCTTCTTCATGCAGAAGAAGAGTGAGACATACTCAAAGTTTTGTGAGTTTAAAGCACTGGTCGAGAAGGAGTCGGGGAAGAAGGTGAAGGCTCTTAGGAGCGACAATGGTGGTGAATTCAGCTCTGGCGAGTTCAAGGATTTCTACATCGCAGAAGGGATTTGAAGAGAGCTCATAGCTCCCCATAACCCATAGCAGAACGGGGTTGCTGAGCGGAAGAACAGAATGATCGTGGGTGCTGCACGGGTGATGTTGCATGATCAGGGCCTACCCCTTCACTTGTGCATGAAAGCATGAAACACTGCAGTATATGTGCAGAATCGTTGTCCTCACAGGATACTTGGCATGAGTACACCCAAGGAGGCTTATTCTGGTAAGAGGCCTGATCTTTCTCATTTGAGGATTTTTGGTTCTAACATTTACATGCATGTGACGAAGGATGCCAGGAAGAAGCTGGAGCCGACCATAGACGTTGGGATATTTGTGGGGTACACTGATACGCCCCACAACTATCGTGTGTATTTGCTAGACAGTCGCAAGACTGTTGTGTGATGGGATATAAAATTTCAGGAGGAGAAAGCCATGAAGTGTTCACTTGAGAGGGAGCCACACTTGCATGCAGATGAGGAGCTATTAGTTCCCAAGGATGAGCTTCAGGACCTGGATCAACAACAGGACGAAGTTCATGGAGTGGAAGAGACCACTCATGCAGCGCCAACCATCAGAGGGCGAAAGCGCTTGACAAAAGCTGAGCGACTGGCTCAAGATGCAGAGAAGGTTGTAGGACCACCTACAGCTCAACGCAGACAGAGACAGTCACCTGATCGGTACACTGGATACATGGCTCTTGTGAGAAAATGTGTCGTGACTGAACCATCCTCTTTCGAGGAAGCTGTGGAGGATCCCACATGGGTAGATGCCATGGTGGAAGAGTATGATTTGATTGTTAGAAACAGTGCATGGGAGATTGTCACAAGACCGGAAGGGAAATCAATGGTGGGTTTGAGATGGATCTACAAAGTGAAGTAGGCAGCTGATGGGAGTGTGGAGAAGTACAAGGCAATATTTGTTGCCCAAGGCTTCTCACAGATAGAGGGGATCGATTATGAGGAGACCTTTGCACTTGTCACAAGGTATTCTTCCATACAGACGATTCTTGCTCTCTCAGTGCAGATGGGGTGGCACATTCATCAGATGGATGTGAAGACTACGTTCCTCAACGGAGTCATTGAGGAGGAGGTGTAGATAGAGCAGCCCGAAGGTTTCGAGATCTTTAGCAGCGAGCCGCATGTGTGCAGGCTCAAGAGAGTGCGGTATGGGTTGAAACAAGCACCACGTGCTTCGTACACACGGATAGATAATTATTTCATCGAACTTGGATTCTCCAAGAGTGAGGCGGATCCTAACCTATACCAATTGTGGTGGAGGGTAAGTTGCTTATCATTGTACTTTATGTAGATGATTTGATTCTAACAAGTGATGAGCTATTGATACTTTCATGCAAGGATGATCTTGCTAAGGAGTTTGAGATGAAGGACTTGGGCCTCCTTCATTATTTCCTGGGATTGGAAATTTGGCAGCGCAGTAATGGACTATTTGTTTCTTAGGGTAAGTATGCCCGGGAGATACTGGAGAAGTTCAACATGCATGGCTGCAAGCCTGTTGATACTCCTCTTCCTGGAGGTTGGAGGAAGGAGGATGCTACTTCAGCAGAAGTAGTGGATGCCACTGTTTATCGACAATTGGTAGGGTCGCTTATGTATTTGGTCAATACACGACCCGATATATGCTATGCTGTTAACCAGCTTTCACAAGCTATGGTTAAGCCAACCAAGCTCTTCTAGAAGGCAGGCAAACATGTATTGCGTTATCTCAGAGGCACATCGGGATATGGATTGTGGTACAGACAGGAGGATGAGGTGAAGCTATGTGGCTTCACGGATGTAGATTGGGCAGGGAGCCCAATGGACAGAAAGAGCACATCTGGAGGGGTCTTCAGCAGCGAGTCAAGAACAGTTTCTTGGTACAACAGGAGGCAGAGATCCGTGGCACTCAGTTCAGCAAAGGCCGAGTATATGGCACAAGTTTGGCTGCGTGCGAGGCTATATGGATGAGGAAGATCCTGGTCGGGTTGTTCAGTTCACACTTGGAGCCTATAGTGATTTATTGTGATAACCAGAGTTGCATTAAACTCTCGGATAATCCAGTATTTCATGATAGATCCAAGAACATCGACATCAGGTACCATCATATCAGAGATTGTGTGCAGCGGAGAATCATGTTACTTTCATACATTCCAACAGAAGATCAGGATGTTGATATCTTGAGGAAGGCGCTCACCAGGAGCAAATTCGAATACCACCAAGGCAGGATAGGGGTTGTAGATAATCCATATAATGTTGAGAGGGAGTGTTGAGAATGCAACAAGATGATGGAGCTTGGTGGAAAGGAGTCGCCTTCACTAAGTGAGCCCGCAAGTTATTTTTTGCGCAAAGTCTATTTTTAGACATATGGATCATGGTCTATGAGTTGTAGGATGCTTTTTATGGATGATTGGTCATGTTTGTAAAAATAGATGGACTTCTATTTTTAGACATATGGGCGTCGTCTATTTTTAGACTGCCAGGCTAAAAATAGAAACAGTCGAATATTATTATCTCATAATAATATTTGGACTATAAACATTATCTTATCCTCTTGGAGCACTTCAGTTTGAGCTACAGATGTGGCACATGCAACTGTCAGAAGGAAATACACTTTTCTTATGAGTCAGTTGAGCTATTGCATGCAGGACTTCAGTTAGAACTCATGTGGTTGAGTTTGGTGGAGTTGATTGTGGAGTTGATGGAGTTGTGTTCAGTTGAACTAGTTGTATTTAGTCTAACTGTAGAATGCACTAGTGATGAGTTGTGTGAATTAATTATTAATTAATTCACTAATTATTAACTCATAAAGAAACTAAAGAATACATTAGTTAACTCAGTGCATGGACAGTTCAGTGGAGATAGGTGTTAGAGGTTGAGCTTGCTATTAGTTGTGACTATAGTTGTGCATGAGATTTGCACAATCAGTGGGATTGAGATTGCCAATGAGGATTGCGTAGTCACACACAAGGGAAATACGAGTTTGGTCATTCCATTCATCATTATTCTCATGTAGGATTGCATAGTGGAGGCAGGCAAACAACAGAGGAGATTTGAACCTGTGATTGATTCAGATCTGAGCTAGTTTGTGTGTAACAGGTGGAGATAGTATTGAGTACTTGCGAGGAGTATTGTACTATGTATTGTTACATGTTCTCAATCATTATAATATACATATAGTGTGGGGTTTTCAGTTGTATGCTTTCCCCGGGTTACATACTGTGTCAATGTGCGCATGCGATTAATGTTTCATTGTTTTTAATGCTGCTAAATTGATGATCAACGTAGAGGAGCTTATGTATTATGCATGTATTCCGCAATAGTGTATAATCAGGATAATCTCTGTGAATAAGTGTCATATTATTCAAAATTTCTACATTAATTAGTGTTGTTATAATGTTTGATCTTTCGTCTTATTAGTGGTAATTGGTACACTTTTTGCAAAAAAAATTGTTGTTCCAATCTTATCGAAAGAGTCCATGTTCCCTGACATTTCATTTTGCTTAATTATTTGCCATTTTTGGTGTCTATGTATAAATTTTGTTACATCTTAGACATTTAAAGTGATTTACGGTCCTAATTTTCACAGAATTCGATCAAAATATTATGTTGTACTCTCACTTTTATTAATACAATCTGTGTTTTAATGGCTAATATTTTTTACATATTTTCTCCAATGAGTTTGCTTTATATATATATATGTTTTTTTTTAGAGCATATTTTTATAATAATAACAGTTGAAATTATTATTTGATTTATATTAGATTGTATAAACATACTTGTGCAGTCTTGTGGCTAGTAGGGTGATGCAGGAGCATCCAGCTAAGGCACCATGACCGGGTGTTGGTCTCTGCCAGGTTGGAGAGTTGAGTTAACATATTGTTTGTCTTATATGTTTAGTTTGTCAGAGTAGGAGGTAGGATTTTGTTTTTATCTTAATCTCTGTATTAGTCAAAGGTAGTTTGGTCGGTTAGGGTTATTTACTTGTCTGTCTTTAATAAACAATAGATTAATAATTGTCCTGTCATTTTAAGAGAAAAAGACAAATGTGTCTAAATTTAAAATCTTGTACCAAATACTTAATAGTTATGTAACTACAAGGTCTACAACTGAAGGTAACTGCACAGTTTCATTAACTGTAGACAAAAGCATATAAATGTAACAATGAAAATCATGTACAGGGTTCAACATTTCTTTGCATTCAAGTAATAATAATAACAGAGCAGACAATTCAATCCATCTGTGTGTTTAATTATATTTTCGTTTTGCTTCCTAATTCACTAAACATCTGAATAGACAATACAATGCTCATGGACCAATTCAGTTAATTCTTTTTGTTTTCCTGAGAAGACAGTCTAGACAGTGAGACAGAAATGCAAATGCCAGAACAAGGGTTTGTATTTCCATAGAAGAAAACAACACTGATTAAACAGGAGCGAACGCAACTAAGTACCAGGACAAGTAAAGCACCTACAGGCCATACAATAATCTTTAACTTTGAAATCGACCACCAAACAAATTCACAGAACAACCACATAAATTTTCTGTTCATGGAAAAGCGTACAAGCACAGTCGCAAATCAATAATTGGAGTTCAAAGGCATAGAATCCAGATTGAAAAGAATGACAGCCTATTCATATCATTAAAACTCAGGTAAATTGAAACCGATATTCTTTCCTGAAAGTTTCCTTCGAATTACAAAAAGAAATGTATGAGAACATACAGTAGAATTCCAAAATAAATCATGGACAGTCATATAAGCTAATGGTCGACGAACCCTAGGTGAGGGTTTTGAGAACTGTTTCCGTACATAGAAAGTTACAGCGAACAATCACCAGAACGAGAAAGCCTAAAGATAGCAAAACAGCCAGAACGCTGGCTACATCTGGAAGCCACATCGACTAAGCATCGAGGGGAGACAAACCCTCATACCCACAGGTCTGTTCTAAAGACAAGAAAAAGACTGAAGACAATTTACGTTGGCAAAGCCTACTAGGCAAAGACCGACGTGTTTGTTCCAAGTATAACCAACCGCAAACCCCAACACCTACAGAGGAGCCAACACACAGTTGTTAGCGCAAATTGACAGAGGAAAACAAAACCACAGTGCATGAAAGCAAATATATAGAAGACACATTCACCATACCTGAAGGATTTGCAGTGAGAATAGAGGACGAGTCTTCAATCCATGAGTTCCAACTAACGGCTGAGACGAAGGAGCAGTCACGTTAGAAATGGAGGAATGAAAGTGGAAAATTGAATCAAGGAGAGAGGAGGCTACCTGCATTGAAGTCGAAGATTGGAGAATTTTCTTGTTTCGAGCCCTGAATGCATGCCAAACACTGAGTTTCGCAAACAAGACAACATCATACCAGACCACGAGCTCGAGGAACAAAGACTGGTTGAGACAATAGCAGAAAAGGCACAGAACATTACTTACACAGGCGGCGGCAGAATCATTTTCGGCTGCCCAACGAATTAGGGCCAGAGACTATCCACAAATGCATAAAGAAAACAAGCACGAGAGTCACACTGTCAAACCAGCGAATAAACTAGAAGGCGCACCCAGAAGTTGCAGCGCAGCTGCATACCCAACTAACAGAACCATACCAGAACAAACCCTCGGCGAACACAAGCAAAATAACTGAATGAGAATAACTGAATGAGCGACAGAGGAGGAGTTTTGGCAAAACAAGAAGCGGGAAATGCGACCCAAGGTGAGTACATAACATTGATTGCCAAAATAAATACCCCCTATCACTTTCCATAAGATCCGAGCCGTTGATAATCACAAATTAATCCACAGTGAAATCACATTACAATCATTTAATTATTGATAGTCCAAACAGTGTTGGGCTGGTCCCATCATAGTGGTATCAAAGCCATTGAAATTGACTGAAGAAATGGAGGTAGGAAGGAGAGGTTGTGGAAGACGTGTTCAGAGGGTAGCAAAGGAAGGATTGAGAGAGGAGATCAGGATTCTTACTGCTCGTTTGGAGGTAGTCGAAGCAGGGAGAAGAAGAGAGCCTAAAGTAGGTGATGACAGCGAAGAGGAATCTGAAGCGACAACAAATGGATCGGATGGCGAGGGCCCAGAAATGAGACTGTTGAGATCTGTTTTAATGGCAAGAAATAAACCCAAACCAGAACTCCCAAACTATGACGAAAGCCTGTCCATAGAGGTTCTATTGGATTGGATCAACAAACTGGATAAGTATTTCGAGTGTGAGGAGGTCAGTGAAGACCGCAGAGTTAAGTTTGATGCGACGAAGTTGAAGGGACACGCAGCCTTGTGGTGGGACAATGTCCAAACAGAGAGAAGGAGATTGAACAAGTTGTCGATTAAAACCTGGTCAAGGATGGTGGTCAAGTTGAAGGGCATATTTCTACTGAAAGACTATCAGATTACACTACATAGACAAGTGCAGAATATGAAACAGAAAGGAATGACGGTGAGGGAGTACACTGAGGAGTTCTATCGAGTGAACCTAAGAGCCGGATATATAGAGGATACCTCAGAAAAGACAACCAGGTACGTAAATGGTTTAAGACTAGAAATTTTAGATGAAATTAGTATTCTATATCCAAAGAACATTGAAGAAGCATATTAGAGTGCAACGAAAGCTGAAGAGAAAATTACTAGAAGGCAGAATGCCAGGAGAGGCTGAGGAGTTGGCAAGGGAAAAGGCCAGTCATATGGCAGAGGGTAGACTGCTAGTAGTAATGAGGAAGGCAGCAGTTCCAGAGCTTCCAAATCAGCAGACAAAGGTAATAATATGAGAGGTGGTAGGCCATACCAGCGAGGCAGGGGAAATAGCCGAGGTAGAGGAGTTGGTTATCAATGTTACAGGTGTCATAAATGGGGGCATAGATCATTTGAGTGTCCTGAGGCAGACTAGGATGGACAGAGAGGTGCCTATGTCGCACAACTAGAGGAAGCAGAGGCATCTCCCCAAGAAGCAGAGGATGCTCTAGAAACAGGGGAAGCCTTGGTGCTGAACAAGGTGTTGTTGAAACCAGCCAAGAAAGCCGCCGAACAAACACAATGGAAGGCTTTGTTTAGAACAGTTTGTAAGTCACATGGTAAGTGTTGTAAGTTAATTATTGACAGCGGTAGTACAGATAACTTGGTGTCCACAGAGATGGTGGAAAAGTTAGATTTGAAGCGATTGAAACATCCCACCCCTTACAAAGTTTCATGGCTGCAAAAATGCCATCAGTTGCTGGTGGATGAACAATGCGAGGTGGAGTTTCAAATAGGCAGATATAAGGATAAAGTCATTTGTGACATCATGCCGATGGATGTATGTCACATACTACTAGGCAGGCCTTGGCAGTACGACAGAAAGGTGGTACATGATGGATTAACGAATTGTTATAAGTTTGTCAAGGATGGAATCAAGCATACGCTTGTGCCCATCAAAGAGGAAGGGACAACAGGAACAAGTGAGCCAAGAGAATTGTTGGTTAGCGAAAAATAGTTTCTGAAACAAGTTGAGGACAGCGAGATGCGTTATGCAATTGTAAGAAGAGTAAAAACAGTGTTGTTGCATACAGAGGTATCAGATTTACCTCCAGAAATCTAACAGATGTTGCAGGAATTTACAGACATAGTGGTGGATGACTTGCCAGACAAATTACCCCCCAAAAGAAGCATAAGTCATCATATTGACTTCACACCCGGAGCCAGTTTGCCGAACAAGGCAGCATATCGAATGAGCCCCAAGGACAATGAAGAAATTAGGAAGCAGGTGCAGGGACTGCTAGACAAAGGATTGATAAGGAAAGTTTGAGCCCTTGCGCAGTTCCAACTGTTCTCGCTCCCAAGAAGGGAGGAGAGTGGCGGATGTGCACAAACTCAGGAGCCATCAACAAAATCACCATCCCGTATAGGTTTTCACTGCTACAGATGGACGACACGATGGATTGTTTAAGTGGGGCAACATATTTTTCTAAGATAGACTTGAAGAGTGGGTATCATCAGATCCGGATACAAGAGGGGGACGAGTGGAAGACAACCTTTAAGATGAATGAGGGACTGTATGAATGACTGGTTATATGATTAAGACTGAGCAATGCAACCAGTACATTTATGCGGTTAATGAATGAGATGCTGAAGGAGTACATCAGAAAGTTTGTGATAGTGTACCTGGACGACATACTAATTTTCAGCAGGACAAGGGAGGAGCACCTTCGACATGTTCAGAAAGTGCTGGAAAAATTATAATAGAATAAATTGCTGATAAATCTGAAGAAATGTACTTTTCTGCAAAAGGAATTGATTTATTTGGGCTTTGTAATAGCAGAAAATGAACTGAAGATGGATCTGGAGAAGATTGCGGCGATAGATAATTGGCCATCTTTGAAAAGTTTATTTGAGGTACGTAGCTTTCATGGACTAGCGATTTTTTATCGGAAATTCATAAGAAATTTTAGCGAAATTTGTGCACCTATGTTGGACACCATTAAAAAGGCCAATCAGTCTTTTCGATGGACGGATGCAGCGGAGAGAAGTTTTCAACTATTAAAGAAAAAGATCACAGAGAGACTGATCCTAAGATTGCCAGATTTTAAGAAGCCTTTTCAGGTTCTTTGTGATGCTAGCGGTACGGCTATTGGAGCTATACTTAGCCAGGAGGATAAACCTGTTGCATTTTTCAGCGAGAAGCTAAATGAAAGCAGACAAAAATATTCATCCTATGACAAGGAGTTCTATGCTGTTATACAGGCATTAAAACACTGGAGGCATTATTTGTTGGGAAATGAATTTGTGTTGTTTTTAGATAATTCTGCGCTACATATGTAATGCAACAGCACAAGTTGAACCACAAACATGCCAAATGGGTGGAATATTTGCAGAGTTTCACCTTCGTGATGAAACACATCAGCGGGCAAGCCAACAAGGTGGCGGATGCGTTGAGTAGGAGGGCCTTACTTCTGCAGGAGAGTACTGTGCAAGTGCTGGGTTTTGAGCACTTGAAGGATTTATATCAGACAGACACAAATTTTAAGGAAGCCTATGAGGCATGTCAGAATCCCTTGATGAGAGATAATAGTCCATGGTTGGACTACAACTTGCAAGAGAAATTGCTGTTTAGAGGAGGACAGCTATGCATTCCTAACTGATCGATGAGGGAGAACATTATTCGAGAGAAGCAGAGTGGAGGTCTAGCTGGACATTTCGGCATGGACAAGACACTCGAGCAGCTCAGTCAGTTCTACTTTTGGCCAAAGATGTGAAGGGATGTACAACGATTTGTGACCAGATGTAAAGTGTGCCAGTTGGCGAAGGGTCACAATGAAAACACGGGTCTATACACACCGTTACCTGTTCCAGGCAGACCGTGGGACTCAGTCAGCTTGGACTTTGTTTTTGGTCTACCTAGCACGCAGCGGGGTTATGACTTGGTGATGGTAGTAGTGGACAGATTCTCGAAGATGGCGCATTTTATCCCTTGCAGAAAAACCAGTGATGCCACTCACGTGGTCCACTTGTTCTTCACGGAGATTGTCAAGCTACATGGGTTGCCTAAGTCTATTCTTTCGGATAGGGATGTGAAGTTTATAGGGCACTTTTGGCGTGCCCTGTGGAAGAAGATGGATACACAGCTGAGTTACAGCTCTGCTTATCACCCGCAAATCGACGGACAAACATAGGTGGTAAACAGGAGTCTGGGAAACCTGCTACGAAGCTTGATTGGTGAGAATTCATGGATGTGGGATCGAGTGCTTGCACAGGCAGAGTTCGCTTATAATGACTCGCCTAATCACAACATAGGCTACAGTCCATTTCAGATCCTGTACGGCATGCATCCTCATAGAGTGCATGAGTTGTCGGATCTTGGACTATAAGAAAGGCGAAGCGCAGATGGAGAAGATTTCGCTAACGCGATGAGGGATTTGCATGAGCAGGTGAAAATTAAATTGTAGGGCGGCAGCCAAAAGTATAAACAACAAGCAGATTTGAAAAGAAGGGAAGTACAGTTCAACGTAGGAGATGAAGTCCTCGTGCATTTGCGCAAGGAACGCTTTCCTAAAGGCACGTACAATAAGCTGAAGTATAAGAAGATAGGTCCTTGCAAAGTCCTCCGGAAATTTTCAGCGAATGCCTATGAGATATAGTTGCCACCTGAAATAGGCATTTTGCCTATCTTTAATGTAGCAGACCTATTCCCTTACACTGCTAACCCAGAAGAAGAAGAAGACAGAACCACACGGCCTACACAGAATACCTAGGATGGAGGAGAAGCTTGGATGAGACAGATGCCTTACATTCAGCCTCCTGAGATCGAGAGCATTCCCGACACTCAAGTGAGCAAACGAACTCCGCGGAAGGAGTCTCTGCATCAAGTGGAAGAACCGTCCCATTGAGGACAGTTCATGGCTTGATGCCAGGCAGATTGAGCAGATAGGTTTTTCAGTCGAGAAGCTCATGGACCGGAGCCATGATTTCGTTTTGCCCTGGGAGCCTGATGCAGGAGCATCCAGCTAAGGCACCATGACTGGTTGTTGGTCTTTGCCAGGTTGGAGAGTTGAGTTAACATATTGTTTGTCTTATATGTTTAGTTTGTCAGAGTAGGAGGTAGGATTTTGTTTTTATATTAATCTCTATATTAGTCAAAGGTAGTTTGGTCAGTTAGGGTTATTTACTTATCTGTCTTTAATAAACAATAGATTAATAATTGTCCTGTCATTTTAAGAGAAAAAGAAAAATGTGTCTAAATGTAAAATCTTGTCATAAAGACAGAACCAAATACTTAATAGTTATGTAACTACAAGGTCTACAACTTAAGGTAACTGCATAGTTTCATTAATTGTAGACAAAAGCATATAAATGTAACAATGAAAATCATGTACGGGGTTCAACATTTCTTTGCATTCAAGTAATAATAATAACAGAGCATACAATTCAATCCATCTATGTGTTTAATTATATTTTCATTTTGCTTCCTAATTCACTAAACATCTGAATAGACAATACAATGCTCACGGACCAATTCAATTAATTATTTTTGTTTTCCTGAGAAGACAGTCCAGACAGCGAGACAAAAATGCAAATGCCAGAATGGGTTTGTATTTCCATAGAAGAAAACAGCATTGATTAAACAGGAGCGAACGCAACTAAGTACCAGGACAAGTAAAGCACGTACAGGCCATACAATAATCTTTAACTTTGAAATCGGCCACCAAACAAATTCACAGAACAACCACAAAAATTTTCTGTCCGTGGAAAAGCGTACAAGAACAGCCACAAATCAACAATTGAAGTTCAAAGGCGTAGAATCTAGATTGAAAAGAACGACAGCCTATTCATATCATTAAAACTCAGGTAAATTGAAACCAATATTCTTTCCTGAAAGTTTCCTTCGAATTACAAAAAGAAATGTATGAGAACATACAGTAGAATTCCAAAATAAATCACAGGTAGTCATCTAAGCCAATGGTTGACAAACCTTAGGTGAGGGTTTTGAGAACTGTTTCCATACATAGAAAGTTACAGCCAACAATCACCAGAACGAGAAAGCCTGAAGACAACAAAACGGCCAGAACGCTGGCTACAACTGGAAGCCACATCGACTAAGCATCGAGGGGAGACAAACCCTCATACCCACAGGCCTGTTCTAAAGACAAGAAAAAGACTGAAGACAATTTACGTTGGCAGAGCCTACTAGGCGAAGACCGACGTGTTCGTTCCAAGTATAACCAACCGCAAACCCCAACACCTGTAGAGAAGCCAACACATAGTTGTTAGCGCAAATTGACAGAGGAAAACGAAACCACAGTGCATGAAAGCAAATATATAGAAGACACATTCACCATACCTGAAGGATTTGCAGTGAGAACAGAGGACGAGTCTTCAACCCACGAGTTCCAACCAACGGCTGAGATGAAGGAGTAGTCACATTAGAAACGGAGGAATGAAAGTGGCAAATTGAATCAAGGAGAGAGGAGGCTACCTGCATTGAAGCCGAAGACCGGAGAACACTGTTGTTTCGAGCCCTGAATGCATGCCAAACACTGAGTTTCGCAAACAAGACAACATCATACTAGACCACGAGCTCGAGGAACAAAGACTGGTTGAGACTATAGTAGAAAAGGCATAGAACATTACTTACACAGGCGGTAGCAGAATCATTTTCGGTCGCTCAACGAACCAGGGCCAGAGACTATCCACATAGGCATAAAGAAAACAAGCACGAGAGTCACACTGTCAGACCAGCAAACAAACCAGAAGGCGCGCCCAGAAGTTGCAGCGCAGCTACATACCCAACTAACAGAACCATACCAGAACAAACCCTCGGCAAACACAAGCAAAATGATTGAATGAGTGACAGAGGAGGAGTTTTGGCAAAACAAGAAGCGGGGAACGCGACCCGAGGTGAGTACATAACATTGATTACCAAAATAAATGCCACCTATCACCTTCCATAAGATCCGAGGCGTTGAGAATCACAAATTAATCCACAGTTAAATCACATTACAATCATTTAATTATTGATAGTCCAAACAGTGTTGGGCTGGTCCCATCATAGGGTATGACTTTTTAAAGAATATTCTTGAAAATTAATTCGTTAGTTTGTCGTTAACTTGTTTTAATTTCTATAAATTGATTTTCATCACTGTACATAAATTTTATGTCACTATTTTAATTTTTATTTCATCATTATAAGCAATCTTCCTTCATTTTGTTGTACAAATATGCTATAAATAGTTTTCCTTTGTTTCAATGTAAAAAAATGTTATAAATAGTTGTAACTTAATTATAGGCATTTGACTATAGCAAATCATTAAAATTCGAAAATGCTAACATCGAAGCATAAAAACTTCCCTTGTGAACACAGTACATATGTTTTTTTCCAAACCTTTTCAACTATTTTTTTTTTTTTTCAAATCTTGATGTTGGGAACCCACTATTAGCCATATGAACTTGAGAAGGCACCCTTTAAAATAAAGTAAAGTACCATTATGAGAGCTACTACAAGACCTCTTAGGAATGACAAACCATAAACAATTACAAATAAAGAGCATTGATCAAAGAATTATGTTTCCATCAAATATGAGAGGTATCTATAACTTTCCTATTTTTATTTTTGAATAATTGGGCTATTTTGAAATTAGTTTTAGTAATATGGATACACTCTCATATATTGTAATTTGTAAATTTGTCTACTCTTTGCATTGCTAATGTTGTTTCTACTTTTAGTAAAGGACTTCTTAGTCTATATTCTTAATAAATACTTTATAGTTGGTATTTTTTATATGTTATTTTTACATGGATACTAGTAAATTTGTTTTTGGTAGGGTTTCCTTTTATGATAAACACTGAATTGGAAAAATGTTTGATATTACACTGAAATGTTTGGTGTTACAATTTCCATTCTAGCAAAACATTCATGATAAAGTAGTGGGTGATTGTAAACTTTTAATACCGAGTATATATTTACACATTTTGCAACTATTCAATGAACATGAGAATTATAAAAAAATGTATGCATTAAATAAAAACAAACGATAATAATAATAATATGATGGTAACAATGAATGACTACATTGTTGACTCAAGAAATAATTATTCATTCCAATCTGCAACTATCTTTATAATCTCTTTCCATTATGAGTTGTTTTTTTTTTATCATAACAAAGTCTAATTACAACATGAATTTGCAATATAAGTACAATCACAAAATTGTTTGGTTTATATTTGTCTTCTTTGTATTGTATATGTCACTTATTCAACAAAAGCCACGTGATGGAAATGTCATTGGCATTTGTTTTAGACATTGGCGCCACACGGATTTTGTCTAATAAACAAACTCAACAAAATTTAATACTAAAAATATATGGACCTGAATGTGAAGCCAAAGAAATTGAACCTATCCAATTTGCTTTAAGAGTTTTCCATGAAAGATTGTTTTTATATTAGAAACTAGAAGTTTGAGATTTTGCCAATTTGAAGTTAAGTGGCATAAATGTTACAAGCACAACCTCTAAGATACCCTTCTAAGCCTTCCAAGCACTTTAAGAAAAAAGAAAAAAAATCCGTTTTTTCAAGAGGCTTTTAAAAAGGGTTTTAACTTTTAAGATCTATCATGTTACTATTCTTAATAACAAGCTTTTATAACTTCATGTTTTTATGTCTTATCCCTCGTTGACAAGTTAGGAAAGATACGAATGTATCTAAATATCAGTTGACTTTCACAAGTGTATTAAACATTTTTCATATTTATACATTTTCATGTTATACATATATATACATTGGAATCTTGACCTACAAGTCAATTAAGTTTTTGGCATAATCATTTATATCTGGATATTAAGTTTTTCATATATATATATCTATATCTATCTATATATGTATGTATAAATTTAAATTACATTAACTATAATATATTGTTATTTGGAAAGTATTAATATTTTTGTAGTTCTATATTTATAAAATAAAAAGATATCTAGGTCAGAATATTCAAGAGAATAATATTGTTGGACTAATAAACTCGTAAAATTAATATAATTTAATTGATGCATGATATTAAATTTTGCATTCAATAAAACTATGCATAAATATAAAATGAGTTATTTTAATTAGGCAGATCGTTTTAAAAAAACACCTTTCTAACTTCATATCATTCAAATATGTAATTTCAATAATTTTTTATGTAAAATTCTTAAATAAAAAATAACTTAAAAATATATCAAAATATAAAAGATAAAAATTTAAACTACCATTTAAACTATGCCTTTCACTACTCAAATTTTTATAACATTTTCTGTTTAAAAAAGATTTTCATACAACAATATGAGAAGTAATAAATATTGAAGATTCAATGGACTCCATCATCATATTGTTGTTTGTTAAGTTTAAATCCGAAGGAAAACATTTTTATTTATCCAACCTAATCATCACTTTAATTTATAAGGATTTGAGATTAACTTGTGTATTATAGTAAAAAGGCCACGTACTTGGCGATCCTTGCCACTTAGTTTAAAAATAGCTAAATTAAAGTAAAAAATATAATGGGACAAATCCGTTAACTATTGTGTACAAAATTGGTGCATTTTACCCAGAGAATCTGTCATGCAATTGATTGTACCATTGAATTTATTGAGTATGAATGGACTAGGTAGATTGGCTATTGTGATATGAAATTGACCCATCTTGCCTGAAAATCTGTTGTGCAATAGACTATAACTTGAACAACTTAGGAAAAACTCATCTTTCTATAGATACACAAAAACTTTCAAAAACATTATATTATATTATATATAACCTTTTGGAAAATTTGAATATATTAATAGCAGTGGCTCTGTGACAATCCATCATCACAATGTTATGTTTTTATTATTATGAACACCACATGCTCATACATCATGGTTATTGATGAGTATGTATAGGATTCATGAACCACGATGATTTGATCGATGTCCCTATTTGTATTGCAACATAGAAATAATTATTAATAATTTACATTTGGCTTTTTATAGTTTGTGGATATGGTTTTATGGAAATCTTATAATTAGACCTGGGTATAGAGGTCCTATCATAAATTTGTATTATACCTGGGTTTGTCAATATGAGAAATTTTATATTTAATTCGTATTACAAACATTTTATTATTTTTAAAATCATTCATTCATTAATAGTGTAAAATCTATCATATATGGTTAAGTTCGCACAAAAACCAAGTGACCTCTACCCTTTAAAAATATAATGTAAACATAAAAATATATATCTCACATACCATGAATGTTTTTAAATTACATATATGATTTTAATAATCATTTTAAATTGTATATGTAATTTTAAATAATATTTTTTTTATTAGATTATATTAATCATTAGCCATTTTTATAAGTAGGAATATAAAATCATTATACTCATTAACAATAATTTTATCACCTTCCCAAAACAAATTGTATCATAAATTCCCATCTTACACCTTGATGTAATCTATGTACTTCTGGTTAATTACTTGTTAATTAATAGAGGTAATGGGCACATTAATAGAGGCAAAGAGAAATAACATGTTCAATTTGATAACCAATCAAATTGAACATAAATAAATTAAATTATTTTTAAAAAATCATATATTTCAATGTGTAATGTTATACTATAGATTTTTTTTGCAATTTTTTTTGGTCAAACTTAAACTAATATTGGTTTGGCCAAAAACCCATTGCAATATCCACTACCTTGCGGCACAGATAATAAGATATATTTGAAACATTCACCATTTACTATTTTTTTTTAATTGATAAAAACTAGATTAATTAGAAATAATAAAAAATGTTATAAATTAGTGGTTAATCAAACTTAAAAATAATAATGTTAAAAATGATTTAGAATACTAAATTAGATTATTAAATTAGTATATTGTATGTCTGCTGATAGTGACCCCACAAACATGAAGATTTCAGGAGTATTCTAAGTCACCTGTTGGAAAAAACCTTTAATACAGTTGTGAAGAGTAAACCATTCTCCATAGTCAAATCTTTGATCGAAAGCAAATGCGATCAAATCTTCCCAAACTAGTACACTGTGTGAATGTGCAACCCTTGTCAAACACACTGAAAGCCTCTTGAAGCAGCGGATCCTCATTCAGGTGACTCTGCTGCATCATTGAATCAAAACCCATAAATCCAGACAAATATTTATAAATCCAGACAAACTCCTTTATGAAAAATACCTTAATACATTTGAAAAAAACAGTGCAGAATTTCAAATCGAAACAACTCCACTTATAATTAGAATTTTAATATGGAAATTTGAGAAGTAACTGGATTTTCATATCAAACTCCTCAAACACATAAATAACGTAACAAAGATAGAACTACAAGGCAAAGATGAAGATAAATAAGAGGAAGCTACAATGGAAATGGTAAATTTATATATGGAAAATGATAAATTTGGTTCTGGGAGCATGATTTTATAAATTTATGGAAGCATGATTTTTTAATCATTTTAGGATGGAATATATTTTTAAAGTGTAGAAATTTTGAGAAATTTTATTAATCTTTAATATGCAAGTCTATGTTATATATTTGTTAAGGTATTAAAATGAGTATTTACAACTCTATTATATTGTTCATTATAAGATTCAAAATCAAACAAAACTCTTAGAAAAACATTAACAGTAATAATAATAATAGACTATATGATATTCTTATTGCATGTAACATGTAAATTTAAAAAACTAATTACAGAGGGAATGTATCAAAACATAAAGATTGACAACATTGTTCTCCTACGAACACAATCACTGTTTATTAAAAGATAGGTATCTAAAAGCTTTGCAATACACTATCGCATCCCACAACAACTAGTTTTCGATAATTATTGAAAGCAGAAACTACAGCTTCACCATGAATCCTATCCACAACCCCTGCTTTCCTAGTTCTTGTTCCAGACAAAACTGCATTGAAACCACAAATTTTTTATTATTATTTTTTTCTAACAAATACTGCCAGTGAAAGAAGTAATAACAAAATGAAAATTGCAAAGAACCAGGGAAAAACAAAGTAGCACAATTACCTGAACCTTAAATAAAAATACAAAGAACTGCTTTTCATTCAAGCCAACCACATGTCAAATGGGAAAAAATCCAGGATCACTGCAAAAGATAGACAACATGAGAAAGTCTAGACCGCCCAAGTCGATCCTGCCATGCCATTGTTTCATATGGAAATTTTCCACTGAAAATTACAATCAACCACTTGTACACCCTGTCTTAATGGTACCTAAATGAAACCAGCATGACAGGTCATGCTGCAATATGAAATCAACATGACAGATCGATGTGTTAATGTCTGCTTATCCTAGAGTAAACGAATTTTAAATTCGCACAGGAAACAATAATGAAAGAGCCAAAATGCATTGGAAAAGATAGGTTATAAGTGTGGAAGCAAGGGAAAATTTTATGACTGACAAGAACAATCCTAGACAAGCTTTATGCTTGCATATATTCCTTTACTTACTGCCATTGGTGCACACTTACACATTACATCATATGGAGGTATTTTGTGCGGACAAAGTTTTATAGAATGAGATCAATATTACATGGCATTTATTAGTACAAAATAATAGGTTTGTATTTTACATGGCGTCAACATTTTCTTATTAAACCCGGCAGACCTTAGAAACCTATAACTATTCATGAGGCCTTTTTATTGGTTAGATGAAACAAGGGTAACACAATGGTTTTCCACAACAACAATATATACTAATTTATATGGTTACAAATCATAGTCCAATCAAATTATTTAATTAAATAGAAATACATAATGCAAGGACCTAACAACGCATAAAATCATAGTCACTCAGTCATGCTTTCCACTTAAATACAATCACAGGTAGATCTTACCAGTAAGACGAGGGTCATTAAAAAAACAACCTAGTTGTCTTGTTGTTATTGTGATTACACTTAAAAATTATTTAAATTAATCATTTTCTTGTGAGGAAATAGAGGCCCTTGATAGGTACAAGTGAGGAGGTAAGGGAAAATTTTATGATGAGCAAGAATAAGTACATTCAAATGACCTCTTTACTCACCTCAGTGTTGATTCTAAAAATACAATTAGAGACAAATCTTACAAGAAGTGTGTCATTAAAACACAACCCATCGAATACTTTTGAACCTCATGCCTTAAGAGTTGATGTATGGCCTCGGGCTCTATAGCCCTGGCGTTGTCGGTGGCCCTACGTCAGCTCCCAAAAATCCATTTGAAACTAAAGTCGAACTTAGCAAATGAAGAAAATCAAGTGGTACAGGAGGGAAAATTAGCCAAACACTGCCACTTGATGTCACTGACAATGACATAAGAATGGGTAAATTGTGAAAACATAGTAAATTATGCAAACATGGTTCTTGCCAAATTGAATAACGATAAGAATAATAGACAAATCAAAAAGTGGAAGAAAACATAAAAGTTATAGTAAGTCTTTCATTACACTTTTTATTTATGCCATAAATTCATAGATCAAATAAATATTCAATAGGGACAAACTTTGATTTATGTCATAATTTCATAAATCAAATAAGTCTTCAATAAGAAAGTAGGAAAAACACTTTATGCATTGAAATATCACCATTTCCTTAGAAATATGGTCATGTATATTTTTGATCTAGATCTTTTCACTTCAGAGATGCATACAAAATTAAATATAAAAGATCATGTAACCATGAAAGCATATCACATAAAAGGAGTGGAAATAAAATGCAACCATGAGAAAACAAAGGCACAAAACAACTTGATAATGGATTTCACCCAGTGTGGGTTATGTCTCTAGGCCAGTGTCAATAGTGGGGAGGCCACTTCATTAATTATTGAAAGATGATGATGAATACAAGATGTTTTCTTTGTGAATATAAGGAAGAACTCCCTTAACTAGAGTGATGTGTCTCTCCACAAGACAATATTCTATAAGAACTCTCACTCATAAAATCTCTCCATTAGCATGACAACATATCAAACTCTCACATGAAGTGGCATACAAGAATCCTCCAACATAGTAGCAAACAAGGATCTCAACATCAAAGCATCATCTCAACAAAAATCAAAATAAGACATGACCCCAGTGCATCTTATACCTCCACATCGGGGATGGCCTGAAAATGCACACCTCTACTGAAGAAATAGACTACACGATTGAATGCCTGGTGAAAAATCGTAAAATTTGACTGTAAACTTGACCCCCTTCTAACTCGGTAAAATTTGCGCTCCTCTAGAATCTCAAAGATTCCTCAAAAGATTCTATTCTTGGACACGAGAAAAAATTATGTTGTTTAGATGAAGAAGTGGACTATGTCATTAGACTCCTAGCAAAAAATTGGTTCATTTGAGTATAAACTCGACATAGTTCTGACACCTTCAAAGTTATGCCCCTAGAGAATCTTAAAGATTCCTAAAAGATTCTTCATAGAGAATATTCTTTGAAATATTCCCTAAGATATTCTCTAACAATATTCCTAGAATCTTCTTGAGATTCATGACTTCATTGACTTGCTTGCACCCTCATGTCTCATGTATTCTCCATTGTTCTCCATGGTTCCCTTTGAACCATTTGAATGACATTTTATAATAAAGTGTGAGGGTGAATAAGACAAAGTGTGTGGTTGGATTAATATTTGACATAGTCATATTAAGTTACTTGTCATTAGGGAGGTTTTGGTTTCAAACCCCCATGGACTCCCAATTATTTCTTTAATATGGTTTTAGAGCCTAATTTTGGTTTTAATATAGTTTTCAAACCATATAATATATGGAAACTGTATGTCCATATTATAATGACTCCCAAAACCATGAGAATAAGACAAAAATGGAGGCTGCACCATGCCAAATCCACTTGGGCTTCATTTGAGGTGCCATGTGGCACCATGTTATTGGGTCATGTGACAGGCTCTCATTGATCCAACTTCAAACTGCTTCTTGTATGAACTGGGATTTCAATGTCATTTGCGTCATTGAAAAGCTTGCGACGAGATCTTTGATTCAATTATGGTTTCATGTTAATCTAAGGAATTTTATTTTTTAGTCTTTTCAAAGTCATTTATGAATTTTGAGCATTTCTAGAGCCACCTCGATCATTCCTCCCCACTCAGGAGATTTTGGTCCTCCAAAAGCATGAACATAATCTGTAATCTATTGTACTCTCTTATATGCAAAACAAGTTCGTTGACATACCACACTTCTTTCACCTTCACCTTTGTTCTTTAGAGCCATAAGTGATGAAGCAACACTACATCCTATTCAAACTTGTGGTACAATCTTTGAAAAATACATGCTCTTCTACCAGACGAAACATGACCAAAGAAAAGCCCCATACTTTCCAAGAGTTTATAACACACTCTTTGGTAAATTTTACATCAAAATCATAATAAAACCTAATACCTCAGCTATCAACAAAAGAGGCCAAAACATTATCATGTTGCTTTCATAAGTGATGGAAAACATATCATCACTGTTACAATCGTTTCACAACATCTTACTTAAAAAATTTGGCCATGACAAACTACTGCCTCTAATGAAACCATCTCTCACTCATCAAAGTGAATGGGTCATCATTCTAGAGTTGATTCACTTGTTGAGAAACTTTACCAACTGGTTCTTGCTTAGGTGTTTTGTCCTTATTGAGACATTGCTTTAGATGGAGCTCCCAACATATGGCTCTCTGGTGTCCATCTTCGTTGCAGTAACTATAATGATTCTTTCTCCTCCAAACTTTTAGGATTGTCTTGGAACACTTATTCTTGGTGTGCCTCTGATAAGTTTCCGTGGAATCCTCACTATCAATGGAATGTGATGAAGTATTGCCATCATCTATCGTTGGTTGGTCACTGGCTATCTTGGAGCATTCCCAAACCTCTTTTATGACATATTTAAGTCCTACATAATGAGGCAATTCCTCCACTTTGATGGGATTCACAATGCCTTAGCCATTAATGTCGAGACCCCTTCCTTGATACCCCATTTTTTTCAACAATTTTGATCCAATTCCTGTAGTATGTTTCTCAAAAGTAGTGAAATCATCATCATAAAAATAACATCAAATTGAACAATCACTTTTTACCTTAGGCTTGTTATTCTGCAACTTTTCCAAGGCCTCCTCCTTGACTTGTAACTGATGTTGCAACCTTTGTTTCTCCACCTCTGCTTTTTGTAGGAGTCTCTTTAGTTTAGAATTATCTTCTCGAATTATGTAGTTGATCTCTTCAATTTCTTGGAGCCATGCAGTCTTTGGTTCCCTTCTCACCTTTGGCACAATGTCTGTTGAAATCTTTGTCTCATCGCTCGAATTAGAACCTAAGTCAATAGGTCCACTTTTTGCAATCCCAAGAGCTGCAATCTTCATTTCATCACCTGAGTTTGATCCCAGGTCAATTAGTCCAACACCTGCAAATCCTGCAACTGTGATCTTTTCATCATTCTCTAATTCTTATTCTTGGTCTTGTTGCACAGTTGCAACTGCCTTCTGCTTCTCTTTTCTTTCATTCCTCTTAGGCCTCAATTCCGGAAGCAATTTCCAACAATGTTCCTCATCATGCCCTTCTTTCTAACAATGAGTACAAGAGGTATTTGCTTCATTTCTTTGAGTTGTTGTTGTCCTCTTTGGGCGATCTTCTTGCTCATGCTCCCCCCTGCTTTCAAGACATACAACCTTCACACTAGCTTCATCAAGATTTTTAGGTTCAAATAATAACAATGAATGACACAAATACTATGCAAATAGCCAATATATTTCATCAAAATCCAAGAAGTATCTAGTGGAACTTTCAATGCTAATTCTTGTTTCCTAAACTCCTATGTAAAATTCTAAATAGTTTTAGCTTTACTTTGTTTCAAATTTTTCCATTTAGCCATGGCCTTCTGTCTGTGACCCAATGGGTAAAATTGTCCTCCTAAAGCATAAATGAGCTTAGGCCAAGATGAAAGAAGTTTATTATTACTCTTACCGCCTTTCTGCAATTTTCCTTCCCATTAGATGAGAGCAGTGCCACTCAATCGAAGGGATGCTAACTGGATCTTAGCTTCATCCTCTTTGATTCGTTGTATACAGAAATATACTTCAACTTGTTTGATTTAGTTATCTAGCTTTTCTGCATTAGATTCTGCACTAAACATGGGCAAATAAAACATAACATCTAACTTAAAAAATGGCTTTTTAGATGCCTTCCTATGATTTTTGTTAGAATGATGAGAAGAGAAAGAAGAAGAAATTTCACTTGAGGACAGAGAGGGAGGGGTCTCTTCTCCTCCACCTTCATGATTTACTGAGGCATGATCATTTGGTTCTTTTTTCTCTTGCTTCATTGTCTTCTCATATTTTGCAAACAATTAGTTGACTTTTTCTCCCATGACATAGAAGGCCTTGCGATAATTCTGCTCTTCCTCCAACCAAGTATCTTCATATGCCATTTTCCATCTTCGTTTTGCACGACATGCTTATTGGTAACAAGACATAAGTTTTCCTTCACCTCCTTGGAGCTTTCCCCTAGTTATCATAAACTTGCAATTCACATCAACAGAAGACCCACTCTGATACCAAACTTGATCCAAATCGTTTCACTTCAGAGATGTATACAAAATTGCATATAAAAGAGCATGTAACCATGAAAGCATATCAGATAAAAGGAGCATAAATAAAATGCAACCATGAGAAAACAAAGGCACAAAATAACTTGATAACGAAGTTCACCCATTGTGGGTTACGTCTCTGGGCCCAGTCAAGAGTAGGGAGCCCACTTCATTAATTGTTGCAAGATGATGATGAATACATGAGGTGTTCTTTGTCAATTCAAGAAATAACTCCCTTAACTAGAGTGACATGTCTATCCACAAGATGCTCTTATATAACAACTCTCACTCATAAAAGCTTTCCATCAACATGACAAGATACTAAACTCTCACATGAAGTGGCATACAAGGATCCTGTAACATAGTAGCAAACAAGGATCTCAACATAAAAGCATCATCTCAACAAAAATAAAAATAAGACATGACATTAGTGCATCTTATACCTCCACATATGAGAATGGCCTGAAAATGCACACCTGTTCTGAAGAAACAAACTTCATGATTGAATTCCTAGTGAAAAATCATGAAATCTGACTGTAAACTTGAACCCTTCCTGACTTGGTCAAATTTGGGCTCCTTAGGAACCTCAAAGATTCCTCAAAAGATTCTCTTCTTGGACACGAGAAAAAATTATGTGGCTCAAATGAAGAAATGGACTACGCCATTAGACTCCTAGAAAAAAATTGGTTCATTTGAGTATAAACTCGACATAGTTCTAACACCTTTAAAATTCTGCCCCTAAGGAATCTTAAAGATTCCTCAAAGATTCCTCATAGAGAATAGTCTTTGAAATATTCCCTAACATATGCTCTAACAATATTCTTAGAATCTTCTTGAGATTCATGACTTCATTGGCTCGCTTGCACCCTCATATCTCATGTATTCTCCATTGTTCGCCATGGTTCCCTATGAACCATTTGAATGACATTTTATAACAAAGTGTGAGGGTGAATAAGACAAAGTGTGTGGTTGGATTAATGGTTGGCATACTTGTATTAAGTTACTTGTTTTTAGGAAGGTTTTGGGTTCAAAAGCCATTGACTCCCAATTTTTTCTTTAATATGGTTTTAGAGCTTAATTTTGGTTTTAATATAGTTTTCAAACCATATAATATATGGAAATCGTATGTCCATATTGTAACAATTCTCAAAACCATGAGAATAAGACAAAAGTAGAGGTTTCACCATGACAAGGCCAGCTGGGCGTAATTTGAGGTGCCATGTGGCACCATGTGATTGGGCTATGTGATAGACTCTCATTGGTCATATGCCACTTTTGTCACCTACATGCCATGTGTCGACTTGTGATATTGCTACATCAGCCACAGTGGTCAACCTAGTCTACTGATTGGGTTTCCATGTGGCAGCCTGTAGGATTGCCACGTGGCAGCCTCTCGTTGACTTTTGACTTTGACTTTTTTATTGTTTTGTACAAACTTCATACTGTAATAACGTTCTCATATGGACTCGAATTTTAGTTTCGTTTGTTCCATTGGAAAGATTGCAATGATATATTTGATTTTACTATGGTTTCATTACAATCCAAGGACTTTTGTTTTTTAGCCTTTTCAAAGCCACTTCTGAATTCTAAGCATTTCTGGAGCCACCTAGATCAATTTTGATAATTCAAACAATGGAAATCAAGTATATGTAGAAAGAGGTTTTTCTAAAACTAAGGGAAATATTTTTGAGCCTTTTCAAAGATACTTCTGAATTCTAAGCATTTCTGGAGCCACCTGAATCAATTTTGATAATTCAAACAATGGAAATAAAGCACATGTAGAAAGATATTTTTCTAAAACAAAGGCAAACTAGTGCAAAATGAGAAATTTGTTTGAGTAGAGTGATCCTTGGAAATGTCAATAAGCAATAAAAATTCCATAATGAATTTAAACTTGGAGTAAATTAAAGTAGGACAAGGAGACATCAATAATTTCAAATTATCAATTATCAATTAATCACAATCTACCTATTCATAATTGAGTGTTAGAGTCCACTTGGGTTAGCTCAAATAACAATATCCGTGGAAATGTAGTCTCACTGAACCAGAAGTCTTGGGTTCAAATCTTGTGTTATCTCCCCGATTGGGGTGAAAAGTTGGACATGATGAAGATGTAATCCTACTAAGCTTACAAAAGAATATTAATTGAGTGATAGATTTTTTTCCTCTACAAGTATGTATCATTCCTTTTATATGGATCTTCAATCTCTACACACATGCATCGTCCCTTTTTGTTCATATTTTCAAGCTATGCATGTATGCATTGTCCCCTGCCATTCAGATCTTTAAGCTATGCAAGTAAGCATCCTCCCCTTTTAAGTATTAGGCTTTTTTCCTCTACAAGTATATATCCTTCCCTTTTGTCTGGATCTTCAATCTCTGCACATATGCATCATCCCCTTTCGTTCATATTTTCAAGCTAGACATGTATGCATTGCTCCTTCCATTCAGATCTTTGAGCTATGCATGTAAGCATCCTCCCATTTTAAGTATTAGGTTTTTTTCCTCTACAAGTATGTATCCTTCCCTTTTGTTTGGATCTTCAATCTCTGCATATATGCATCATCCCTCTTTGTTCATATTTTCAAGTTATGCATGTATGCATTGTCCCTTCCATTTAAATATTTAAGCTATGCATGTAAGCATCCTCCCCTTTACGTCATTTCTTCAAGCTCTATGCATATACATCCTCCCCTACCATTCAACTTGAACAACTAAGAGAAAAGAAAAAGTGGATGAACAAATAGCTTTATCTTTTCTAGAGGGACAAACATATCACACTTTAGAAGAAATAAACATGTCTACCATTACAAGAGGTTATTTGAAAGTGGTTGCTTGAATAATATGTGTCTCATTCATAATTTATTTTTTGCTAAATAAGTGATAAGGTGGTAAACATGGAGTCACTTCTTAAAATTATTTAATACATTGTTATACACTTCATCTTATTTTTTTTCCAAATCTAGGCTGAGTTGAGGCTAGAGTCAACCCACAGGTTGGATGGAAGAATGCTCTGCCCAATAGAGGGTTGTCGTCGCTAAGACTATGAGAAACTCAATCGAACTTGGATGCCCGTTAAGACAATGCAATGCAACCCACATAATTGACTTCCACTCTCAACTCCTCCCCATAAAATTTAATCTCATGAATCAATATGAACTAAACCACACACAAACCAACTTATATACACCTCATTTATTATATTTTAGTACATATTATATATATATATATATATATATATATATATATATAGATATATATATATATATATATATATATATATATATATATATATAAAATAATATATTTTCTAAAAACAAAAAAATAAAATAAATAATATACAATTTTTAAATATTTATATTCATAATTAAACTTATTAATTAACAAATATATCTTACATAAAGATTAACTTAATCAAATTATAAAATTGAAACTAAACATAATATAAAAAGCTGCATTTTACAAATTAATGAAAAGGTATAGAGTATTAAAAAGTTTAATTGTCTTTGTGACAAAAAAAACTATAATAAAAAGTATCATCGAAACTTCGCGAAGGGTATATATATATATATATATATATATATATATATATATAGATATATATATAACCTTTTACAAACTTTGGGAAAAGGTATGAAGTATTAAAAAGTTTATGGTCTTTGTGACCAAAAAAAACTATAATAATAAAGGTACCTAATGCTGTGTACACTCTGCTTTTTAATTGCACAAGGGTTACGAGGTAATTTAGCACAAGGGTAAACTTGTGCAACATTTTAAAGAACGGCTTTTTGGGTGACTGAAACGAAGCTGGGAATTTTGAAGGACTGAGTTCAGTAATGGATGCAAGGCAGGGGAGGGGTGAAATCCCCTCCTTTAGGGATGTAATGGCTGGTAATTCTGGAAACAGTAGAGGGCATGGGCGGGTGACGGAATTAGCTGATGACAACCCAGTCATGGGGAACCAGTGGCAGGCACGACTGGTCAATAAATGCCTTCCAAGGGCATAGAAAAAGCCCAGGTATGTAATTCCGAATAACAAGTTGGAGAATTATCGATGTTATATGAGAGATCACGCGTTAATTTGTAAATTTATTGGGTATTGGCCTTCTGAAAGGGATCTCCTGAGATGGATCCAACAGAAATGGAAACCAAGAGGCCATATTGATCTCAAATTGGGTGCTAAGGGGTTTTTTACAGTCATTTTTGCAAATTTATAGGACAAGGCAAAGGTTTTTGAAGAGGGACCCTACTTTATGAATAACGCGGGACTGTTTACACGGTATTGGGAAGACCGATACAACCCTGATGCAGAGAAAATCAAGGCAGCACCGATATGGGTTCGCTTATTTGGGTTACCAGATGAATTTTGGGATCCTGAAATATTGGAGGGAATTGGTAATTCAATTGGCACTTTTGTGAAGGTGGCTGAGACCACGAAAAGGGGTAAATATACGTCGTATGCTAGGATTTGTGTGTATATGGATATCTCAGCCCCTTTATCGGAATCTATTGAGCTCGAGTATCAGGACGAAATTTGGCAACAGCCTATTGATTATGAACATATATTGTTTCGCTGTAGACGCTGCCATGTTTATGGTCACCTCGCAAGGGATTGCCCACAAGGTAACGAACAGACAGTGATAAAGGATACGCTGGATGGCATTCGACCACGTGAGGGGATATTAGGGGAAGCATATGAGTTTCAAGAGGTACAGAGGAGAAGAAGACCTACTCCTGGGAACCCTAAAATCCACTCCCAGGAACGGAACTCAATACCTGAAAGTCAAAATCAGTACAATATTCTTCAAACACAGGCAGAAGACGGAAATCAGGGTAAGGACCGTAATGAAACCAACCCAAGTGCACAGGACCAGGAGAATAACGTGGTTGCACCGATGGAAATCATTAAGGATGGAAAGAGGAAAAGTAGAAGCCCAAGCCGAGAGCCAGAAGGAGAGGAGGGAGCACAAGATGATATGCATACAGATCAATCCAAGAAGGGGAAGGAAGTTGTCAAAGAAGTGGGTACAGAGGAAGAAAAAATAATGAAGAAGTTACTTACTGATTGGAAAAAATTGGACGAACGGTTCATTCCATAGAAAGAGAAACAATTGTATAAGGAAACCTTTCAACGGTATAAGGAGAAGACGGCTGGCTGTTTAGAACCTAGGTCGGCGCATGACAATCTGGACTCCCAAATTCTCGAAGGAGATAGTCAAGGTAAGACCGGATGGAAAAAAGTTAGACGAACGTTGAATGAATCCATCCAAGCAGTGGGCGAGACTCTGGTAAACTCCGGAAGGGTGATACCTCTGTCCGAGGTATTTCTACAAAATCCTCGAAAGTTTTAAATGATTGTTTTAAGTTGGAATATACGGGGACTTAATAGTCAGGGGAAATAGAGATATTTGAAGGAACGAGTGAAGAAAGACAAGCCAAGTATTATGGTAATTCAGGAAACGAAAATGGAAAGTCAACAGATGGAAGAAATAGTTAAGAAAATGAAAATAGGATATGAGGTTATGGCTTTAGATGCAACAACGACAGCAGGGGGATTGGCCGTTTTGTGGAACCCAGAGGAGGTAATTTTTGAGCATTGGTTTTCTTTCCCTAGAATACTTTCAGGTCTGTTTAGATTAGTAGGGATGGGGGAAAGAATTTTGTTCACTGGGGTATATGGGCCTCATAATTATAGCGACAGGAAGGATTTCTTGAAGAACCTTCATACTATGAGAAATCTTATTCCGAATATTCCGTGGATGATAGGGGGGGATTTCAATCTAATTAGGCATCTAGGAGAGAAGAGAGGAGGGGTAAGGAGAGAAGATTCGAATATGGAGGAGTTCAATGATATGATCAGGGATCTAGGATTAGTAGATATACATACAATAAATGGTGTACATACTTGGAACAACCGTCGAGGAGGACAGAGTCAAATTGCCTCTCGGCTGGATCGATTTTTACTATCAGAGCAAATTTTGAATAGGGATGTGTTCATTGAAGCTAAAATTCTCCCTAGCATTGGTTCAGATCATTGGCCCATTCGGTTGGAGATAGATATTAAGCAGATTAAAGGGAAAAAGCCTTTTCGCTTTGAATCTTTTTGGCTGAGAGATCCACAATTTATTCAGAAACTGGAAACCTGGTGGAATCAATGCACTAGTCGCGGGAAAGGGAGAATGCATACTTTCCAATTGAAGCTTAAGGAACTAAAACAAAGAATCAAAGAATGGAATCGGAAAGAATTTGGGAATATTCTGGAGGCCAAGCAGAGGTTGGAAGGAGAAATGGAGGATATCCAGCAAAAAATAATATTGGAAGGCAGAGATGAGGCCAAGAGTAGGGAGGAAGGACGTATTATAAGCTAGTTAGAGGAACGACGCAAACAAGAGGAGATTTTATGGCGACAAAAATCAAGGGTACGGTGGTTAAGGGAAGGCGAACGGAATACAAAATTTTTTCATCAAGCTATGATTCAACATAGGCAGCGGAATAGAATTTTTTCTATCAAGAATGCAGAGGGAGAAAGAGAGGTAGAGCAGGTAGGTATTGAAAAGACTCTAGTGGATTACTTTAAGGGAGTGCTCACAGAAAATCAAAGGGACAGAAGGGAGGCAATTAATAATATCTGCAGAGAGATACCAAGGAAAGTTATCGAAGACCAAATTAAGGCATTAATGCAGGCAGTCACCATGGAAGAGGTAGAAGAAGTTGTGATGAACATGGCTAAAAACAAGGCTCCTGGACCCGATGGATATACAATTGAATTCTTCCAGGCAAGCTGGCACTTTCTAGGCAAAGACATATGGGAGGCGGTGGAGGAATCAAGAATCAGACAGCAAGTATGGCCAGGTATTAACTCAACCTTTTTCACCTTGATCCCTAAGAATAAAACATCCGAAGAACCACAGGGTTTCAGACCCATAGCCCTGTGTAATGTAATTTATAAGATTATATCTACAGTGATTGCGAAACGGTTGAAACCTCTCCTCCCCAATTTGATTGCGCCTGAGCAGACTGGGTTTGTGGAAGGCAGGCAAATTTTGGACGGTATAGTGGTATCCCAGGAAGTAATACATTCTTTAAAACAGAGGAAGAAGAGAGGGATGCTTATGAAGCTGGATTTATCTAAGGCATATGATCGCTTGAATTGGGATTATCTAAGAGCGGTTCTTGAAGCTTTTGGGTTTGAAAACAGATGGATAGCTTGGATAATTAGTATGGTCTCCACTCCGAACTTCTCAATATTGATTAATGGGATACCTACAGATACGTTTAATGCCACCAGGGGTATCAGGCAGGGGGATCCAATCTCGCCGTTCCTGTTCATACTGGCTATGGAAGGATTAAGCAGGAGGTCAGGGCACGAAGGATCAAAGGCATTCGATTATGGGGGGATAATCTAATCATAACACATCAGCAGTTTGTTGATGATTTGATGTTGTTTGGGGAAGCGTCGCTTAGAGAGGTAAGGGGCTTCAAACATGTCTTAGAAGTTTTTATGAACGCTTCAGGTATGGTGGTTAATAACGATAAATCTTGTATTTTTATCTTTAACTCACCTGAAGTTGTTAAGGCTCATTTAACTCGCGTGCTAGGATTTAGACAGGGAGAATTACCCACAAAGTACTTAGGCATTCAACTAGATATCAATTCAACGCGCATAAAGAATTGGCAAAGTTTAATGGATAAGATCCGGAGAAGATTAGATAGCTGGTCGTTTAGAACGTTGAATTTAGCAAGTCGAGTTGTTCTTTTAAAATCAGTTTTACTATCCATTCCTATATACCCGTTGTCAATTATGGCTGCCCCTAAGGGAGTGTTTTGTAAATTAAGAGAAATATTGGGTAAATTTCTTTGGGGGGGACCAAAGCAGCAAAGAAAATGGACCTTGGTTTCATGGCAACATGTAATCAGGAGGAAAGAGGAAGGAGGCCTTAGTATTAGGGATTTGGAGCTAGTCAATAAGGTTTTAGGGGCGAAGCTATGGTGGAGATGGGTGCAGGGGGGTGTGGATATATGGAAACGCATATGGAATCAAAAATATAATATGCCACGCTCAATGGCAGGACGCCTCCGGGTAGCAGAAACTCCAAGAGGGTCACAAATCTAGGAGCTAGCAAGAAAAAACAAAGATTTGGTTCGGGACCTCGCTTTCTGGGAAATCCGTGAAGGAAATTCAGCGAGGTTTTGGGAGGAGGGATGGCAACAACGTGAGAAGTTGGAGAGAAATCCAACTTTACATGAACTTCAAGCAGTAGCGCAACGGGCAGGAATGGAATATGTTAAGGATTATTGGAGACAGGCAGACTTGAATGAAGTGTGGAGGATATGGAAAAGACCGCATGAATGGGATGAGAGAATAAGTCCGGAGACTCAACTAGTGTATATCAGAGAACTAGATTCGAGGAAAATTAAGATCCGGCCAGGCAGTGATATCCTTAGATGGGGTAAAGCAACGCAAGGTATGTTCACAGTTAAAGAAGCTTATTACTGGTTCACGAAGGAGGACAGAGTGGATGAACCAGTGGATTGGAAAAAGATTTGGGAAGGTAAATGGTGGCCAAAAGTAACAATTTTTGCATGGTTGGTGTGTAGAGGAAGGATCTTGACGTGGGATAATATGCAGAAACGAGGAATGATTGGTCCATCTCGGTGTTATCTGTGTAACAAGGAATTCGAGAACCAGGAACACCTGTTGAATAGATGTCTGTATACTCAGAGTCTGTGGGAAGAACTTCGGGTTCTCTTTGGTCAGTTGAATAGGGATCCCGACAGTCTTAGGAGTACCATTTTACAATGGGGAAAGGGGAATTTTCAAAGTAAACTTGTTAGGAGGATATGGAGTCTGGCGCTTGGTTTTGTAATATGGGAGGTGTGGAAAGAACGAAACCGCCGAATTTTTAAAGATCGAAGTTGCCATGAAGCAAGAATATGGGATGAAGTCTGCCGTTCGATTAAAGAGACGGTCTTATCCGAATCTTGGAGTGAGGAGGATTGGAAATTAAATTTGGAAGAGCAACGAATAATATCCAAATTGAACATAGACTTTACAATGTTATATCCCAACACTAACAGGCGTAATAGGTATCGTCCGCAGAGCCCAAATCATTTTCGATTCCCAGGAGACAACCGAATTAAATTGTCCTTCGATGGCGCATCAAAGGGCAATCCTGGGGAAGCAGGATGGGGTGGTATTTTCCGAGATAGTAGAGGGATTTCACGATGGGCATATGCTGAATGGGGAGGGGAAATGTCAAATAATGAGGCGGAGCTATGGGGGGTCTATCATGGACTTCGAATTGCCGCAAGGAATGGATATCGAAACCTAGATATAGAAGGCGACTCCCAACTTGTGATTGAAATGCTAAGGAAATTACAGGGGGGCAAAACCTGGGACCACGTTGCGAAGAGCTGGAGGACAGCTGCGATCATACAGGATATCGAAGGTCTGATGAGGATGATAGACTATATTACAATCAATCATGTTTTGCGGCGAGGTAATAGGGCGGCCGATTACTTAGCCAATTGGGCATGTGGGGAATCGAATCGGGTGCTGGATGGTAGTTGGGTCGTATTACAGGAGGATCCACGGTGGAATGAGTTAGCAACCATATTACGGCAAGATAATGATGAGGCGATCGTGCTCGACAGGACTGATTAGCTGCCTCCCCATAATGATTCGGAGGGGAAAAGACAGGCTCATTTATGATAACATCGGGGGTATGAAGAACAGAGTTGTCCAAATTCAATTATGGCGGAATGAGTATATGCAGGCATGGGAAGAAATGATCATCCCAAGGAAGAATGCGGGGCAGGTAATGAGGTGGGGGAGCGGTGGCGTCAAGAGGACAGGGATCGTATCACATCAGGATCCAAGACCTGAGACGTGTAATAATGAGCAGGCTTGGAAGCTAACTAACGTGGGAAGGTGGTCGGGCGGGGTTATAATGTTGCATGGAAGCGTTCTGATCTTGCATGCCTGTAGATGGAGAAAGGTTGTCCTGATTTTTGTTTGTAGGCGACCGGTGATAAGGCTTAATTTCAGAGTGTATAACAGTCGAGCGAGGGGGGGAGGTTTGGCGCTTCCGCTGGAGTATAGTCTGGTGGAATTGGGAGCGCATACGAGAAGGTTTATGAAATTGTTGATTAACATTATGGCAGTCAATCCAGCCAGAGGTGAAGGTAGGAGAACGCGTAGTCAGGGGGTAACTTTGGAAGCGAAAGGGAAGAATGTTGCTGAGGAAACGTTGCGTTCCATTTACTTGGACATACCAGAAGATTCGGACGAGCAAGAAGTAGATATTCGGGAGTATTTCGCAGAGGAGGAACAGAGGCCGACCTCGGGCGGAAAGGTTGGGAAATGGATGAGGCGCTCTGCTCCATTGGGCGCCAGGGAAGATACGGAGGGTGATTCGGATGATGATGACGAGGATGGGGGTAGACGGCGGGGAAGGAGTGGATGTCGACGGGGTCGAGGCAGTGTGCGGGGTAGAGGGAAGCCTGCAGGGAGTGGAGGGAACCGAACTAGCAGAGATACGTTTGAGGAAGGTTCAGGCAGTGGGGTTCGAGACAGGAAGAGAGGAAAAAAGGATATGAGGAGGAAGTTGCAGGAGGCCAAGGAAGCCTATACTAATGAGTCCAATCATAACATTCGGAGGATTATAGACCACTTGGAAGAAGAGGCACTGCAGGACCAATCTGAACCTGAGATGGAAGATTGGGAGAGTTTTCTCCCTGACCCGGGACACACCAGAGGGAGGATGTCACTTTATAAGCAGTCATTGCATGTATACTGGGGTATGAAGCGTTTACTCGCCAAGGCAATGGAACAAGTAGCAGTTGAAATGGTGGAGCTAGCTCAGGGAATGCCTACCCTTAAAAGAGAACTGAAGAATATACAAATGACTCTTCTCATGCAGGATAGGAAGATGGACCAGCTGGTCCAGCTGTTTAAAGAAAGTGGCATAGCGGTTAAGGCAGAAACTGAGGTTAGGACTGATGCCATGAAGCAGTAGACTATGCAGTTGTTGATAGGAGGTTTTTTCTATGAATTTTTGTAATTTTGATATATTAGATGGTTTTGTTTCCAGTTATGAACAGTATGGTTTTGTTTCCAGTTATGAACAGTATGTTATTAGGAATAATAGAGGGATTTTTAGTATGGTTCGATGAACTGAACATCTACTTTTTTTGGATGGCGATTATATACTATCGAAGGCCACCTGGTTTCCCTGCTGGGCGGGTGACGCCCTGTATATGTACATATTTTTTCTTATAGTAATAGAATCTTGCCTCAATTTACAAAAAAAAAAAAAAACTATAATAAAAAGTATGATCGAAACTTTGTTCACCCTTGGCCAAAGGGATAAAAAAGGACACCATGTTTTTCTTTTTTTTAATGAATTGAAAGGAAAAAAGGGGACAACATTCGGTTTTTGGTATGGATTGGATGCTTTGCATTTCTCTCGACGTGGAGGGGAAGGCACCGACAAAATGAATGTTCACTCTTTCCTCGGAAGCTTCCACCTCATGGATTTGTTATTGTTTTAGCACTTGTTTTTCAATATGTACAATTTGTACTGAATTTATTTATTAAAATAATTATTATTTCATTTACTAAAAAAATAAAATATAATAATGATAATGATTAATATCTATTAAAGTTAATATGGTTTATGAGAAAAAAACCAAAATTAATTAATTTTTTAATTTTCATTTTTTAGTCTATAATATAGTAAAAAAATTGAAAAATAAAATAAATGTAAGTAAGAACTACATCATTAAAAAAAAGGTATTTTTCATATTTAATACTAATATTAATTTTACAATATGTACCATTTGTACTGAATTTTAAGATAAAAAATATTATTTTATTTATTAAAATTTATTAAAATAATAATTATTTTATTTATTAAAAAAATTAAAATATAATAATGATAATGATTAATATCTACTAAAATTGATATGGTTAATGAGTAAAAAAAATAAAATTAATTAATTTTTTATTTTTCTTTTTTCTTTAGTGAGTGATGTAGTAAAAAAATTGAAAACTAAAATAAAAGTAAGTAAGAACTAGACCATTAAAAAATGTATTTTTCATATTTAACACTCTAATATTAATTTTAAAATGTTTTTTTTTTGGTATTTATAAAATATATGTTAAATAATATTAATTTATATTATTATCAAAATAAGAAAAAAGGAAAATTAAATATTAAATTACACAAAATTAGTAAATGATGTTCAACTTGTAATCTCCAACATTAAAATATAGATTCAATATTATTGATTTATATTTATATTAAAATATCACCTATATTTATATTTATATTAAAGTCACGATCATTAAATCCAAAAAGATTGCCCATGGTAGTTTCGTCTATGATAACTATTGTCTTGAGCAGGTTTCTTCTTATAAATTTTTGGGTATTGACTTTCCTCATTAGCTCAACTGGAATGTGTTTCTTCTTATAAATATTTGTGTATTGACTTTCCTCATCAGCTCAACTGGAATTATAGCATCGAGAAACTAATTATTTGAGGTTGGAAAGCTTATTATGAGCTTGAAAACAATTGTAAGTTAGTTGATCTTTACATTTGGAGTAAAAAAAGGTTCCTCTTTGAGATTCTTGTCACCCCTATTATCTTATACAGATGTGAAGTTTGTGGGTCCAGTATAGGGAGTTGTGGAGAAAGATTGAGATGATCCAAAAGCAATTCATAACCTATAACCTCAAGATCAAGGAAAATACTCCCTATCCTATCCTCTTGATCGAAGTTGGCCTGTCCCCCATTGAAAGTGCGGCTATGTTTAGGTATGAGATGTATAAGAAGAAGCTTCACAATATGGATTCCAAGAGGCTCCCAAAAATTGATTCTAACTTTAGTGAAAACCCCCACCTGCACCTCAAACGCGAGTGGTATCAAGATGCTCAGTCTTGGCTCAACCTTTGGGGGATTAAGGAGGAGATCATCGTGGGAAGCAAGGACTCTATCAAAGATACTATTACCTCTAGTTTTAAGGACAGGATGTGGGATGCTAAGGAGTTGGAGGGTAAAAGGAGGCTAAGGTACTATAAGGAGGTGATCAATCCGACCCTCAATAACTAGAATTATCTCTCTATGTTGACTAGCACCAAGCAGAAAATGAACATCGCTAGTATTAGAACTAACTCTCATGAGCTTCAGAGTGAGACGAGACGATGGTCTACTCCCAAGACTCCCTAGGACGATAAAATTTGTCATATTTGTGATACTAAAAAGGTGGAAGATGAAAAACACTTCCTTTTAGACTGTCTAACTCTTGCCCACATCCACTCTCAATTCCCTATCATCAGCCACACCTCCAATCTTCTTCACTTATTAAGCCAACCCAACTATAGTGATCTTGGAACGCTTCTTTCCCTACTCTTTGATCATAGAAACAAGCTTTTGAAGAATGACCATTAGACTCTCTTTTCTTGAGGTCCAATAGACCACATTGGTCTTAGTCATCATCATCATCATTATAAGGAAAATTTAAAATCAAACATTACACTATATCTAAAATCTATATATGATATTGGACTTGTAAATTCCAAAATTAAAATCAATCATACTTCATATTTAGATTTTATGGAATCTTTTCCTCTTACACAATTTAAAATAATTTTTTATTATATTTTAATTTATAAAAATAAAAAATTAAGTAACAAATTGAATAATACTATATAAATAATATTAATTTATATTTATTTTAAATTTAAATTCATTAAAAATTAAGATTAAAATTTATTGAAAATGACAAAAAAAAATCAAAATTTTTAATATGTAAAATTTGTATTATTTAATTTTCTTCTTGTTAGCCTCACTCTCTTAAAAATCAATAATAAATCCAATTATTAAATTAAATAAATAAAATCATGAGAATTCCTCAAACTAAGGATTCTAGTTTGGATGAGAGATTCTCTCCAACTAGCTCTCCTAAATTAGTGTGCAAGTTGAGAAATTGTCTCAACCAAGTGAGTCTAAGATAGACACACTATCTTAAGACCACTTACTCATGTATTTAAATGTATTATTAAATTATTTGAATAAGAGAGAATTACATGAGCATGAGAGACCACATGATGGCTCTCTGCCTTTTCTGCCAGTTTATTGTTTGTGAGTTAATTTGTTGTGCATATAGTTATATGGCTGTGTGATTCTTCTTCATGTGGTATCAAAGCCAACAAGGTTCAGATCTGTTTATTTTCTTATTTCTTGAGGACTGGTCGAGATTCGCCATCATTCGACAATTGCATGAGTAGCTGCATGATTTGGATCGACCGACATCTTGAAGGCTATCGAATGGAGTTGTGTATATCAGGTTGTGGTCTATTTTATTCAACAGAATCGGTGTAGCTTGGCATTGTGTGCTTCTTATGTCAGATAGGTGCAACGCTCAGGAGCAAAAAATAGTGCAATTGTTGCTTGTGAACTCGTAAACAATCCAGCGTACGCTGACATCGGCCAGTGTGTTTTTGGTGCTGCAACCTGCTACAAAGGAGCTACTGACATCTCATTAATTCATTTGAATTCCCATTTTTCTTCTGGAAATTTGCTGAGCAGAAGTGAATGAGTTGTGCCATCAATAATCAAAAGAGAGTCGCAGCTCTTGATGCCACTACAATTAATTCTGTTTGCATTGACTACGTTGTTGCTGAGTGACAGGGGGTCCATCGGTGAGTCTCGGTGAAAAAACCTCTGTATACAACTTTTCTTAGTGATTTGAAGAGCCGCGGATTTTATCGTCTCGGGAGATTGGGGTTGGCTAATGGCCACAGGCATCGGGGATGAAGTAATCAGATCCATATCCATGCCACCGGGCATGGAGTTGTGCTGAGTTGAAGGTGTAGACGCAGACGATAAAACTAATATTTGCGAACTGCCAATTTAGATCTTTCCCTGTTACCGCCTTGGTGGTTGATGGGAATAGAGTCCTCCCCTTATCAGCGCGGAGGTCGATTCACTGCACCGGGATATCAGTTCTGCCCATTTCCATATTCTCCAAATCCCGATATATATAGTTCTCCCAAGGCCGGTGCCGAGCAACCCCTATGTGCCCAGCTCACAATCTTCTACACCGGAACAATGAACGTTTACAATGTCTCAGTAGATAAGGCAAAGGCCATAATGATGGTGGCCAACAGAATCGGTGACTTCCAGCATAGTGGGACTCCTTCATCATTTGAAAGCGCCCTTAAATTGTAGGGCAGTGGCCTATTAATATTTCGCAGAGGAGACTGAGAAGGATGGAAGAGCGGGGGATTATTGAGATCGCGATGAATTGATGATGAAATTGATAGCCATCGAGTTCTCCGGAAGCCATTGGCACATAAGCTACTTCAACAAAGCAAGAACGACAGGTCACCACAAATTCTTCATCAATGATCTGAGATGAAATTTCAAATTAAGGTGCAGTTTCCTTTCAAATTAATGGCAAAAGAAATTTAGCTTAGATGTTTGCCATCAATTGTAATAAAATTGTTATCGCTCTTCTTTTTAATTAAGATCCAGATTTCTATTTCTACCGAATGGACATTTGTCAGCACTCTGCATCTATCAATAATAAACCCAATGCTATTCGAGTTAAATTGACGCTTGCATTGCCATGGAAGTGAAAAATTCGGTTTTGTATGAACACAAAAAACTTTAACTACTGCATTCATGAATGGAGAACCCTTGACATCATCAGCCACAGAATCTGTAATTGCATTCTGTCTGATTACATCATTGAAAGTATGAGGTGACGATAAAGTATATCACAAACTTCTCCGTAGAAGAGATTCCAAAGACCGCTCACTTTTCATTTTTCTTCAGGTCCTTATCGACTCCAGAGATATTCTCTTGACTAATGAATTTATCAAAACCCAAAGCTGAACCATTTTCTAATGGATGTTTCCTTGGCCTTCCCTGCCCCCACTTTACAGTAATCTTCTCCATCGCTTATCGCCACTCAGAATAATCAAACCCCTGCGATATCTCCCATTGTGAACACCGAGCAAACCTATCTTAGACTCACTGTCATTGAAGGCGCTCTTAGATAAGTGCAGTTGTTGAGTGCAGTCTTGTTGAAGTGCACCTACCATCTATTCATTTTGTTGTGCGAGATAGGAAATATGAGGTGGTATTAACATCGGTTTGAGCCGAGATTTTGATATTGAAATTTGGAGAGAAGCAATTGTTTAAGGATTCTGTCTCTTGGGTTTTCTCATAGATTTGCTGCTAGTCATATGGTGGTACCAGCATTGTATTGAGCTGAATTTTTGATATTGGTATTGTTATATTTCTTCAATTGGTCGATTTACCATATATTGCAAGCATAGAGCAGAGGCTTGTGTGTTTGTGAGGAGAAAACAATGTAAACTTTGAAACGGGAACTATAAAATCAAAACGGGAACTTTGGCCAAAAAACGCCAAAAAAACATCAAAAACAGTGCTAAAAACGAAAAGTGTGTATATTGGAACGATGGTTTTTTTTTTTTTTTATTGGACAATTTTGAATATGTTTTAAAAATGGCAGTGAAAACGAAATTTTCGTGCAAAATACAACTTGAAAACGAAAAAGTGATTATATTGGAACGATGATTTTTTTTTTAGGGTCAATCTTCAAAATTTAAAAAAAATGCTACTAAAATGATCCAACAACATAAAAATGACTCATAACTTCTCATCTAACACCATATGGAAATCAAAAATTTTATTTCAAGATACGATGCATACATTAGTTAGATAAACTGTCTTAAACAATTATTCAAAATCACTCATATTTTCTTGCACACCATCAGAATTCACATCTTCAGATGAGTGACTGGATCCTGACGAAGATGTTCCATATTCTTCTCTTTCACCAACTAGTGCCCCATCTGAGTCCACATTCATGCCCATCATTTCAGGTTTCAAAATTCTTCTAGATCTACGAATGGTTTCAACGGACTCCCATCTCAACACTGTTCCTTTTGGTAACAACATTTTCAGAATCTTTATCGTCTTGAGGCGAAGAGTTCCTCTCTTTGTTAAATTGAAGTCATAAACAAGTATGTCAACATCCTCCAATTTTAATATGTCTGTGCAGCGATGATTTATATTCGTACCCTTTGTTTTTCTCTTTCCGCCATTTTTTTTGTCAACTAACATCTCTGGCTTATACACACCATTGAATGGGTGTGTATTTGTGGCATACCAATGTACTTCAACACTTGTAACATCCTCATTTTCTGTAAAGACCTTTACAACTTTAGCAACCCAGAATGGATAGCCATTGGGATCTCTATCTGCTAGCACTGCGATCATGCAACCATCCTTAATATCTTGTACTGAACCCCTGTAAAGGTCTTCCATGGCTTCACGTTGTGCACGAGATCTTCTGGAACCAATATACATCTCTCTTTCCTTTGCCTGTGAAGAACTAATAATACCTTGAGATTGTTGCCGTTCAACAATGTTTATTTCCTCATTCGACACATTTTGTGGCCAAATAAATGGATTTTTCAAAGTTACATCTTCATTTGTTGTTGTTGAAATGATATCACTTTGATTATTGAAAAATGACTCCCACCAAATTGAATCAACAATGTCAAAGTACTCATATGTATATCTAATACATTTTTTAATTTCTTCTAGGCAATCAGAATAATTTATATCTCTATTTTGTCTGCGTGCATTATGAACTTCACAAATTGATTGTAATAACAATATTTTTGATGCAAATATTGGATGATCTAGAATGAACTTCAAAAATTGCAAACCTGATGACAGTGCCCATTCTGCAGTAGTTGAATACTTCTTGCCCCATATTAGTGTTTTCCCATTAATTTTTTTGATACTAAATTGATGTTGGAAGCTAATGTCATTAAGTTGTTCAATGCATTTCCCCTCACCATATAATCCCATAATAAACCTTCGCATGTCAACAGTTTCTTCCAACACATCAAAAGTAGGCTCTGACATGTATGATTTCTTAATACATTCAATTAATGATGGCAAGCTCCCAACTTCCTTCCTCCTCAATGTGGCTGTAAAACGACTGAACATCTGATCAATATGGTCATGCATGTGCCCAACAAGAAGGAAACCAACCTTTACCTTCTGAAAAATTCTCAATTCAACAAGCATGATTAGATATCCAAAAACAACCTGATTTTTGTTTTCACGGCAAGTGTTGTCCAATTGTAGATACAAAACTTCAAGAATATTACCAGACCAATGAGAAAGCACATCATGAATTATGGTTATGGTCAGATTTGCATCATTATGAATATTTGGAGCTGTGAAGTACACCTTTAGCAACATTTTCCCATTGAAGACCATACAATCGACCAAGTGATATGAATAAAATTTTCCTCCTGTAAATTTTTGGGTGTGAAAAAAAAATGTGGTAAAAGTGTTTTCTTCTGGTCCATACCATCAATTATCAAACCCAAATATTTATTCGGATTATCATAACACTTCTTTCAATGCTTGTACAACTTTTTCCTTTCATTTGTTTGTTGTTTGCGATGCTCCTGAAGTTCTTTGACAATTGAATCTACACAACATAAAAGAAATCCATTAAGAAATATGTTTTCATACTTGATGAATATACAATTTTAAAAGTTAAAGTTATGAATGCTTATCTCTTTCTGACCTTTCACAGTTGTCCCTTTTTTATTTAAGAGAAGCACATGTACTGCAAATCCCCATCCTTATCTTCTTAGGATTACAGACATTGTTGACTTCTTTCTTCCATACCTTCACAAAATATTGATATGTAATAAACCAACCATGTACCTCAGCACCTTCTGCATATTATTTGTATAAGTTGTAGATTTATCGTCTTGAAAAATTATCTGGAATATGTATTGTCTCTCTATTTGGCATACACTCTCCATGCTTTGAAAAAAAATCTTTCATCCATGACATTGCAGTATTTGATAATGGCCCAAACTGTCTTTTATGACGTACTTCAGAATAAAATGTGGGATCCTTTTCCAAATTTTCTTGAATTCTCGAGAGACAAAAATTCCCAATTGAATGAAACATTTTGAAAGCTTTCCTACAGATAAATAAAGTCCTAATATGATAATCATAACCTGACAATGTAGATTGCATGCACCCAACTAAATATGAATTTTTCATGCTTTTATTCATTGAAAAATATCTCTTCCTGCTCTCTAATGCAAATTTGAAATCCATATGTTTCAAGCAATCTTTTTGGAAACATTCACTTGAAATGAGTGCGCTGATAGAACTTCTTCTCATCAGATATTCTGCTCTACCCCTTGTATAACTAGAACATCTTGCATTGATACAAAAAGGTTTGCTCCTACTCCTCGATACAATATTTCTTGGCAACATCTCCATCATTGGATCATGATTTATATAAGGATTTTCATCATCATTAAGAGGAATGTTATCCACACTATGATCCGCTGTGCTTTTCAAATACTGACTTGGAGGATATTCTTCATCTTCCCCTTCTTCAGTGTTACTGTCATAGTCCTTAGAATTCGGACTTAATGGAAAATTTGACTCGATGTTTATTGGATATTCTTCCTCATGTGCATTTTCAGTGCTGCTGTCATAGTCCATTGAATTAGGACTAAGTGCATCATCTGTCCTTCATCACTGCTACCTTTATACTCATTAGAATTAGGACTAAGTGCATCATCCTATCCTTCATCACTGCTGCTCTCATAGTCCTTAGAATTAGGACTAAGAGGACATTGTGACATTCCATTCTTTTGAAATTCATCATCACACTCTTCATCACTGTTGCTCTCATAGTCCTTAGAATTAGGACTAAGTGGACATCGTGACACTCCATTCTTTTGAAATTCATCATCCCGCTCTTCATCACTGCTGATGTCTTAGTCCTTAGAGTTAGGACTAACTGGACACCGTGACACTCCATACTTTTGAAAATCATCATCCCGCTCTTCATCAAAGCTGCTCTCATAGTCCTTAGAATTAGGAATAACTGGACACCGTGACACTCCATACTTTTGAAATTCATCATCATGCTCCTCATCACTGCTGCTCTCATAGTCCTTAGAATTAGGACTAAGTGGACACTTTGATACTCCATTCTTTTCAAATTCGTTATCACGCTCTTCATCACTGTTGCTCTCATAGTCCTTAGGATTAAGACTAAGTGGACACTGTGACACTCCATTCTTTTGAAATTCATCATCATGCTCTTCAACACTGTTGCTCTCATAGTCCTTAGAATTAGGACTAAGTGGACACCGTGACACTCCATTATTTTGAAATTCACCATCATGCTCTTCATCACTGTTGCTCTCATAGTCCTTAGAATTAGGACTAAGTGGACACCGTGACACTTCATTCTTTTGAAATTTGTCATCAAGCTCATCATCACTGCTGCTTTCATAGTCCTTTGAATTCGGACTAAGTGGAATCTGTGACTCTTTATTTATTTGAAATTCTCCATCCCCTCTTTCACCAGTGTTGCTCTCATAGTCCTTAAGATTAGGACTAAGTGTAAGAATTGACTTTCTATTCATAGTGGAAGAATTCCCGCTATATTCATCCATATGAATAGAGTTGTTACCTGATGAAGATGTTGATGCTGTATAAATCGAAACTTCACTATCAGGACAATCCATCTCTTTCAATTAGAAGATGTTGAATGATACAAATGGAGAGTCTTCTAAAGATATTATATAACTTAGAGAATGAAAATTTCCCTCCAAAAATCTCCACCCCCCCCCGCCATAAAAAGTTTCTCGAAAATATTTCCCTTCTAAAAGTTTGTGAGATTTATTTCTCTTCATTATTTTATTTTACAATTTAATGAAAAATGTAAACTAATTTTTTTTTATGAAATAAATCATTAAAGTTAAAATAATAAACTACAACTTCTACCTAAATTATTTTAATAGTCAAAGTATATAATATTTACTAAACAATTGAACGTTTTTTTTTTTTTTTTTTTTATAATACATTCTGAAACAAATTAATTCCACATTCACCCCGCTGTAAAACATTTTCATAATATTCGCTTTATCATATTTTCCTTCATCGCCATAAAAAAATTAACATGTTAAATTTTTTTTAAACTAATTAATCCCGCATTCATCGTACGGTAAAACATCTCCGCAATTTCACCTATATACTAAATTCCATTATCACTATTACTCACATTACATCAAGTTTTTTTGAGGTTCGTTGAAAGACTTGGAGTGAATTTGTGGAGCAGCTACATTGCTATCAACAACATATTCAATGAAGAATTCTCACAATTGAAAGGTCAGTTAAATTTTTTTCCTTGAAAATTTTCATATTAAATTAGTTTAATGAAGTAGATTTTTTTTTTTTTTTTTTTTAATAAGATTAATATTTTTTATCAGCCAAATTAAGAAATATTTCCATTGTGAACATGGTGGGCCCAACCATCCTGCAATTGGCCGGCCATCCGCCCCCTCCGCACACCCTACCGACCCCCTCCCTAAACTCCCCCACCCTGTCCCCCCACCTACCTCACCCCCACCTCTCCCACTGCTACCCCCTACCCCCTGCTGCCCAACACCCCCTACCCCCCCACTCACGCACCTCCGACCAACCCCACCCCACTCCACCCGACCCCACCCCGCAATCGGTCGCCCACGCCACCGCACCCTTACCCCCCTTCCACCTCTTCCCCCTACCTCCTCACCCCACCCCTAACCCCCTACCCCCTACCCCCCGCTCCCCCCCTACCCGCCGTCACCCAACCCCCATCCCACCCCACCCCTACCCCCTTTCCCCCCAATGCCCCTCCCCCCCACTCGCCGCCCTCCCACGCCCCCTGCTACTCCCCACCCCCAACCCCCATCCCTCCCTACCCCTACCCCCCACGCCCCCCCTTTCCGCACTCCACCCAACCAACCACCCCTACCCCCTCCCTCACGCCCCCTTCCACCAATCGCACCCCCTCCCTCGCCCACCCTTATACCCGCCCTCCCTCACCCCCCCCCGTTGGCCACCCCTACCCCTGCCCTCCTCCCGCTCCTCCCCAAGCCACCCCCCCCGCCTTGAGACCCCCCCCCCCCCCTCTTGGCCACCCCTACCCCTGCCCTCCTCCCCCTCCCCCCCGCTCCACCGCACCCAACCCCACCCTTCGTTGCCCCTTCCTCCACCCCACCCAACCCCACCCTTCGTTGCCCCTTCCTCCACCCCACCCAACCAACCACCCCCGCCTCCCCCACCCCTCCCTCGCCCACCCCTACCCCTGCCCTCCGCCCCCTCCCCGCGCAACCTCGGCGGCCCGCCCGCCCACCCGAGTGGTTGTTCATAATCGGACGCCCACCCGGGTGGGTGGGCGGGCCGCTGAGGTGGTGCGGGGTGGGCGGTCGCAATCGGATGGCCACCCGAATGGGCGGGCAGGCTGCCGGGGTTGCGCGGGGAGGGGGCAGAGGGCGGGGGTAGGGGTGGGAGAGGGAGGGGTGGGGGGAGCCCCCTGTGCCACCACGGCGACCTGCTAGCCCACCCGGGTGGTCATCCGATTCCCGGAATTGGACGGCCACCCAAGCGAGCGGGTGGGCGGGCCGCCAGGTTGGCATGGGGGAATCGGACGGACACCCGGGTGGGCGGGCAGGCCATCGTGGTGGCATGGGTTGGGTGGCCATGCCACACCTCGCACCACCCCGATGGCTCGCCCGCTCGCCAGCCCAGGGGTCCGTCTGATTCCCCTGCACCAACCTGGCAGCCCTCCCGCCCGCCCGGGTGGCTGTCTACCCGGGTGGCCATCCGATTCCTTGGAATCAGACAACCACTTGGGTGGGCGAGTGGGCCACCATGGTGGTGCGGGGTGGGCGGCCAGAATCGGAAGGCCACCCAGATGGGTGGGCGGGCCGCCGGGGTGGCACGGGGTGGGCGGCCGGAATTAGACGGCCACCCGGGCAGGCAGGGGGGCTGCCGGGGTGGAGTGGGGTGGGCAGCTACGCCCCACCCCGCGCCACCCCGGCGGCTTGCTCGCCCACCCGGGTGGCTGTCCAATTCCGGGGTGGCGCGGGGTGGGTGGCGGTGCCCCACCTCGTGCCACCCTAGCGGCTCGCCCGCTCGCCCGGGTGGTCGATTCCGATTCCGGAATGGGACGGCCACTCGGACGGGCGTGCGGGCCACAGGGGTGGCGCGGGGTGGATGGCAACGCCCCACCCCAGGAATCAGATGGCGACTTCGGCGGGTTGGTGGGCTGCCGGAGTGGCGCAGGGTGGGTGGCGATGCCCCACCCCGCTCCACCTCGATGGCCCGGTCACCTTGGTGGGCGTGCAGGTTGCCGGGGTGGTGCAGGGTGGGGTGCGACCGCCCACCCCGTGCCACCCCGGCATCCCGCCCGCCCGCCTGGGTGGCTCTTCGATTCCCAGAATCGGACGACCACCCAGGGTGGGCAAGCAGGCTGCCGGGGTGGCGCGATGTGGGCAGCCGGAATCAGACGGCCACTCGGGCGGGCGGGCGGGCCACCGGGATGGCGCGGGGTCAGCCCGATGGCCTGCCCGCTCGCCCGGGTGGCCTTCCGATTTCGAGAACCGGATGGTAACCCAGGCAGGCGGGCATGCCGTTGGAGTGGCGCGGGGTGGGGCGTGGGAATCAGACAACCATCTAGGAGGGCGGGCGGGCCGCCAGGGTGGCACGGGGAGGGGGGGGGGGGGGGGGGGGGGGGTGGGGGGGGTGAAGGTCGGGGGTAGGGGTGGGTGAGGGAGGGGTGGGGGCGGGGGTGGGGGGTGCGGCGGGGGTATGGGAGGGCGGAGGGTGGGGTGGGGTGGGGTGGCGTAGTGCGGGGGTGGGCGAGGGTGGGGGTACGGGTGGCTGAGGAGGGGGGGGGGTGGAGGGTAAGGATAGGTGTGGGCGAGGGGGGGTGCGGTCAATGGAGGGGGTGTGAGGGAGGGGTTAGCGATGGGTGGTTGGGTGGGAAGGGAGAAAGGGGGGCGGGGGGTGTGGGGGGGGGGGGGGGCGCGTGGGGGGAAGTGGTGGGATGGTAGGGGGGTTGGGGGGCAGAGGGTTTTGGGGGGGGGCGTGGGAAGGAAGGGCGTTTTGGGGGTAGGGGTGGCGTGGGATGGGGGGCAGGGGATGGGGGAGCTGGGCGTGGGGGGTAGGCGGGAAGGGAAGGGGGGTAAGAGGGGGGGTGTGGGGGGTTTGGAGGAAGGGGTGGAAAGGGGTAATGGTGGGGTGGGGTGGGGTGCAGTGAGTCGGAGGGGTGTGAGGAGGGGGGTAGGGTGGCTGGGGGGTATGTGGCGTGGGGTGGCCGGCCGGTTGCGAGGTGGGGTGGGGTGCAGTGAGTCGGAGGGGTGTGAGGAGGGGGGTAGGGTGGTTGGGGGGTATGTGGCGTGGGGTGGCCTGCCGGTTGCGAGGTGGGGTGGGGTGCAGTGAGTCAGAGGGGTGTGAGGAGGGGGGTATGTGGCTGGCAGGTGCGTGTCGGGCGGGGTGGGCGAGTGGGGTGCCGGGTGGGGCATGAGGGGGTGGGGAGGGGGTGGGTAGTGTGGGGGGAGTGGGGAGGTGGGAAGGGGCGGGCATGACGAGGTGGGGTGAGGGGTGAGGGGTGCCCGTTGGGGTGTGAGGGGGTGGGGAGGGGAGTGTGGGGGGAGGGGGGCAGGTAGGGTGCATGGAGGGTGGTGCGAAGGGGTGGGAGTGGGGAGGTCGGAAGGGGCGGCCGTGAGGGGGTAGGGTGAGGGGTGGAGGGAGTGGAAGGGGCGGGTGAGAGGGTCGAGGGAGGAGGCGGGTAGGGTGAGGGATGTGGGGAGTTGGCAAAGGGGTGGATAGGAGGGCGGTGGAAGGGGAGGGTGTGAGGGGGTGGGGGAAGCGGGCGTGAGGCGGTGGCGGAGGGGTGGCCATGTAGCGAGGGGGTGTGGGGCGGAACGGGCGGGCGGGCGGGCGGTGCAGTGAGGAGATGCCGCAACCCCATCCTGTGCCACCATGGCGGCCCACCCATCCGCCTGCAGAGATTGCGTGATTCTTGGAATCGCCGGCCACTCCGTGGATGGACGGGGTGGTGTTGGTGGGCTTCTGCCATTTCTTAGTGTTAATATTTTTTTTAATTTCAATTATCTGATTATACAAATTAAAAATTTATGATATCTTTTCGTTGTGGATTTAAGTTAATATGTTTTCGTTATTTACTGATTTATGTGTTTCTATTTTTCAAGAAAATGGCATCAAAGAAGATTCTTGTGAATCTTTCTGGATCAAAGACTCTTAAAGGTGCATCTTCAAAAAACATTGGTGAACGAACTCCACCTGAGCTCATGGCTACAAATCTTTCAAGTGCCTAAAATGATAAGAAGATGATTTCAGACTGGAAGAATTCAAAAGAGGTGAAATTCCCATCAAGAATCTGGTATGTGAAAGAAAGAGAAAACCAAAATGTGAATATATATTTATATATTGATATACGGAATGATAATGGAATTTTTGAACTGATGGGAATAGTCATAGATATGTGTTCGGTACCAGACACTGAAGTTGTTTACATACTTACAAAAGCTCCCAAGTCACATGAAAGGATTAAATATCAAATATCATATTCATTGTATGACACGAGAGAGGTATCTAAAAAGTTGTGTAAGCAAATTGTAAATGAGATGAAACAAAACATCATAAGTATTGTTATTTATATTTGTATTTTGCGTTCTTGAAAGTGTTTTGCTATATTTTTTAACTCTGTTTTTATTGACATATGATATTTTGTTTGGCAGAATTTTGTAGAAAGTTGTTCAATTAGGTTGGGAGGCATTCATTTTATAGAGCATGATATCATGAAAGTTGTTAGCGGTTTTTACTCAGTGTCAGAAGAAGATATGGAAAACAAGAAAAATGTAGACTATAATTGATGATGCTACAAAACTACATCCAAAGGATCAGAAAAAAGGCCTCTAGTGGATAAATCTAGCAAGGGTAGACAAGTTACTTTTGAGGACGATGAAGTTGAAACTGATAGTGAAGCATATGTTGCCATTACTGAAGATGACATTGGAACTGAGAAGAGCCGTAAAAGACCAAAAGTAACAATGCCCAAGAATAAATATGTTGAGAATGTTATGACGAAGAAAAGTAAAGTTGAAGATTTTGAAGTAGTCATTACCAGCAGTCAAGAACCTAGTGAAACTTCAAAAGAAAGCAGAGAAATCATTACACCAGGAGCTAATTTAGAGGATGGCATTATCAAAACAAAACAAAATGCCATTCGATAGAATTTGACAAAGAGAAACTTAATTGATGGTGGTCGTACATTTCAACTTAATGTCAAACAAACCTATAAGGCAAGTGAAGGACAATGTCAATATCAAGTCAGAAAGCCACACCATCTGTATGTTCACAACTTGAAGACATTGATGAGGTACAATCCATATGCTCATGTGGTTAATATGTGCTTCTTGTTGATCCAGTTCAAGTTCCAAACAAAGAAGCATTTGATAAGTCAAAATGTTTTGAATACAATTATTATGTGCTTGGGGGGAACCATTCTGCAGAAGCTCAAAGACAATTGATGGAGGAATATCCTAATAACCCACGTTTTGAAACAATGAAATGTATCATTTATGCTGGTTTATCGGATACAGAAGTAAAGTTAGTGGCATGGGATCATAATTCAGATAATGAATATAGGATGTCTATGACTTTCATCCAAAGGGTTAGATTTATTCATAGTGAATTTCAAGAAAAATGTGGTGGGGATAGGATAAATGTTACTGCAGATTTCTGAAGGGAATGTTGTATGGAAATAGGCTATCAAATTGAAGAGAAACCCAATTCAAAAGGTGGAAAATACAACCTTCCTAGTGATATATTCAGAGGTGTTGATAACATTTTCCAATTGGCATTTAGAATTGGAGATGTTTGGAAGTTGATTGATGAGATTTTTAGCATGTGGGAAAACATTGGCATTAAAAACCAGAAGGTCAAAAAGTCTAAGCCATTGATATGTGGCGGCAGTAAATCAACGCCTAAATTGAAGCAGCTTCCAAAAGATATGACTATCACACCTTGGAGAGTAATGCGAGGAGTGAAAGATGAAAAAATTGTCAAAACAATATTATCTCGTGTGAAGTTAGGGGAATTATCATTGGAGGAAATGTCTGAGGAATTTCAAAAGTAAGTTTGTTGAATTATTTTTATTTATTTTTAGATTATAATTTTCTTTTAAATAAAACATGTTGTTCTTGGTAGTATTTGTTATACATATCATTATATTAACTTTTTGTCACTTTATCTATGCAGTCACAAAGTTTACATGAAAATTCAAGAACGAATGGTTAAATTGTTGAATGCAGATAGTTGGGATGATGTTGTACGCAACTATCCAAATTCAAGCTCTACATCAACACTAAAAGCTTTTTATCTTTCATTTAAAAAGGAATCTTGATTTACACATTCATTTTTATTCATCTGTGTACTATTTTTAATTTATAACTTACACATATATTTTTTTATTTTATAAAAGATGAAGAAGGATGATAATGGAGCACCAACTAGCTTCAGAACCTTTATTGAAAAAATAAAGATCGAAAGACTAAGGAAGCAACATATTAAGAATGTTGAACTTGATCCAACTCTTACTCATTTCATTTGGAATGGGCTAGACACTATTCAATATCAAGTAATACAAGGCGACTGTGAAGACATTGCTAAACTCATACCTAAAAGGGAGTATGCCCTAGTTATTGTAGATATTCCCCATGGTTTCAATATTCCAAACATTGACTATGATAGTGACCCTTATACTTATCAAGCTCTTAGTAAAGTGGTTGCGGGATTTGTAGAAGTCACGTCATCACCATTATGGAGATTTGTGACATTTCATTCAGACACACAATTGGCAATGATATTGTCAAGCTTCAAGGGGAAAACAAATTCAAGGATGCAGCTTACATGGTAAGATGTTTAAAATGTATATTTGATTAATGTTGAAAAATTCATTTATGTACAAGTTGATTGAACTTTTACTATTTCATGTTACAGACAAAAGTCAAATCTTCTTAACTATTTAGATCAAGTATTTATAAATGATTGTGAGTTCATTCATATTGATAGTTGGGAAAAAGATGATAGCTATATGTCTATGATTTTTAATCGGGTAGACGGAAAGAGTCATAGCCAAACACTGACTTATGATGCTGTTGTGAGAAAACTAACATATGAAGACAAAGAAGCAAAAGGAGAGATAGTTAACATTTATCAAAAACCACAATTATTGATTAACTATTTTATAGACATATGTTCAAATGAAGGAGATTGGGTTCTGGATTTATTTTCTGGCTCAGGTAAGTTTTATTATATGGAATTGAATTTCAATATGTTATTTTTTAATTAATATGTCATTGTACTAATTTACTTCATTATTTCTTTTGTGCTTGATAATTAGGTACAACACTAGCATGCTTGCTTCAAAAAGGAAGAAATTGCATTACAATTGAAAAAGATCCATTACAGTGCAATTTCATTCAGCAAAGAATTAATGCTCTTCAATTTCTTCCAAATGCAATGCAAGAAATTGGGTTGAAGAAATGGGACTTTAGTGAATCACGTGTGGCAAAAAAGGCAAAGGAACGTCAACCACCATTATATGGGATGTTTGGAAAGACATACATTGGGATATTCACAGACATCAAAGATCCATTAGAAGATGAAAATGAGCAAAAGGAAGCAAAAAATATTGTGGAAGAAGACAATGATGAAACTCTAGAGGACGAAGAGTTTGGATTACGTGACATTGTTGATTAAATTTAAGTTATGCTTGGAAATCAACTTCATTTTTTGTAACTATTAAGTAGTTATACTTGCAATGTTTTGACTTTGATATTTTATGAGAAGAATATACACTCAATTAAGGTTGTTATGCGTTCAATATTTATAATATGTGATTTTTGCATTAATTTTTAAGTTAATCATTATTTTTGAAAAAAAATGATTATTATTATTTTTTTGACATGAAATTCATAAAAAAAACTATTATTTAGCTATTTTTAGTTAAAATTTTCGTATAAAAATTGTGATTTTCGCATGTCAATTATAGCAAAAAATTATCAAAACGTGTAGTTTTTTAGTTATATTTATGTTAAAAATGACTATTTTTATGTCCATTGTTAAAAAATATTGTTTTTTAGAAACAATTATTTCATGTGAATTGAAAAATTAATTAACGATGTATAAATATGTAGAATATCGAAAATTCAAAATATCGACCTTCTTCTTTAAATATGCAAAACAATAAAAACCTCACTACAAAAAAATAAAATTAAAATAAAAACAAGAAAATATGAAGAGAAAACCACTTCAAAAATTATTTAATTTACAAAATAATTATTTACATTTCATACATTAGAAAATAAAAAAAAATAAAAAAAGCCTTTAAAAAAAAGGGCCTGGTGTAGAATTACCACGTTTTTAAATTAGCATAAATACACTACCATTCTAAAACACAATGTACATAAAAAAATTTATAGTGCCAAAAACTAAGCTCTAAAAAACACGTGTTCTGCATCACCCCTTTTCAAAATTGGGTCACTTTTTTGCTATCTCTACAAAATGGGTAACAGTATGAGTTCTCATTTCAAAGTTTACATTGTTAGAAACAAAACTGCACGCGAAATCAGATTCAGAGGTGACCAGTGTGGCACCTTCAAACTGGCTTTTCTAAATTGATGTTTTTGGAGTAATAAGGGTATGTTTTATTATTTTGGAGTGAGAAGTAAAGTTTTTCTTGTAATGGAGTAATAAGTGATTTTGTGGAGTCATAAGGTGCATATTTTGTAAATTTGGAGCGATAAGTGAATTTGTTTGGGTGAAAGACATTATTGTAATTCAAAGTAACCTTTTACTTTGAGAGTGATTAAGTCACTATAGGCAGTTTTTTGAAGACAATTTGACGCCAAGGAGTTCTCCATCTGTGCTTGAGATGCCTCACTGAAGACATTGTCATGATTATGTATCTTGAAGGTTAATAAAAACATATTCTTTTGTGGTGTTTGTGTCCTAGATCTGCCCGAAATTGAATAAGGAGATCATAGGTACACTATGTGTTGTGAATGTGTTTTTATGGTTTGTGTCATGTTCATTAATTGCTTTCTTTGTCATCTGTTTACACAAACTAAATGGGCATAAGAAACTCTTAAGTATAAACATGCTCGATCAAGCTCCTGAAATCATCACTCTTGTAATCACTTAAGTTCATAAACACAAAGCGTCACATCATCGACTTGATAAAAGCAATCTTCTGCAACAACATTTCACAATAGCTAAGTCATGCCATCAAGTTAAGGATGCTACAACTCAAGCATTTCAAGTCCAAACGACATCAACATTATGAACACTTTCTGTATCACTTGCAATGTTTTAATTGAATTGTCCGGGTACATTTTTGGTTGTAAGCGACACCCTCATTTGATTTGTTAAAGTGAATCATTAACTCAAGTCAGTTGTTACTTGAACATTGAATTTATCATTTCTCTTGGGTGCATTTTCAATAGTATTCGAAACCCTTCTTTTGATCAATCAAGAGTGTGAGTTCAAGCAAGTGCAAATCTTACAAGCATAAAGTGAGCGTGTTCATAAAATAATCTAGCAAGCAATCATCATCAAACAAGGGTATTCTATTCTTCAAGTGAGCAATAAGCAATAAATCAAGCGAGCATGTCATTCAAACAATCAAAGCAAGTGAGCGTGTCAAGTAACCAAATAAAGTGTGACAGTTCAACACACAACAAGCGAGCCTGCGTAAAGTTCATTACAACATTCATAAAGTTCCTTTCAAGCAAAGTGATCGTCATCAAGCAAGTGTCAAGTCAACAATTCAAGCAAGTGTTTAAAGCATCAACAATCAGCAAACAGTACAAGCGATCCTGTCATTTTAGTGATCAACTCAAGTGCGCAATTTTCAAGCACGACTTCTACACCAAGCGAGCCTGACTTCAAAGTAAGTAAGACAACATGGCAACACACATTCAACTGTCCCAAATTATTCACAATTTAATGTTATCATCAGCCGACGACATGGTGCACATCAGCAAAACCACTCTTGCTGACATTCAAGTGCATCTTCAACATGCACATGAAACGATTGAGTTCCTTCAACTAGAATCGCAACTGCAGAGAATTGAGTTGCAAGAGAAGCATGTTGCTTCCAAGTCTTTTCTAGATACAACTGATCATTCGAACTCATTCATCCAACTAGCTTCAAGTGTTGAAGTTGTTCTAGTTCAACTTTCCTCCAAACCCATCATCAAGCCATGGGAAGAAATCCAAAGTAATCGAAATCAACGTGGCTTAGGATATGTCGAAGATGATGACAACTTACATATCCTTGATTATTCAAAGCCCATTCAGTTCGTCAGTGCCAGATTACTTGAGCATATCACTTTAGCAAGTTCTCCGCAAGTTGCAGACAAACATCAATGTACACAAACTGAAAGTACAGATAAATAGAAATGCACACAAACTCAAGTTGCAGACAAATTGACATGTTCTTATTGTCAAAGAACGGGTCATCTGGAAGATCAGTGCTTGGATCTCCATCCTTGTCACCATTGTGGCAAGAAGAATCATTCCTCAGAGAAATGCTGCAAACAGGACCAACCTGCCAGATTGAAGATAAATTATTCATGGATTGATCCCTGGGAATGGTCATCCACAACGAGAAGATTGTACAAGTTTTACAATCGCATTCACTCACACATAATGCAACTAACAGTCAAATGAAGATGGTACTCTCGTGCAGTTGAATGGGGGAGTACACGAGTGAAACTCTCCTACACCTGGGGGGGGGAGTTTAGATATCAAATGCAGATGATTGTCTCTCCTTTTAGCTGACAAAGGGGGGAAAATGTCAATGAAATTGACAAGTGGTTGTCAGACTGAAAGTCTCGACAACATCAGCGAAGTAGCCAGTGGGCATCGTCATCAGCTAGTGGGCATTTTTCATCAGCAGTGAGCATCAACGAATTCACCAGTGGGCGATCGACAACAAAGGCAGTAGTGAGCAGCTTTCATCGTAGCAAAAGCAACATTGAGTTGTTTTTTTGACATTTTCAGCCAGTGGGTGACCATCATCAACAACTACGCCAGTGGGCGTTCATCAAATTGTGTTAGTGGACACTAGATGTTGTTTTCAAGCAAAGGTCAGTTGGATCCTTTTGCGGCTTGGCACATGATGGAGTTGTCAAGAAACATTTAGAGATGAATTAGACATGTAGTTGATTCATATTCTCTTCAGATTTGAGTTTTTTCCAGCATCCAGCTTTGGCGGTTTTTTCAGGTAGTGTTGTTTGAGGATCAACTTGAGAACTTGGAAGATGGTTCCTTGTTTGTTTTGGATTTATCATTGAGGGGAGGAATGTTAGCCTCACTCTCTTAAAAATCAATAATAAATCCAATTATTAAATTAAAGAAATAAAATAACGAGAATTCCTCAAACCAAGGGTTCTAGTTTGGATGAGAGATTCTCACCAACTAGCTCTCCTAAATTAGTGTGTAAGTTGAGAAATTGTCTCAACCAAGTGAGTCTAAGATAGACGCACTATCTTAAGACCGCTTACTCATGTATTTAAATGTATTATTAAATTATTTGAATAAGAGAGAATTACATGAGCATGAGAGACCACATGACGGCTCTCTACCTTTTCCGCCAGTTTATTGTTTGTGAGTTACTTTGCTATGCATATAGTTATATGGCGATTCTTCTTCACTTATGTATTAAAAGAATTTACACATAAACACATTTGATCTAATCTAAGTTTAACTTTTTAGATTTCATCCGAATTTAACTTTTTCCTTGTATAAGTCAAAATGAAAGATGCGTGAAGATCCCAAAACATGAAAGATCAATTTTTTGTTTTTTTGCAAATTACAATATGTTATTTTTGATTATTTAAATTGTATTTTTAAATTATATATATATATATATATATATATATATATATATATATATATATATATATATATATATATATTGCCATTAAAATATTTTACATGATATATATATTCAGACATTTTATCGACCCAAATTAAAATGGTTTTTTTATTATTAAAAGAGGATATGCCAATATTAATTAGTATTAAAATATTTTATTGATAACCCACATTGAATATATTTTTTTTATTTTTTATTTTTATATATTTATTTATTTTATTTATTTATTTATTTATTTTTTCTGAGTAAATGCTAATTCTATTAAAAAGAAGAAATTATGTACAAGGAGGTCGAAACCTCAGAGGGGGCAGAAGCCAGCCCTCAGCCATAGATTCTGGAGCATACATATACTGCTGATTGCCCTTTCAGGAATACAGACTACAAAACTTGAATGGTTAGACAATGACCCATTGAAGAACCATTTTGATCAGACCCTAACACCTGCTGTCTAATGCCTGCAAGGCGATGCTGGTAAACAAACTGTCATTTTCGTCTTGGACAAAAAGACAAAACATAGCTAGCCAGACTCATAGTATTTGCTGCGAATTGGGAATATGACGGCTTGCATCAAAATTGAACAAGACCTGAGACCAGACTCGTATCCAGAGACCCAAAAAGACTTAGACTCATAACCAGAGACCCAAGAAACATAGACACATTGCTAAAAGGCGAATAGATTAAAGACAAAGGTACCATCCATCGGTGAGGAAACCCCATTACGCGTCCTGAAGCGGAGAATCGGTTCCAGTCTTATCCAACCGGCTGGACGAGGCCATCCAGGTGACAAAACCGCTGTCTTCAATCCCTTCAGTACCACCTTCTGGAGGAGTGACCAAGTTGAGGACGCTGCCTACATGATGAACTGGTTCGCAACCAAGAACATCGTGCTGATTTGAGTCAGCTTGATGCGTAGAAACTTCAGGAACCGGGCAATCTTCCTGCATATTATCTGCATTGGACATCACCCCCGCCATTTCTCCTTGAAGGATGTTGTCTTCCTGGGATTGCGAGGAGGAGGTATGGGCTGAGCTTTTGGGGTGATCCTCTTCCTCAGCAAGAATAACCATGATGCTGGCAGTCAAGACAGGCCTGTTGAGCCTGCTATGAAAAGTGAACCTGGTGGTTTGAAATGAATTATGCGGGAGATGGTGAGCTTGGCCAGATGGTGGTGAGGACGGAGAGGCCGAAGCAATGGGAATGACATTCTGGGGCGTGGAACAAGAGGCTCTGCCTCGAGTTGCAGTGGAACCTCCTCGACGAGATACTCCTCTGCGGCGAGGCATCTTCAGATTAACCCAGCAGCGAAGAAAATGGAAAAGGCGGAGCTGATGGGAGAGGGATTGCGAACAGAGGAACCCTGCAGAGCATAAAATCCAGGCGTGCTTCCAAGAAATCTTAGCGAGGCAGGGATGCAGAAAGAACAGCGGGTGGAGGTAAAACGCACCAAGAGCAATGGGATGAATCATCAACCTGTCCATGTTTAAAGCCTTGAGCTTGAGCTCTCGTACCCGGCACCCATTAATGATAGACTGGGCGACCATCATTCCATTCCTCATCCAAATTAATTCACCTGCCATGAGATCTACCGGTCGTGATCGCCAGACAAGTGCGAGGCCAGGTGCCATAATGAACCGTATCCTCATGCATGTGTCATGCTGTCACCCGCATCCGGGTGAGTGTCATGCTTCTGAAGCATATAATCTTTTACTATATTATGGAATTCAATGAGTTGGTCCACAGTGGCTATGCTGGATAATGAGCCTGCATAGAGATCTACCCCCATTTCCACTCCGATATTAGCTAGAAAATCTGCAAGTTTGTTTCCTTCCCGCATGGTGTGCTTGAAAAAAATTGCTTGATATTGAGATAGCCATTTTCCTATTAGCTCAAGTCTTTGAGCCATCCTCCAGCTGTTGCTGACCTCATGTATGGGGGCTCCCTGCATTAGTTTTGTGGCCATATTTATGATGATTTGTGAGTCCCCTTCGATGATAAGTGGAAAGAAACTGTTGTCCTGAGCCAGGGTTAGACTTTGCCAGAGTCCTTCCAATTCCACTGAGTTGTTAGAATCCCAGCCTTTTGAGCCAAGAAAGATTAGTTGAGGAGTGCCTGAATGATCCCTAAAGACTCCTCCATAACCTGCTTTTCCCGGATTGCCTTTTGAAGCTCCATCGAAGTTGAGATGGTACATGTTGCTGGGCGGTGGAATCCATTTTTCTGGCTTTTGTTGCTTCTTGGTAGGATAGTTTTGAGGGGCAGGCTGTTGATTTAGATGAATTTGCCAATTGTCCCATACTGATTTTTCCTGTTGAACTGAAGGAAAATCTTCTGGGGACCAGGGTTTAGTAGATAAAGACTCCTTGATATTCTGATGTACTTTGATCCATATCTGCTCTAATGACATGGATTGACCCTTAAAAATTCTTCTGTTTCGCTCCTTCCAGATATTCCACATTAATAGACCAGGAATCAACTGCCAAAGAGTGTTGAGGAGCTTGCTTTGATAGGGCTCATGACTCCAATTGCGAATAGTTGCTCTGATATCCCCTTGCACTCTGCCATCTTTTTGGTAGTGAAAGGCAACCTTTTCCCACAGCTTCCGTCCTATCTGGCAGGTTTGCATTAGATGTATAGCTGATTCCTCTTATTGCTTGCAATTGAGACAGATGGATGGGCCAGAGAAGCTCCTTTTTCTAAGATTATCCCAGGTAAGAATTTTATTATGACATAGGAGCCATAAGAAAGTAGACACCTTCGGCCAATTTGAGGAATTCCAGAGTTTATCCCATAATGTGTCCTTGATTATCCTTTCTTTGATGATAATTTAATATGCCTCCCTTGTAGTGAAAGTACCTCTCTCTTCATATCCCCATCTTAGTATGTCCGGTCCTTCTGAGATGGGAATTTGCCGTTTTTTTAATTCTAAGGAGAGAGAGAGCTGAGTTTGCTCAGAGCCATGCATTATGATTTGGTTAGCCTCCTTCCATTTTCTATATCTCTATGTGGAAGAGGGGTTCCAGAACTGATTGACCTTTGCTGACTGATTAATACCTTTCACTGGCATAGGAAGGTTAGGGAGAGTGTCCTTTATCTTTGGGAGCTGCTGTCAGGAGTCTTCCCAGAATCTTGCCTTGTTTCTGCTTTTAACCTCCCAGAAACTATGTTGTTGTATAAGGTCCTTGTGTTGAATGGCCGAATTCCAAACTACAGATCCAGTGCTGACTTCTGACATTCGAATTCTTTCTTCAATAGGGCTATTGCTCGCATATTTTGCTGTCCAAAGTGAGGCCCAGGGGGTGTTGGGATATGCCAGCCATCTCCACCATATTTTAGCTCCCATTGCCTTATTGTTGTGCTCTGGATCTCTTAGCCCAATACCCCCTGCCTTCTTAGGAAGACACACATTGTCCCATTTAACTAGAGACCACTTTCGGTTAGGCCCTGAACTGCCCCATAAAAAGTTGTGCTGGAGATTCTTTATTTCCTTGAGAACCCATTTAGGCGCAGCCAGAATAGAGAAAAGATACAAGGGCATGGAGACATTGAATATTTTTTTATATACAATATTAAAATATTTTATTTTAACAAAGTATTTTCTATGAAGTTGATATGGACATAAATTAGTTAACATAAATTTTCAAATATTTTATTTAAATCACTCACTGAAATATTTTGAAAAATAAAAGGTTCATTATTTTTCTCTTTAGAACATAATTTATTTTTATTTTAAAGGGTTACATGTCAACTGGGATGGACATCCCCCTCATACTGAGTTGTAAAACCAACATAAATCCATCTTAAGTACGGATCTAACATGCTCTTAGAGGCTCATTAAGCCTAGTGGCTCATTCTAACATGCCCTGAAAGGCTTATTAAGTCGGGTGACTCATTCTACAACTCAATATGAGAGGATGTGTATGTAGTCTGTCCGTTACTCTTTAAAAATATATATAAAAATAAAAATAAAAAATTATTTTCTAAATAGAAAAATAATGTCCACTATAATTAAAAAAATGAATATGTTGTAAAACATAAGTAAAATAAATGTGCCGGTAAAATGTTTAAATCTTATACTTTTCCAAAATATTTCAACAAAAGATTTAAATAAACTATTTGAAGATCTGTATTAATTAATTTATGTCCATATCAACTTTATATATACTATATATATAAAAATTGTTAAAATAAAATATTTTAATGTGGTATATAAAAGAATATTCAATATGGATTTTCAATTAAATATTTTAATAGAAATATTCATTAATATTGACATATACTTAAAAATGTATCAATATATTAATATTGAAATGTATGGATGTACATGTTATGTAAAATATATAATGTCAATTAAATATATATCATATATCATTCAATTTTTTTATGTATATATCAAGAAAATTTATGTTTTTACGGTAAAATCATTTATTTGGTCCTATATATATTCTATTTAGCATTCAAAAATATAATTTAAAAAATGAAAATTAACACATTGTATTTTGCACTCTAATTGATCCCTCTTGGCTCATGTTTAGATAAGTACTTAAGATGGATATAGGTTGGTTGAGCCGAGACGTTTCTACAGCTAGTATGAGGGGATGTGTAAGTTTGTTTCTTCATTCGTGCCCTTTTAAAATAAAATTAAAGGTAAAAAAAATGTATGAATCATGTTTAAATCTTATAGTTTTCAAAAATATTTTAGCAATAGTAATAATTAGTATTGATAACTCACATTGAATATTTTTTTTTTTATATACAATATTAAAATATTTTATTTTAACAATTTTTTTTTTCTATATATAGATATATATGAAGTTGATATAGACATAAATTAGTTAACATAAATCTTCAAATAATTTATTTAAATTTCTTATTGAAATATTTTTGAAAAATATGAGGTTTAACATCTTACTCTCACATTTTTTTTATTATTATTATTTCTAATTACTTTACAACATACTCATTTTTTAAATTATAGCCAACATTATTTTTCTATTTAAAGCATAGTATATTTTTATTTTAAAAAGACACATGTCAACTCAAGCTGACAAATTTACACATCCCCTCATACTGGATTATAAAATAAACCTCTCTGCTCAATAATACCTTAAATATATATAAAAACTATAATAAGAATCATTTTCTTCAGACACCCATGATACCTTAAATATATATAAAAACTATAATAAGAATCATTTTCTTCAGACACCCATGATACCTTAAATATATATAAAAACTATAATAAAAATCATTTTCTTTGGACACCCATGGAGTTTTATTTACATCATATTGTTGTGTAGAAGTGTGTACGTGTTTTTGATTGTTTTGTGATAAAAATGGCAATGTTTGTATTAAATGAAATAAAACCCACTGGTCAACTCTACGAAAGAGAGTCCGCAGAACACTCTACATTGTTCATGCACATTACACATTAAATAGAAAACATGGTTTTAGGGAAGTTAGAACAACATCCTAAGAAATAGAAACTAATTCCTATCCCGAGGTTACATGAACCAACTCTACCTATTCTAGGATAGTCTCCATTATCTTCAACACTCCCCCTTAATGGAGAATGGGTTTACAAATATGCTTAACATCTCCCTAAACATTTGAAACTTAAATTTTCCAAGAGGCTTAGTGAAAATGTCTGCAACATTATCACATGTATTACAATATTCCAAATGGATTTCTTTAGATTGCACTTTCTCCCTGACAAAGTGGAATTGTGTATCAATATGTTTAGTGTTTTTGTGAAACACCGGATTATTGGAAAGTTTGATTGAACTATGATTGTCGTGTCTGATTATTGTTGCGTCTATCTGTTCTTCCCCAACATCCTGGAGAAGTCTCTGCAACCAAACTGCCTCACATGTTGCTGCACACATGGCTTGATACTCTGCTTCCGCTGAGGACAAGGAGACTGTGTTCTGCTTCTTGCTGCTCCATGTGATCACCCTGGATCCAATGCTGAATGCATAACCTGTTATAGATCTGCGATCATCTACATTTCCAGCCCAATCTGAATCTGCAAATCCTGCCAATCTAACATTAGAGGAGTCAATGCAAATAATACCGTAATCTATAGTTTACACTTTTCACTGTATTCCAATGGCTTTCAAGTGGCTTAGACATAAATTGACTTAGCACACTGACTTCATAAGCCAAATCAGGTCTGGTGGTGGTTAGGTAGATTAGACACCCAACCAGCGGTCTGTAAAGTGTTGCATCCGCCGCTTTTGAGCCATCCTCACACTGCAATTTGATGTTCTGTTGCAATGGTACCACTACAGGCTTACAGTGATCCATCCTAAACTTTTATAGCAGGCCTTTGACATACTTTGCTGAGACAGAAATGTTTGACCTGAATCTCTCCAGATCTCATGACCTAAACAGTATCTAAGTTCATCGAGGCGTTTCATTTCAAACACTTGTGACATTTGTTTCTTGATTTCATCGATTAGATATGTAGCATCACCTGTAATGATCAAATCATCTACATACAACAAAATCAACACTATGCATCCTTGTTCATCTTTCATGGTGTAAATATTAGTGTAATTTTTACTTCTATTATAGCCATTGCAGAAAAAATGAATCAATCTTCTCATACCAAGACCCGGGAGCATGTTTTAGTCCATAAAGTGCTTTCTTCAATCTACAGACTAATGTTATTTTCCTTTCTGGACAAACCCTTCCGGTAGCTCTAGATAAATCTCTTCTTTCAGTTCTCCATTCAGAAATGCAGACTTTACATCTAGTTGGTGCATCATCCAATGTTTCTTAGTAGCTAAAACAATTAAAATTCTGATAGTATTCAATTTAGCTACAGGGGTAAAGATTTCTTCATAGTCTATCCCTTCTTTTTGTGAGTACCCCTTTGCAACCAACCTAGCTTTTAGTTTTTCTATGGTTCCATTTGCATTAATCTTCGGTTTATATAACCATTTACAACATATGGTTTGTTTTCCTCTAGGAAGTTCAACCAATTCCCAAGCGTCATTTCTGATTATTGAATCATATTCCTATTCCATGGCTGTTTTCCATTCACTACATTCATTTGCTTCTTTATAAATAGACGGTTCAACCACATTCATCATACTAGTTATAAAAGAATTTTCCCTATATCTTACAGGCAATTGAGCTTTCCTACCTGATCTCCTGAGTGGTGGGGTGGCTTCAAACCTTTTTTGATCATCATTTTGTTTTTCTTCCTACTGCTGCTTCTACTGTTGTTGTTGTTGTTGTTGCTGCTGTTGCTATTGTTGCTGTTGTTGTTCATCCTCTGCCTTTGTCTGGTGCTGACCCTGATTGTTCTCTGCTTCTTCTTCCACCAAGTAGGGAATGTCCCATTCCTCATTGTGCTCATCAAATTCTTCATGATCCTGCTCATGGAATTTGACATCTCTACTAACAAAGATCTTCTGAGTAGAGGGATTAAATAATTTGTAAGCTTTATATTGTGAACAATACCCTATAAAGGTACATCTGATGGCTTTTGAATCTAATTTTCTTCTATCTTCTTTTGGAATGTGGGAAAATGCTTTAGATCCAAATATTCTTAAGTGTTTTACTGTAGGCTTAAATCTATATAATGCTTCATAAGAATTTTTAGACTCAAGACTCTTTGTAGGACTCTTATTTTTCAAATAAACTGCAATATTCACTGCTTCAACCCAAAACCATTTGAAATATTCTTACCTTTCAACATACTTCTAGCACATTCCACCAGTGTTCAGTTCTTTCTTTTTGTTACTCCATTCTGCTGTGGAGTATGGGGTAATGTGATTTGTTGAAAAATTCCATGATCTTTACAATACCTGATAAGCTCATCCTTCCTGTATTCTCCCCTTTGATCAGAACGAAGAATTTTTATTTGTTTCCCTGTTTGTCTTTCAATCATATTTTTAAACTACTTAAAGTATTCGAATGTATGGCTCTTCTTACTTAAGAAATACACCCAAGAAAACTTCGTACAGTTATCAATAAACAGTAGAAAATACAATGCACCTCCTAATGATTTTGTCTACATGGGTCCACAGAGGTTTGTGTGCACTATTTCAAGTAAATCCCTTTGTTTCTTTTCTACTCGAACATGGAATTATTCTCTATGCATTTTTCCTAATGTACAAGCATCACAATCATTATGTACTTGCTTTAGCATAGGAATATCTCTTACCATTTCCTTCTTTTGTAGTAACAACAAATCATTGTAGTTGATGTGGCCAAATCTTTGATGCCATAGCTCTTCTGTAGTCAGGCTCGCTGCTGTCAATGCTCGAACTGGTGCAGGTCTTACATCCAACTTGTACAGTCCTCCTGTTCGGATTCCTGTAGCAATTGTCTTCATGCCATCTAACAGATCTTTAATATAACAGTTAGATTTAAAGAATTCAACTTTCAGATCTTGATCTGTAATCATGGATACAGAAATCAAGTTCTTTGTTACACCAGGCACATACATGACATTATGAATTTGTTTTACATTACCATTAGGTAGAATGACAGAAACTTTCCCACACCCTTTGATTTGATGACTTCTATCATCACCTAGGTAAATCTACGCTCCTTCGTTGATTTCTTTAAAATCTTTGAACCAATGCTTGTTCCCTGTCATGTGTGTTGACGCTCCTGAATCTACATACCAGATGTCTGCATCAACATTCTCATCACGATCTGCCATGAACAATCTGAAATTCTGCACATGATTGTCATTTGCGAGATGACCTGCATGTCTTTTCTGCTTCTGCTGTTCTTCATGATATTTCTTCTTCCTGCACTCCCTGGAAATATGACCCAATTTTTTGCAATAAAAACATTTAGTTTCAGAGTAGTTTCTATTTGGATGCATACCTTGGGTCTGATTTGGTCTTTTGTGTGAATTTTCTCTGTTTTGCTATTGTGGACTTCCTTTCCCTTTGAAGAAGTTTTTCTTCGCCATTAATGCAAGATCGACACTCTGGGGCTTTAGAGACGATCTTATTTTTTCTTCCTGCATCAATATTCCTATCAATGCTTCAAATTTTGGGATCTTCTCTCTGGCATTTATCCTAGTGATGAACGTTTGGTAATCATCAGTGACACCATTCATGGTAATGGTTACAAGATCTATATCATCAATTATATGACCAATGTTTGCCAATTTGTTCTTCAGATCTTAGATCCTTGCTACAATTGAAGCAATTGTTTCATTCTCTTCCATCTTCAGGGATGAGATCTTACTCTTGAGGAATAGAAGACGATTTGAATTCCTGATCTCATACAACTCCTTCAGAATTCCCCAGATTTCGTTAGCTGTCTTACATTCTTTGATGTGTGGTATGATGCAGTGTTTCACTGACATCTTTAATAACGTCATTGCTTTACCTTCTCGCTTCTCCCAATCTGGGATTGATGCTGATCCAGCTGTGGGCTTCGGCTCATCCCCATACGCAATCATCCAAGTACTCTGCACGTTTAGCAGAGTCTGCATCTTGAATTTGCAATTTGCATAATTGGAACCATCGAGCTTGTTATGCTCATTGAAGCATGATTCAAACATATTTTTATTCATCTTGGCGATTTAGAAGAAAAAAAATTTCAACAGGTAAAAGAAGATGTTAGATTTACCCCAGATCTGTGACAAAGACAAATCACTGATTTTCAATGTTGTTTGATCTCGCAGCACACCTGCTGATCACTGTGGCTTCCTTCACAGTCTCCAGACAACCTTCTGTTGTCAGCGTCTGCAACTTTCTCCAAGATGCAGCCTTCTCTTGGAGCCTTTTTGTTGTTTACACGATCGTCGCAGATGTACATCCATTTTCTGAGACAGTCATAGGTGTACACCTAATATCTGAGACGTCATTGTAGATGTATACCTAATATTTGAGACTGTCATAGATATACACTTATATATGAGACTGTCACAAATGTACACTGAAAATCTGCGACGATCGAAAAATAAAAATCACGAGAAGTGTAATAGTGCTATCGTCGCGCCTATCCACTCAAAACCTGCGACGATTTCGGTTTAGTCACACCCACCAGACAACGTACAGGTTCCTCAGCCTTGACGCTCTGATACCATGATAAAAATGACAATGTTTGTATTAAATGAAATAAAACCCACTGGTCAGCTCTACGAAAGAGAGTCTGAACCAGGAGAGTCTGGCTCTGTAGAACGCTCTACATTGTTCATGCACATTACACATTAAATAGAAAACATAGTTTTAGGGAAGTTAGAACAACATCCTAAGAAATAGAAACTAATTTCTATCCTGAGGTTATGTGAACCAGCTCTACCTATTCTAGGATATTCTCCATTATTTTCAACATTTTGTGTTTCAGAAAACAATCAAAATGGCAATGACACTGTGTTTTAATTAAACATAGGAATATGTCACTTTAGAGTTTTTGGCGAAGAGGGTTAGGCAATAGGGACATGAACAAGAGCACAAGGATAAGTAACTTGGCTCTTGTTAATCAAATTTCATAATATTCTTGAAATCCACAATCTTTAAATAGCAATGTCCAAATATTCTAATTTTTTTTTTAGCAAACAGGGTTGGGCAACACGGAAAGGGCTAGAATTAACTTGTCCTAAATCCACAATCTATAAATAGTAATGCCCAAATAAATCTAATTTAGATAGAAATTCCCAAATAAAATTAACAACTATGAAAATTTAGTAATTGATCAAGTTTTCAGTTTATAGTTTTGGTTTTCCGAAGTAAAGAACGGGGCATGCTGTAGATGGCTTAAATCGAGGCTACCTAATGAGATGTTGGCGAATTATGGCCTCTGGACAGTCATAAGTTTAGGGTTATATATAGATTCTCTAGAATATTGTGCAGGACCTGTGCCCTCAAAAATATGCTTAAAAGATCCGAATTGGTGTGCTCAGAAAAGAGGGAAATAGAGAACGAAAACAATGGAAAGCTGGGAATGTTTACGGCCAGCAGGAGAAACTCCCGGCTTCAATGTAAACTCTGTTATTTCATAGCTTTGGAGGTAAAATTCCGTTTGAAATTGTCCAAATACGGGGTTGCAAAATTATATTAAATCTTTGTTACACGGAAACCACTCTTAAGAATTGGGAAACCGGTTTTGGCTTTTGGGAGCTTTGGAACTGTATTGGAACATTCCCTTGAGCTGCAATGGGAGTTTGTGAAAGTTCTTGGAGCTTTGTAGACTATTTTTTTTGGAGTTCCGGGATTCACTGGGTTGGGGAATACAAAATCTATAGAGAAATATGTTGAATTACCCACAAACCATGAGCTTAAGTTGAAACCTTCCTAAGAAAAAAGGCCAAAGACATCCTTAACACGGATATCCTTAATTGAGAAACTGGAGCAATCTCTTGATGGGTTAAGTAAGCATGTGGCACCTCTATGTAAGGACGATATCTAGGATGTCATGCTGATGAGTATTTCTTTTGTTCTTTGTGTATATATAAATATATATATAGCAATGTATATATATATATATATATATATATATATATATATATATATATAGCAAAAGATTGTGTGTGCATATTGTATGTGGCAGTCAATGCTTAAATATTAGAGTTGCTTTACTTTTTTCTTAAGAATAACTAGAGAAACATATGTAAAACTGTTCTTTCGTATTTTTAAGCCAGATTGTTTCAAAAACTCGTCATGTGTCATAATAAACTTACGTTTTAATATTTTGTATATATAAAAGCATCATATTAAAAAGAGACAACCAAAGAATATATTTATATGTGAGAGATTATGATGATGATGATGATGGTTAACGTCCACTGAGACCAAATAATGATCTATCGGACCTAAAAAGACAAATTATTTATTTTGATTTAAGATTTTATTCCTATGCTCAAAAAGCTTGGAGAAGCCTCCCGAGTTCACTATAATTTTATATTGAAATTGATTTTAATATTATTTTGATACAATATTAATTTTGATTATTATATAAATTATATAATTTAAAAAATATTTTATATTTTTAAACTTTTTATTATATAATAATACCTATTAGCTATTTCCTGTAAATTTTAGAGAAACTTTTAGCTGTTCCCCGTATCTAAATTCGCAATATTCCTATGTTCAAAAAAACTCATGCAACATAATATTAAACTAAATTAGATCTCAATGTTCATAGCTATCCATAAATGGCCTAAGAGAATAAATATCTCACCATAGATTTCCATTTCAAGATGAGGAGGATAAATTTACGAGCCGTAAGCAACTTTAGAAATCATGCCTTCAGCACTTAATCTGCCTTTACTCTCAATGTTATGAAGAATGTTTTTCAATTCCGAGCATCATTTGTTGTTGTCTTGGATTCTACAAACACTTCCAGTTTGTAAGTTGCAGCTCTGTGCGTTAATGCTTTATTGAATTGTTTATGCACAAACATCCACTTAAATGTTTTGAACTACGTCAAAATATTTGCAGTTCTAGCCCTTCACTCTGCGACGCGTAAAAGTGAATCTTCTGGTTTATTGAATATTCCATGTGACAGCTACGAGGTGGAAAATCTCTACGACGGAAAAAATTGATGCTATGTCATTTAATAAAGAGTGAACTCTTTTATTAGGGTTGTTTTAGAGATCCAGGAACAGAGAGTAGAATTAGAAAAATTTATGCTCAGGCAATTACTTAAAACTCAACACTTTTATTCAGGTTATTTTAGAGATTCGTAAACCCTAGTAATTATTATTTATTATTGGTTGATAGTGTATTTATCCGGGTATTTTAGAGATTCTGTGAACCAATTATTTATCGTTTGATGGTAGTGTATTTATCGAATGGATGCCTAATAAAAGTGTGTGCACTTTCATTCTCTGCTTTCTTTACCGAGGAATGTCTCAACTTTTCATTTTCCAAGCCATGTTTTATGTTTCCATAACTAGTAACTAAGTTTGGAATTTCGAAAGAGACTTATCTATTAAATTTGACAGTTTTTATACCTTTCAAGTCAGTGTCCACAATTTCAAATTTTGAAATCGCAAGTTTGATAGCTAATTTCTGCACAATCAAAGCGTCCCAAGGGTTTTTCAGGGTGCTGAATCCAAATATGCAGTTAAAAAACTATTTTAAATAATACAAATCAAGATTTAACCTCAATTTTTTCAGGCGGATTCCATCACCAGAATCTCCAAAAAGTCGCACTAAAGACAACTCCAATTCGAAAGAGTTGTCTTTAAAGAGACTTTTTGGAAGCTTTTCCGGTCAAAATCCGGCAGCAATTTATTGAAATCACAAGTTTGATAGCTAATTTCTTCACAATCAAAGCGTCACAGGGGTTTTTCATGGTGCTGAATCCAAATATGGAGTTAAGAAACCATTTTAAATAATACAAATCAAGATTTAACCTCAATTTTTCGGCCGGATTCCGTCACCGGAATCTCCAAAAAGTCGCACTAAAGACAACTCCAATTTGAAGGAGTTGTTTTAAAGAGACTATTTGGAAGCTTTTCCGGTGGGTTTTTCCGGTCAAAATCCGGCAGCAATTTATTGAAATCGCAAGTTTGATAGCTAATTTCTGCACAAATAAAGCGTCCCAAGGGTTTTTCAGGGTGCTGAATCCAAATATGCAGTTAAAAAACCATTTTAAATAATACAAATCAAGATTTAACCTCAATTTTTTCGGCCGGATTCCGTCACCGGAATCTCCAAAAAGTTGCACTAAAGACAACTCCAATTCGAAGGAGTTGTCTTTAAAGAGACTTTTTGGAAGCTTTTCCGGTGGGTTTTTTCGGTCAAAATCCGGCAACAATTTATTGAAATCGCAAGTTTGATAGCTAATTTCTGCACAATCAAAGCGTCCCAGGGGTTTTTCAGGGTGTTGAATCCAAATATGCAGTTAAAAAACCATTTTAAATAATACAAATCAAGATTTAACCTCAATTTTTTCCGCCGGATTCCGTCACCGGAATCTCCAAAAAGTCGCACTAAAGACAACTCCAAATTCGAAGTTCTATTTGACAAATAAATCACCCTGTAACAGTGTATTTGCCCAAGAAATTCCATCCCTGCTGCTAACCCTTTCACAATGGTTAGATTTTACCAATTGATTTGCTCTTGTTTATTTGCTGAATTTATTTGGAAGCAAAATAAATTATTAATTTCGAAACAGACTTACCCATTAAATTTGACAGTTTTTACACCTTTCGAGCTAGTTTCCACAATTTCAAACTTTGATAGTCATATAAAATTTGAAGTTATATTTGAAAAACAAATCACCCCGTAACAACTTATTTGCCCAAGAAATTCCATTCCTGCTGCTAACCCTTTCACAATGGTTAGATTTTAACAATTTATTTGCTCGTGCTTATATGCTGAATGCATTTGGAAGCAAAATAGATTATTAATTTATAATACATGGTTGTATATCAAATTATTTGGAAGCAAAATGTATTGTTAATTTATAATACATGGTTGTATATCAAATTCTTTTAGCTAGATTAATTGTAAATTTAGTAAAAGTTTCATAAATCAAAAGGAAAATGGGGCCAAACCAATCGCAACGTGGCAGCTAGAGTTTGCCTTATCAGCTGGCCATTGTAGAGAATGGAAAATTCAGCTTTAATGCAGAGAATGACAAATTCGGCTTTAATGCAGATCTCTCATAGTAAACCCTCTCCTCCACCACACTAGCTCCTGTAACCCTACAAATCACCCCTTAATCATGGTAGAATCGGCCTCCTCTCTTTATTCCTAGAATATGCTTGCAGCTCCAACATCATCCAAAGATGCCTCAATTACCGTTGCAACAAACTTGCTCCACCACTCGAGACCTCAAAAATTTATTTCAAAGGTTTTTTTTCTGGGAAAAATAATGTCAAATGGAAACCTGATAGACTCTGCCCCCTCAAATTCACACGGTCAATGAAACTCTAGTTCTATCCATTGCTATAGATAAGGTAGAGTAATTGACATGCTGCAAAGATAGGGGGTTGTTTCACAGATTCAATGGTCTCTGCCCCAAGTTACATACTTACATCAATGGATTTCTTTTTCAGCTTTTGAGGAAGAAGCTTATATCGAGCTTGTTGCCAAAAGTAGAAAATAGATATAAGATCCTCAACTCTAGTTGATGGCTCTCTGGAAAATTTAGACTTTGAATGAAGCCTTGGACTCTATTTGATCCTCTTTGGACTATCTAGTTGAAGTTTCCGTAAATTTAGACTTTGAATGAAGCCTTGGAATCTATTTGATCCTCTTTGTACTAGTTCTATGAAGTTCCCTTAAGTAATATTTCCTAACCTTTCTTTGCATTTATTATAGTTCTCTAAGTTATATTGAAAACACTAGCAAAAAATCGTTTTAGAATTGAGGAACCACTCTCGCAAAATTTCATTTTAGAAATATGAGGAGACAAAGCATTTATGTATCAATATTTTATGTGTAAAGAGATTTAAGGTAAATAATTCAAATCAAACCTATAAAGTGTTAAAACATGTCTATCACTAATATATTGGACTTTAAAACATGTTTGTCACTAATATATGGGTGATGGGGATTAATAAGCATCATGTTTTTTTTGTAAATATAGAGATCATTACATAAGAAGACCCACCCATGCACATTTTATAGCCTAGTGCAAGGGACATGTGTAATGTGTAATGTTTATGTAAAAACATGTTTAACATATTTTTTCTAAGGAAAATTTCATGAGATCACTTATTTTCTCCATAGGATTTAATTGGAAGGTGGCTCAATAACAAACCATAATAGTGGATGGTAACCTTGAGGGACTTGAGTAGATTCAAACTTTTGACCTATAACTTGCTAATTGACAACATGTCCTCAAAGGATGGTCCATCTAGTTGAGCCAACTCTTGGACCTATAGCTAAGTGTGTGTGCGCGCACACACAAACCAACCTAGAGTTGTCTTAACTTGAGATCTTTTTAGCATCGAGAAATTTGCATCTATTTTTTCTTATCCCTCTTACTTCTTAATACAACTAGAGATATGATGGATCTACACTCGCTAATACTGCATAAATTAAAATGATTCTTTCATAAGCTATATAATAAGGAAATTGAGCACAATACTTAAAGCGTTGTGGTACGAAAGAATTTGTAATTTCTTCCATTCAAAGAAAGAAAGTGAAGGTTGAAAGACACTTTGTCACTACCATAAACACTAACATAGATGACAAGCCTTTAATGGTCATCATCAAAGTCACTTATGGTGAAATTCATGAATGAACCATTGCTTTGAGTAGATTTTGTAATGACTCAAAGGATTGTTGTCATAAGTGGCTTCAACAACTAAAATAATGGCAGGGATTTTAGGAACATAACCAAGTCATGTTTCAAAAATAAATTAGCAACAATATTGATGTAAGCCCAACACTATATTATTTTTGTGATTAAAATTGACGATGGTCCCCCAATCACTGTTAGAAAACAATCCATTAAAATAATGATAGTGATCATTGACTATCACCAAAGATCTTTCCCTAATGGTAATAGTTATATGCTATGATTTGCTTTTGATAAACTTAAACACATTTATTTTTTAGTTGTTTCTAATTTTACTACTAATTTCTCAAAGTTAGTGGTGATATTTACCTTATAGTTTATGGTTTGGTGAAGATGTCATACTTGGGCTAGATGCATTGAGTATCTCTTCCTCGAGCGAGATAGCAATAGGAAAGGTCCTTTCCTTACATCAACTTAAGTTTTAAATAATAAAAATCATAAGTGGAAACCTATTTTACATTGTTTAGTTATGGATTCATACCATTAATGACCCCACAAAAAGAAACTAGAAAAGATTAAAGTAGACTCAGAACTTTCTCAAAAATATGGGGCCTATACTCAATGAATCTATGACATAACACTTGCTCTGGGTATATTAAATAATAACTTTATTTTCACTAGATATTGATAATTCCATCCCAAAATATTTTTGTTGAACTCCCTTCCCAACACAACATTCTAATTAAAAGAAACATATTTTTACTAGGTATCTTTATTTTTTATCAAATAGTATTTTTATACCCCCACTATCTAAAAAACCTCTCACACCAAATATCCACTTCCAGTGCATCCCCATTACCTACTATATATTGACTTTATTTTTCACAATCTTAAGGACTCCCTTTACGAATAAACATGATAATACATTGTCCAATAGCACAAAATCTTCATTCTCAAAACTTCACAATTATGTGAATTGAACATTGTTTCAATTATTTAAAAAAAAGACCTTCTTGCATTGTATGATGGACATGTTAAGCTTAAATTGTCACAACAATTACCAACTAGTTTGAGAAGTAGAGTTTCCTTTTCTATTCTCTCTAATTGTATGGTTATGTGGTCAAATTGGTTCATGATAACACTCTTTAGTTCTAATTTTTAGTGAGTCATTACAGAGTATAATTGTAGACATGAGTAGTCATATAATTCATTTAGCGTTGTTGTTACATGGTACTTGCATATTATATTTTCTGGTTTATTTACCCGTAGGAAACCTTTTAAGTAGCCTTCTTATGGCTTAATTTCACGACCTTTGTTATTGCATTAATATGTGATTTGTTTGGAATTTTCTTTATTGTTTTAACACTCCCATATTAAATAGTAGTGTGATAAGACTTGTCATATCAATTGATCTGAGTTTTATAAGGAACAAGATGAAAGGCAAGGAAGTAAATGGAATCGACATGGAGAGAAATATAGTAGATATCACATTAATAGTGAAAACCCAATTTCTATTATTGAATAAAATAATAAAATACAATAGAACACAAGTTGGCTAGGATCGTGGTAGCTTACCTTTGAAGTGGTAGAGGTAGTGGCTACACTGCTTTGCAAAAGGCTATTAAAAGAGGGAGAGAGAGTGACATTTTAACATGAAGAAAGAAACCTTAAGTTCTAAAAACCTAACCCTAGGAGGCAAAGCACTAAAAGGTTTGTGGGTCGCAAGTTGGTTGGTTGATTTGTCAACTTCCCAGGGCTGCAACTTTTGCATACAACTCCATTTGTGACATCAAGTAGTTTGTTGGAAGGATATCATAGAGAAGTACAATTATTTGTAGGGCCTAGGCATGCCATGGTAACTGTAGGCCCCCAAACACTAAAATGCATTGTTTAGAGCTTCAAAATGACCCTAGAAGCTTATGACCCAAAATTCATAACAAAAAGTGTTGAGGAGCAAAATCATGTCGATTCAATGGAAGATGTAGATGACCATCAATATCCAATTGGATCATTGATATTCCTAAAGACTTAAGCTTGTTTATGTAATTCCAAAATTGGCCTCACATGTTTATGATTCTAGTTGTAATGAGTCAAATTTTGTAATCTCCTGCACCTTCTAGTGCTACTTTGATGATTGCATGACCCTATGTCATAGGGGATTCAAAGTGTTTTATAATGGTCTGATGTTTAGGAAAATTTGGGGTTGCACTAACACTTTTTGACACCTTGTATTATTATGTGATTATGATGATATTAATTCTTCTTCAAATATTTAAAATCTAGATCTAGTTGCTCTCTTTTGAACACAATATTTATCATTTGCTCATGTTTTTTGAAACAACATTATGAAAAATGCTTTATTACAAGTTAATGGAGATCTCTTAAACAAACATGAAACATTTAATCATTTCTTCTATGAAAGTTTTTATTTCTTGTATCCAAATTTGTTTGTTGATTATAGTCCATATAATGAATTTTATAATCTTTACACTAACATTCCGTTATGGACAAATTCTCATGTGATTAAAAGTATTGAAATAGAGACTTGAAAATGAGATGAAGGTTTTAACTCCACTTAAATCTATTGGATACTATGGAGAAAAAGATTACTTGAAATAAATCAATTAAACACATGCATGTACTAATTTGATATGTAGTTTGGAAGGAAAACAATATATACCCAAGGATGGAGAAAGATGTATATTTCTTGAAAATTTGACTATCAATTTAGAAAATTTTGAGGGATAATCCATCTCTTGTGATCAACACTATATTTCAGAAAATGAAGAAGAATAACTTGATGTTAAACTTCTGGATTAGTGCAATGATTGTTTTATCAAGAGGATTCTTGAACTCTCTCATTTTTAAAATTTGTATGATATGCTTCAACGATTTTTTATTATTTGTGAACAGAAAATTGATTTAGAGATTTGAGTTCTAATGTATTGAAAGAGCATGAGGGAAACAATATTTAGTTAGCAAAAGAAGCTTCTTTAGATACACATGGTATTAAAGATTTTAGTTCTTGCTTAGAAGAAGATAATGTTGATTTTGGTAAGGTTGATAATGTTAATATACTTCACAAATCAAAGCTATTAAATAATTCATCATTAACTCATCAAGATTTGAGAGAGAATATCTCTTTTGTATATACTTCTTGTAGTGAAGCTCTTCATTCTTTTATTTCCAATAGTTATTATTTATATCTTGATATGCTTAATGCTTCTTGTACAAATTGTTATAACTATTCCTACTGGAGTGTTGTCTCCCTAATAAGATCTTTATGAGAAGCTAATTGTCAATAATCTACACCACACATTGGGAATGAAACCTATGAGATGATGGCCTTGAAGTCATTTTAGTATCTCCCTCGTCAACCTTTTAAATGGGAAAATGTAATAAATACTAGTAAAAGTATATTTTTTCTAAATTTACATTACCATGATGTGAAAGATGAAAACCCTTATTTGTTTTTATGAATAATTATCTAACCCCAATAGTTTTTATAACACTTTATTTATAAAGATGGATCAATTTAATGTTGTAGAATTTGAGTATTATGATCTTCTCAGGCTCCTAGACAATGAAAACATCAATTACAAGGCAATGAGTTATTCTATTCACAATCAATGATTAAAGAAAATACTCATTATTATATTCAATTCTCATAATCAAAGAAAATCCTCATTATTATATTCAATTCTCATAATCAAATAACATATGTAACGATGAGGCATGCGTTCAAAGTGAAAACATCAATTACAAGGCAATGCGTTATTTTGCTCCCAATCAATGATTAAGGAAAATCCTCATTATTATATTCAATTCTCATAATCAAATAACATTTGTAACGATGAGGCAGGCATTCAAAGTGAAATTCTGAGCACTTTTCATTCATAATATGCATCATGAATGTTCTTTCCATTAAATCTCTTTATCAATTCTATATCATTAACTTTGAGAATTATGATAAAATTGGAATATGGTTATATATTTCTTACTGGAAAAGGTTACTAGTGGATTTTAAAAGAACTATCCTACATAGAGAAGTTCAAATATTTTAGTTATTTCTACAATTCATGGAAGCATATTCCACTTTATGTTTCTTATTTAATTGTAGACTCAAAATTACTTGGATGGTTACATTGTAATTATGCTTTCATGTAGTTTTTTTATAAACAATGTAGCATAGAATAGGTTTAGAAGTTACTTTACTTTACTTTTATTATCTTTCATTTATTTCTTTTATAATTTATTTTTTTCTCTAATAATGTAATTATGAAGTGATACTCTCACGGTCAAATTGAATATGAAACATTATTAGAATATATTCATGGAAGAATTTCCTTACCGTTTCCCTTTACTGCTTATTAATTGTGTTACTCACAATAAAATTAGTTAAACAATTTCTTTTCCGGTCTCACCTAAACCTTCTTATTATCAGATGAAATTATATACGGATTTTCTTTTCAAATGTTTGGTTCAATTGATATTTTGCAAGGATTGTCAATCTGAAATTATCTAAGAAAACATAATGAAATGAAGTTTTTCCCATGGTTATACACTATCAATGTTTTCCTCCTCTTTTTAAAAGAAGATAACCTAATTGATGAGGTTTTCATGATTTTTAGAAAATGATGATGTTCTGAGTTTAGAATTTTTTTGTTATTTTTTCTCTCATACATTTAAGATAATGAAATGAAGTTTTTCCCATGGTTATACATTATCAATGTTTTCCTCCTCTTTTTAAAAGAAGATAACCTAATTGATGAGGTTCTCATGATTTTTAGAAAATGATGATGTTCTGAGTTTAGAATTTTTTTGTTATTTTTTCTCTCATACATTTAAGATAATGAAATGAAGCTTTTCCCATGGTTATACACTATCAATGTTTTCCTCCTCTTTTTAAAAGAAGATAACCAAATTGATGGGGTTCTTATGATTTTTAGAAAATGATGATGTTCTGAGTTTAGAATTTTTTTGTTATTGAAATGAAGTTTTTCCCATGGTTATACACTATCAATGTTTTCCTCCTCTTTTTAAAAGAAGATAACCTAATTGATGAGGTTCTCATGATTTTTAGAAAATGATGATGTTCTGAGTTTAGAATTTTTTTGTTATTTTTTCTCTCATACATTTAAGATAATGAAATGAAGTTTTTCCCATGGTTATACATTATCAATGTTTTCCTCCTCTTTTTAAAAGAAGATAACCTAATTGATGAGGTTCTCATGATTTTTAGAAAATGATGATGTTCTGAGTTTAGAATTTTTTTGTTATTTTTTCTCTCATACATTTAAGATAATGAAATGAAGTTTTTCCCATGGTTATACACTATCAATGTTTTCCTCTTCTTTTTAAAAGAAGATAACCTAATTGATGAGGTTTTCATGATTTTTAGAAAATGATGATGTTCTGAGTTTAGAATTTTTTTGTTATTTTTTCTCTCATACATTTAAGATTGTTCAATTTCTATTTTCTTTGTTAATGAGAAGTTTTGTTTTTGTTTTCTTTTACGTTGTAAATAAAACATATGAAAATATCATTGTTAATGAGAAGTTTTGTTTTTGTTTTTTTATGAAAATATCATGTCTTTGGAATCTTTTCCTTTGTAATATCATTTGAAATTTGTAGTTAACATAAATGAAGGCAAGAACATATTTTAACTATGGAAAATAACTTAAGTAACCATAACCTATAAATTTGAATTCATTTGTGCGGAACAATTTAGATTTCTTGCACAACGACAGATCCAAGATTCGGTGGCCATAACTCAAGAACATGTACACACTATGTGCTTGTGATGGGGAAAGCTGTCTTCAATGAATGGAAGGTTTTATTTGATATTCTATGTTCATTTGGAGCTGTCACGGGTTTGATAATGAATAAGATTAAGTCGACGCTAATTTCTTCTGATCCGGAGGACTAACCGATAAAGGAGATAGATAAATTATTTGGTGGATATCATACGTAGGTTTTTTCTTAAAGCCTAATGGATATCATAACAAAGGCTGGGAATGTCTACTCCAGAAATTTAAGAAGCGACTCCAATTGTGGTCGCACAAGTGACTTTCACTGGGAGGGAGACTCATAATGATTAAATCTGTCCTGCAGAGTATCCAATTTATTGGACGCATATATACAAATTACCCAAGGATATTATTAATTAGATTAACTCTATCAAAATTAAATTTCTTTGGGCAGGCATAGGTACAAAGCAAAAAAACTCATCATCTTGTTTGCAGGGAGGAGCTGGTTCACAAGGTTGAGGAAGGAGATTGGGGATTCAAAGATACAAAAGATTTCATTCCAGCCCTTCTACTAAAAATTCTCTAGGGGTGGTGTCGAGGGTGGGATTATGGCACAAAATTATTAAACAAAAATACCTTAATAGGAAGGACTTATGTGGCTGGATCCGAGAGGGTGCTCCTGAATCAAGAAATAACTCTGAAGTTTGGAGTTCACACATATGAAGCCTTGGCTACTAGGTTACCTAAAATGGAAGATCGACAATGGGTCCAACACAAAAATTGGAGTGGAATCCATATTGGGAGTATCTAGTAATCACTCTTTATCTCTTAATCTGAGTAATCTCCTTCAAGAAAAGGGATTACATGCCATAAGGGATATTGCATACCAAGCTGGACCGGACTCACGTTACACAATTTGGAAGGATGCTGTGATATTAGGCATTCCAGGACACCTGGCGACTGAATGGAATGAACATATATTAAAGCTACAATATGCAGGAGTGGTGGCCTTTGGAATGGACATATTAAGGCATATGAAGCATATTCCATTATAAAATAGGATGATAGCACCTCCCCACTGCATCGTTCGTTATATAAGTCTTGGAAATGGCAAATCCCGTTGGAGTTAAAATGCTTTGTCAACACCTCTTAAAAAAAGGATTTTCGAGTCCGGGTAGATGCTTCCTATGCAAGGATATCCCATCTGTTTATCCAATGCCCATTCACAGTCTCGGTCTAGATGAGAGTGATGAACAAGCTGAATCTTTGAGCAGATTATGATAGATCTGATGTGGTCACAAGCGTAAAACAATGGATTACAGACAATAAACCATATGTACATTTTCCTTTCTTTATCTTCTAGGGATTATGGAAGATGAGTAATGAGTGCATTTTTGAGCAGGTGATTCCAGACATCAGTAGGACATGTGTCAAGATATCTACATACTTTCTGGAATTTGGACCATTTGAAGATAGATTTCCTCTTCCCGTCAGACTCTTTAGACTTGTGTGGGACAACTTTCCGGTTGGATTCTTCAATGGGGCTTTCACAAGAAGCAAGTGCGACAACAACAAGCCTATTTATCTGAGCCGAGGCAAATTTTATCACTTCATCTGGTATAGTAGGGGAGGATCCAATACCAAGGCTGAGTTATCAACAATATGGGGTGTCATGTTTTGTGCTAGATGGCTAGACATTGAAGTCATTTCTACTTTTGGAGACTCTAAGGTAATCGTAGATTGGGGTAATGGGAAGAACACAACGCACACCCGAATCTGACCAACTACTAGAAAAATAGAATCAAGTTACTGATGAAACATCTTAATTAAGTCTTAATTTTACACATTTACAGGGTACAAAACACTGAAGCAAACAAACTTTCCAAACAGGGTTGTGAGGGAGAACCATGCAAGATCTATAATAGAGCTTATGTTCATGGTCTCCCTCACCCTTGTAGTGTTATCACTTTTTGATTGTTCCAGTCATTAGAGTCACTTTATGGTATTTATAATTTATGACATCTTTAAGAGAGAGGTTGATAGTGTTGGTTGATTCTTTACTACTGCAGGCTAAAGAAATATATAAATTGCACTCTCTTTTATAAGAAAAAGAAATATATAAATTGCACTCTCTTTTATAAGAAAAAGAAATATATAAATTGCACTTAAAAGAAACATTTTTTTGCGTGAAAAAAAATAAATATTTTCAGCTATTGGGCAACAAGGAACATGAATAAGGCTACCATTAACTTTATTATTATTTATCAAATTTCAAAATATTCTTCAAATCCACAATCTATAATCTATAGATAATATAATAATGCTCAAATAAAATAGATCTAATTTAGATTAAAATGCCCAAATAAAATTAACCAGAGTGTGGAAATTTAGTAATTCAACACGACTTTATCTAGTTTTCAGTTTATAGTTTTCGTTTTTCGGAGTAAAACCCAAATTAAATGTTTGAAAATTTAGTAATTCCACGTAGATTTAACAAGTTTTCAGTTTATAGTTTTGGTTTTTCGAAGTAAAGCACGGGGCACGCTGTTTATCGCTTAAATGGAGGCTATCTAATGAGACGTTGGTGAATTATGGCCTCTGGGCAATCATAAATTTAGTTTTATATATAGATTCTGTAGAATATTGTGCCGAGTTTGTTCCCTAGTCAAAAAACACTTAAAATATTCAAGCTCTTCTGGTCACAAAAGGGAAACAAAGAACCAAAACTCTGGAAAGTTGTGAATGTTTACCGCAGGTTGGAGAAACTCCTGGCTTCAGTGTAAACTCTATTATTTCATAGATTTGGAGGTGAATTCCAGCTTGAAATATAGCCCAAAGACCGATGGTGAGTAGTGGGTCTCAAAATTTTATTAAATTAAATTAAATATTAGAGTTCACAATTGACAATAAATGGCCTAGGAGAATAAATATCTCGCCATAGATTTCCAGCTCTCTACTGTGCGAAGGGTAAAAGCGAATCCTCTGGATGATTCCATGTGACAGCTACAAGTTGGAAAATGACAAGTCTACGATGGTAAAAATTGATGCTATGTCATTTAATAGAGAGTGAACAATTTTATTAGGGTTGTTTTAAACATCCAGGAACAAAGAGTAAAATGGGAAAAATTTATGCTCATGCAATTACTTATATCTGGACATTTTTATTAGGCTATTTTAGAGTTTTTTGAACCCAAGTATTTATTATTTGTTGATAGTATTTATCAGATTATTTAAGAGATCTGTGAACCAAATATTTATTATTTGTTGATAGTGTATATATCAGGCCATTTAAGAGATTCGTGATCCCAAGTATTTATTATTTGTTTCTAGTGTATTTATTGAATGGATGCCTTATAAAAGGTTGAGCACTTTCATTCTCTGCTTCCTTCACTGAGCAGCGTCTCAATTTCTCATTTTCCAAGCCATGAACTATGTTTCAATAGTTAATGCCTTATAAAAGGTTGAGCACTTTCATTCTCTGCTTCCTTCACTGAGCAGCGTCTCAATTTCTCATTTTCCAAGCCATGAATTATGGTTCAATAGTTACTAACCCTTTCGTATAATGGTTGCATTTTTAACTATTGATTTGCCTGTGTTTAAGTACTGAATGCATTTGGATCCCAGGCTTATAGTTCTTCCAGTAATGTTTGAACTCTCTTTGCTTTTTATTTACTAAGGAGAGATTTTAGAAGCAAAATGTATGATTTTGTAATACATGGTTGTATAGCAAATTATTTTAGCTAAATTAGTTATCAGAAAATTAGTAAGCATAAATCAAAAGGAAAATGGCCCTACCCCTTTGGAGAGGTGGCAACTATAGTTTGGCTTAGCAGCTAGCCACACTCTGCCATAATGCAGAGCTCAATATTGATCGTCATCGGAGCCTTTCTCCTCTGCCATACTGGCTCCTGCAGCCCTACAAATCACCCCCTCAATCATGGTAGAGTTAGCCTCCTCTCATTTATCCTATAAGATGTTTGCAGCTCTAAAGTCACTCAGAGGTGCTTCAATTAATGTTGGAGCAAACTTGCTTCGAGAGCCCAAGGCCTCATAAATCTATTTCAAAGATGTTTTCAAGATATTGTGTCAAAAGGCAACTTGATGGACTCCACCCTCGTCAATTTCACATGGTAAATGGTTCTATCTATTGCTATAGATAAGGACAAGAGAGTGTAATTAACATTCTACAAAGATGATGTGTTTGTTCAGATTCAATGGTCTTTGGTCCAAGTTTACATACTTTCATCCAAGGATTTTCTGTTCTGATTTTGATGAAGAAGCTTATATCTAGTTTGGTGTTAAAGGGCTTTTTCATAGTAGAGTTTGAATTAATAGATAATATAGAGAGGATACTCTGTGCTAAATGTAGAATATGAAATGGTTTTTTTAAGCCAGTTGATAAGTCAACATAACTATGAAGAAAAAAATCAAATATAAAAAAATTAACAAATAAAACAAAACTACTGTGTGAGCTCAAAACTGTTGTAAATCTCATATATTGATTAAACCATTAACTACATTCTTATATAGTAAAATTATTACTAAAATGATTATCAATCAACTTTGAAACAAATCTACTAACACTACAACGAATTTTCTGACCACCCTAACAATTTGTTGCCCTAGTTTTGCATGGAAAACACAAAATTTGACCACCCTAACAATTTGTTGCCCTAATTTTGCAGAGAGAACACAAAATCTGCTCACTAATTTGTCAACAATTTACATAACAAATTAAGCATTATTCCCAACACTCCCCCTTAATGATTAATGAGGATTTACTATCTTATCTCGTAGTGCCAAAAACTGATCTTTTGCAACTGCTTTGGTGAAGATATATGGTAGTTGATGCTGAGTATTTATATGCTTCAATTCAATATCCTTTTTCTACACCAAATCTCGAATAAAGTGATATTTCATGTCAAAATGCTTTGTCCTGCTGTGATGAACTAGATTCTTTGCTAACTTGATGGCAATTACATTATCGCAATAAATCAGTGTAGGTTGAATATGTTTTTCTCCAATTTCTTCCAAAATTTTTCCGAGCCAAAGAGCTTGTGTACCTGCTAAGGTAACTGCAACATAATCCGCTTCTGTGGATGAGAGGGCACCAATGCTTTGTTTTTTTTAGCTCCATGTAATCAAACCATACCCAAAAGAGAAACAATTTCTAGATGTGGACTTATGGTCATCAAGAATACCTCCCCAATCTGAATCACTAAATCCAACAAGATTGAACTTTTCAGAAGAGTAGTAATGAATACCAAAAATTTAGAGTGCCTATCACATACCTTAAAATCCTCTTGGCTGCCTTCATATGTATTTCATATGGATTTGTCATATACCTTGAAACAAGTGAAACTGAATATGTAATATCAGGCCTTGTGTGGGTTAAAAATATCAAGCTCCCCACAATACTTCTGTAAGTTTTCTCATCAACTAAATCATCACCATCATCTCTACATAACGCCTCTCCATGAGCACTTGGAGTAGGGGATGGATTACAATCAAGCATATAAAATTTATTTAGCATATCTTGTGCATACTTTATCTGACAAATGAAAATCGCATCCTTACTTTGATAAACCTCCATTCCTAGAAAATATTTCATGATGCCTAGATCTTTCATCTCAAATTCATTCATCATAGCAACTTTGAATTTATCATTCATCTTAGAACTACTACCCATATACAATAGATCATCAACATACAAACTTATGATTAGAATATCAATACCTTCTTGTTTGTAGTAAAGGGTAGGATCACTCTTACTTCTCTAGAAGCCATTTTCCTGAAAGTATCCATCAATCCTTGCATACCACGCTCTTGGTGCTTTCTTGAGACCATACAAAGCCTTCTTCAACTTGTAGAAATTATTCTCCTTTCCTTCCACTTCAAAACCTTGTGGCTGCTCCACATATACTTCCTCTTCTAAGTACCCATTCAAGAAGGCACTTTTCACGTCCATATGATGTATGCTCCACTTTTTCTGAGCTGCTAATGAAATCAACATTCTAATGGTCTCCTGTCTTGCTATTGGTGCAAATGTCTCTTCATAATCAATTCCATACTTCTGTGTGAATCCTTTAGCAACTAATCTTGCTTTGTGCCTTTCAACACTCCCATCACTATTAAATTAGTCATATAGACCCATTTGGTGCCAATATTTTTCTTGTCATGTGGAAGCTCTGTTAACTTCCAAGTGTCATTCCTTTGAATGGAATCCATCTCTTCTTGCATGGCTTGCATCCAAACCTCATTAGTACATGCATCTTCAAAACATGATGGTTCAAAATCAGCCTTGGCTAATAAAGCAAAATTGACTATCTCACCTATTGGGCTTTCTTCATGTGCTTGATTTGCACTCCTCTGATAAATATCACTCAATCTTCTTACCTTCCTTGTAGAACTTGGAGAAGAAGTTGGACTTCAACTTGATGTTTAAGAAATCGATGAAGGGCTGCGTGGTGGAGTTAAGCCACTAGTTATAGAAACATTGGTTGGCTGCTCATGATCATTATCAACAATTATATCATCATTCAAAACAGATTTTGTCTTCTCAACATGGCCTTTGATGACCATAAACTCCCCCTTCATAAAAAATTACATCTCTTGAGACAATAAGCTTGTTATTTAGAGGATTATACAATTTATAAGCCTTGCTTGTCTCACTATACCCAATAAAAATACATAACTCACTCTTTGCATCTAACTTTTTTCTATTCTGATCAGGTACATGCACATAAGCCAAACAACCAAAAACTTTGAAATGATTAACATTAGGCCTTTTTTCATACCAAGCTTCATAAGGAGTCATCTTTTCTAGTGCACTGGTGGGGCTACGGTTGAGGATGTACACTGTTGTAGCAACTGCATCTCCCCAATAAGAGTTTCTCAATCCCTTAGTTTGTAACATGCATCTTGCCATTTCAACCACAGTACGATTTTTTCTTTCAGCTATGCCATTCTGTTGGGGTGTGTATGCTGTAGTATGCTGCATCCTGATGCCATTCATATCAAAATAACTTTGGAAAGCTTTTTAGTAGAATTCTCCTCCACGGTCAGTCTGCAAACATTTGATATTGCACCCTCTCTCATTTTCTACAGGGGCTTTGAACTTCTTGAATGTATCCAGGGCTTCAATTTTGGCCTTCAAAAAATATACCCAACAATTTCGTGAGTAATCATCAATAAAAGTGATGAAATATGATGACTTACCCAAACTCTTAGTTTGCATAGGACCACATATGTCTGAATGAAAAAGCTGAAGTGGGTGATGAGCCCTCCATGCAGTGCCCTTTGGAAACCTTTCCCTTGCATGCTTTCCTTTAGCACATCCTTCACAAACCTCCTTATGCTCTTCTACCTTGGGCAAACTAGAAACTAATGCATGTGAGGTTAGAAACATCAAACTCTAAAAATTTAAATGCCCATACCTGAGATGCCATAACCAACTTGAATCCTCATAAGCCATATTTGCAAGATTGTTGTTATGTTAATCAAACCTCAAGGGAAACATCCTATTTCTTGTCATAGGCACAATAGTGATCACCCTATTTCCCTTTTTCTTATCATAGATAGTACATGTCTTATTTTCAAAGATTACTTTATAATTTTTCTCACATAGCTACCCAACGCTCAACAAATTATGCTTCAATTATGGAGTATAATAAATTTCATGAATACTCTTTATACCTTCTTTTGTTTGGACCTCCATAGCTCCTTTGGGAGCAACCTCCAATGATTTTTCATCACTAAGCTGGATCTTGGATTTAAAACTTCCATCCTTTGCTGAAAACAACTTCTCATTCCCTATCATATGGTTAGAGCATCCAAAATCTAGGTACCAAACATCTTTACTAGTATTTTCACCTTTGGCATAAGATAAAAATATGTGATCTGGAGGATACTGACCACTTCCTTGAGCATAATTAGCATTTTTACCCTCTTTCAATCAGCATTCTCTTTCAAAGTGGCCATACTTGTTACAATAGTAACAATGAACATTTCTCTTATCAAATCTACCTCTACCTCTTCCTCTGAAACTACCTCTTCCACTTGAGCCACTTCTTCCTCTACCTCTTGAATAATTTTGGCTTTGCCATTTACCTTGACCTTGATTGCTTTTGGTATTGTTGTTGCTTGCATCTTCATTCTTTGTAATTTGTAATTTAGAGGAAAAAGCTTTCTCTACACCTTCAAAAGTTTCCTTCAATCTTTCTTCATGAGACATCAAAGATCCAACCAATTGATCAAATTGTAGTTTTGTCAAATCCTTACTTTCTTCCATGATTATGGCAACATGATTCCATCTAGGTGTTAAAGATCTCAATACTTTTTTAATTAAAACTTCATTACTTATAGTTTCTCCAAGTGTAGCCATTTTATTGACCACATCTTTGACTCTCACACAATAGTCACTCACACTTTCAACTTCTTGCATCTTCAAATTCTTGAACTCTCACTTCAATGTATGAAGCTTGACCACCTTAACTTGATCACTACCTTGGTAAGCTTCTTGTAGAGTTTTCGAGGCATATTTGGTAGTTTTTGCTCTTGATATTCTTGGAAATAAGCTCTTATCAAGAGTTATCTGAATGTGAAACAAAGCTTGAGAATTATTCTTCCTTGCTTCCTTTCTTGTTGTTCTTTCATTGGCTATAAGGGCATTCCAATCAATTGGCTCCTCATATCCTGATTCAACAATCTCCCACAAATCTTTTCCAATAAAAAAGGTTAGCATCTTAATGCACCAATAATCATAATCATTCCCATCAAATTCTGGAACTGGCATCTGGTTAGAATTCGACATGATTAACTTTGGCGAAATTCCAACAATAAAAATTTAACCCAAAACAATTTTACCTGCTCTGATACCACTTGTAGAATATGAAATGGCTTCTTTAAGCCAGCTGATAAGCCAACATAACTATGAAGAAAAAATACATATATAAAAAAAATTAACAAATAAAACACAACTACTGTGTGAGCTCAAAACTGTTGTAAATCTCATATATTGATTAAACCATTAACTACATTCTTATATAGTAAAATTATTACTAAAATGATTATCAATCAACTCTGAAACAAATCTACTGACACTACAGCTAATTTCCAGCACTGACCACCCTAACAATTTGTTGCCCTAATTTTGCAGAGAGAACACAAAATCTGACCACCCTAGCAATTTGTTGCCCTAATTTTGCAGAGAGATCACAAAATATGCTGACTAATTTGTCAGCAATTTACATAACAAATTAAGCATTATTCCCAACACTAAAGGATTTTTTCATAGTAGAGTTTGACTTAGTCAGATAATACAAAGAGGATCCTCAACTCTAGTTCATGGTTCTCTCGGAATTTTGGATTTTTTATGAGGCCTTGAATCCAAGATTTGATCCCTCTTTGGACCATCTTTGTGACTCTTCCTTAGGTAAGATTTTCTAACCTTTCTTTACATTTCTTATAATTCCCTAAGTTATATTAGAAACACTAGAAAATTTTCATTTTAGAAGTGAGGAAACAATGCATTTATGTACCAATATTTTTATATTTGTGTAAAGAGATTGAACGTAAATAATTCAAATCAAATTTGTAATTGTTAACACATGTCTACCACTGATCTATTGGTGGAGGGGATTAATAAGAATCACTCTTTTCGTAAATATAGATATTATTTCATTGAGAGAACCCAGGTGCATTCTATACCGTAGTGTAAGGGAGATGTGTAATGTTTAAGCAAAACACATCTAGCATATTTTTTTCTAAGGAAAACTTCATGAGATCCCCCATTTTCCCCATAGGATCCAATTGGAGAGTGGCTTAACAACAAATCATAAGAGTGGATGGTAACCTTTAGGACTTGACTGGATTTGATTCTATACGATAGTGTAAGGGAGATATGTAATGTTTACATAAAACACATCTAGCATATGCTTTTCTAAGGAAAACTTCATGAGATCCTCCATTTTCCCCATATGATCCACTTGGAGGGTGGCTTAACAACAAATCATAATAGTGGATGTTAACCTTTAGGGACTTAACTAGATTTGAACTTGTGAACCGCAATGTACTAATTGACAACATGTTCTCAAATGATGGTCCATCTAATTGAGCCAACTCTTGGGGTTATATTTGTGCGCGCACACACACACACATTAAGCTAAAGAAATCTTAACCATAGATATTTTTAGCATCAAGAAATTTTCATCTGATTTTTGTTATCCCTTTTAATGCTTAATAGAACTAGAGATATGGTGGATATATGCTTGTTAATTTTGCATAAATTAAAATTTTTTTTTTCATAAGCTACATAATAAGGAAATTGAGCACAATAATTAAAACATTATGGAAGAAAAGAATTTGTAATTTTTTCCATATGAAGAAAGAAAGTGAAGGTTGAAAGAGACTTTGTCATTACAATAAACACTGCCACTGGTGATGTGCCTTAAATGGTCATCATCAATCACTTATGGTGAACATCATGAATGAACCATTACAATGAGAAAATTTAATAATGACTCGAAGGATGGTTGCCATAATTGTCTTTGACAACTAACATAATAACATGGCTTTTAAGAATATCACCAATTGGTAGCAATAATATTTGATGCAAGCTCACCACTACTTACTATTTCTGGGACTAAAATTGTTGATGGTCCCCCAATAACTGTTAGAAAATAATCCATTAAAATGATGAAAGTGATCATTAACTATCACCAAAGATCTTATCCTAGTGGAAATAGTTATGTACTATCATTTTATTTTGATACACTTGAACACATTTCCTTTTTATGTGTTTTTAAATTTCGATACTAATTTTTGAAAGTTAGTGTTGATATTTACCCTATAACTTATGGTGAGGTGAAGATGTCATACTTGGGCTAGATGCATTAAATATACCTTCCTTGAGTGAGATAGCAATAAGACCTCACAAAAGGAAACTAGAAAATATTATAGTAGATTTAGAAGTTTCCCAAAACTATGGGTCCTCCACTCAATGAACCTATGGCATGACACATGTGCTCTTGGGATATTAACGAATAATTCTATTTTCACTAGATATTGATAACTCCATCCGATTTTTTTTTTTTGTTAAACCCCCCTCCCAATACAACATTCTAATTAAAAAATCTCTATATTTACTAGATATCCCCTGTGTTTACAAAATAATCCTTTTAATACCCTCCACTATCTATAAAACCTCCGAAACTAAAAATCCTCCTCCACACCACCCCCATTACCTATTATATATTGAATCTATTTTTCACAATTTTGAGACCTTCCTTTTTCAAATGAACACAATAAGACATTGTCCAAAAGCATACATTGTCCGTGTTCAAAATTTCAACATTGTGTGAACTGAAAATTATTTGAATTATTTAAAAGAAATAACTTCTTGTGTTGAATATAATCGTCATGTTGAGCCTAAATAGTCACAACAATTATCAACTAGTTTGAGAAGTAGCTTTTCCTTTTCTATAATTTCTCTCTACTTTGTTAAGTTATGTGGTCAAATTGGTTCATGGAAACACTCCTTAGTTATAATTTTTTAATGAGTCAATTGAGAGTACAATATTTTTTTTCCAAAGGAAAAGAATCATAATTTTATTCATTATGGAAACAAGGGAGAAAATTACATTCAACATATGCTAAAAAGCATTCTAAAGGATGTGCCTCTTGGCTTAAGATCTAAGAAAGAAGAAAGCATAAGTAAAATAAAAATAAAAAATGAAGTTAAATGTGATAATAATTACTTATATTCTCTTTCTTCCATTTCTTTTTTTGCACTTTCTTCCATCCTATCAAGTTCAGAATAACCAAAACCATTGCTAATTGACAACCTGTTTACTTTGGATGGAATTATTTGTCTAATTCTAAGATCTCAAACATGTGTTCTCTGTGTACCCCCCATCCCATTTTCTATAAGTGTCTTGTTTTCTTTCTATTTTGGTGCCTAAGTTTCCTGAAGCTTGTTGTCATTTTGCATGTGGGGAGCTGCAACACACTGAGCCTATTCAACTACTTCTGCTTGGTTTGGTTGGTTCTCCATGATTTATTTCTCATCGACTTGGGAGATGTGAGGATTAGAGGACTAACATCCTTTAATATTATGAGCCTACCTATTTTTCCTTTTTGGATTCTTTTTTTCGTGAGGGGATATGTTCTACATGTCATGTTTGAAAGCATAATCGACATCTGAATGTCGTATTCTCATAATTTGGTACTTGGGTCCACTTGATTTTTTTATGTTTCAGTTAAATACGACCAAGAAGACCTTTGTGGAGGTCTATCTCCACACATATTCTTGCAAAGGTAAAAATACCTTTCTCTTTTCTTTCATGGTCCATTTTTTTGAGCTTTCCCAAGGTGTTTCCAATTTCTTTTAGGACCTTGTGGTGCCAGAAGGGTAGGAGGAGATTTGGGAGTTTCACCCATACCAACATAGTTGATACCACCATATTTGTGGAACAAAAATCAGGGAACCATGGTGTGATAAAGAGCCAAGCTCTTCCCCAAAACCAGGGCTCATCATTGAGGACATTCTCTAGATATTTATTAGTATAAAATTGAACTATGAAAAAATATTTGGAGTGTAAGTAGATATCATAGTTGGGGGTCTAGGATGTGATGACCCACTAGTGTAAAGCATCAGATCTAGGCCAAAATTCATTGAATCTACATGTAATAGCCTTGAATTGGAGTGTAGAAAAAAATGAGTTTACCTCTAGAATATTTACCTCCATGTTTGGTGATTGATCCATTTGATCCACTATGTAGGGTTTTGGGTTGTATTAGAGCTAATATTCTAGATTGATAGTCTTCTCTTTCACTTCATACTTAAAATAGGTAGATCCACTAGGGTTTTAGGTGCCCAAAGCTCCACCATACATCTTCATATTTAGAATAATGGTAGAGTTCCTCGAGATTCTACAGTGCGTCATTTGGGTGGATTATTTGAGCACATTCCCCTCAAATAATAAGCACTGATACATTGAAAAGATGCTGAAACTGTTCTGAAGGTGTTTCTTTAAAATTTCCACCAATTCTAAATCCATGGTCCATAATAGGGAGGACTTCCCATTGATACTTTTAATAAAAATATGAAAGATTTATTTCTTCGGAGTTGTTTATGTTTTAACCATACCACACTTGGAGATGTGGGAGGGGTTCCATTAAGAGAGCATGTCTCATTTGTGTGCAGAACACCACGATTGTAGGGGCCCCAAGAACAATGACATAAGGCATATGCGAAGAATGATAACAATAAGAAAATGAAAAATAGGCTCCCACCCATCTGGGCATACCCACCACGAGTAGCCCACATTTTCAATCCCATACCATGAAGCTATTCTTAAGAATAACCTGAGGGTCCATGCCTATGTGTTTCTTCTAAGGTCAAAGGAAATCCAAATCTGAGGGGAAACTGTGCCTTAGAAAGCCAAGCCCAAAACAAACAACCTCCTTCATCATGGTAAGGGATGGACACAACATTTGCAATATGCGGACCTCCTCCCTTTAGTATCATGATCTCCTTCCCAATGGAAATGTCTATCACCGGATTACAAAAGGAAATAACCCTAGTGTGGCCCCTAAACTCCATTATCATTTTTTCATGGAAGATTAGAGAGTACAATATTGTAGACATGTGTTATCATATAATTCAATTTGCATCATTGTTGTATATTTCTTGCATATTTATTTGTGTCGTTTATTTACCCTTGGGAAACCTTTTAAGTAGTTCTCACATTTTTATGCTTTAATTTCATGGCCTCTATAATTGCATTAATATGAATTTTTTTGGTATTTTATTTATTGTTTTCATACTCCCATATCAAAGTAGTGTGACAATACTTATCATATCAATTGATCTAGATTTTACAAGGAACAAAATGAAAGGAAAGAAAGTAAATAGAACTAACATGGAGAGAAATATAGCAAAGATAACATTAATATAGTGAAAACCCAAATGGTATTAACGAATTAAATAGTAGAATATTATAGAACACAAGTTGGATAGGATGGTGATAGCTTATCTTTGAAGAGATAGAGATGGTGGCTACACTATTTCACAAATGATATTACAAAAGGGAGAAAATTTAGCCTTTTAACATAAAAAAGGAACCCTTAGGTTCTAAAAACTAACCGTGGGAGGCAAAGCGCCAAACAATTTGTGGATCACAAGTTGGTTGATATGTCAAATTCCCATGGGTGCGATGTTTGCATACAACCTCCATTTGGGGTGTCAAGTAGTTTGTTGGAAATATCTCATTGAGAAGTACAATTCTTTGTAGAGCCTAGGAATGGCATCATAATCGTAGGGCCCCAAATCACTAAAAAACATTTTTTAGGGCCTCAAAATGGCCTTAGAAGTTTTGGACCCAAAAATCATAACAAAATCTGCTAAGGTAGAGAATCATGTTAATTTAATGGAAAAGGTAAATGGATATTGATATCCACATAGATTATTGACATTCCTAAAAACTTGAGCTTGTTTATGCAATTTCTAACATTGGCCCCACTTTATTATGATTCTAGTTGTAATGAGATAAATGTTGCATTCATGTGACATTTTATTAAGGAACTTACTAACACTACTTTGAGGATTTCATGTCCCTATGTCATAGAGAATTCAAACTATTTTCTAATGGTATAAAGTTTAGGGAAATTTGGGGTTGCATTAACACTTTTTTACACCTTGTATTATTAGGTGATTATGAGTAATTTTAGACCAACATTTGGCTTGCATCAACTCACCCTATCATTTTATTAGATTCCAAATAGTCAATTCAAAATTTTAATTGGCCACACACTAAAATCTTGCAAAATATTGAATTGGAAAGATGATACAGACATAAATCGTGCATATGCGATCCACACGCGGAACTCAGACACAAAATCCACACACATAAGTACACCTAATTCACATGTAGGCATATAATCAAACTCGCATAAGCAACAAATATTAGAAATGCTCACATGTATAACTAACTACTTCAAATGATGCTTAGTGAACGTACATCATGGGTAGGGAATTTTGATGAACACAATAACAATGGGTTGACATAGAACATCTTCAACATGCTACTATCATAAAAATACACTTGTATCAACCATCATCATTGAACTCTAGATATATAAGTGACACTTTATGCCTAACATTGAAATCCTTAAAATTAAAATGACCAATTGAGATAGTCACCAAAGGCGATGTCCTAGGGGTAGCTTTCCTAATTTATTTATATATTTATTATTATTATTATTTCCGTCAATATGTTTTATGTTCAATCTTTATTATTTGGGTGAATAGCTAGTTACGATTTAGTGTGATAGATATCATGAATATATGGCTTATTATATAAGAATAAGGATATGGTAGGTGTTAATAGTTAAAGGTTAAGTGTTAGGAGATACAATTTATTGGGTTATATGTTACTGGACAATAAGGGCATATTGTTCAAAATTTTCAGTGGATTAACATGCAGGTAAATTTAGATTAATTAAGAGTTAGAGGATATGTATTTTGGGGTGAAAGTGTTAGTGGCTATCTAGGTGTTAGGAATCAGTGGTTGGTAGGATGAGATTTAAAGTGATCCAAAATGGATTCAAAATAAACTCTTCTCCAATCTCTATATAAAGGTTAAACACTTTGTTTTTTTTCAAAATTATGATCTTTATACAATGGTTAAACAATTTGTTCTTTTTTCAAAATTATGATTAAAACATTTTAAATAAGCCAATGGAATATTGAATGCCAAAGGTCTCGTTTTGGCCCCATAAAAAGATGAACCAACCTTTCGTGATGAAACCGATTGATCATAATTCCTTGGTAGCGCTATAAAAATGTACACACCTTGCTTGTTGGAGGGATGATTCAAACAGATTCCAAGGGAATCACTCAAAGACAAACGTTGGTTCTAAAGCTGAAATGGGAAAACTTTGATATTTTTTACCCAAGGTTAAAAAAAGGCTTGGATTGCAATTTTGTGTTGAAGATTATAGAACAAGAGTAAGAATACTTACAAAAAAGTGTAGCTCGTATCATGTATTTCTCTTCTATTTAAAAGAGTTGAGAAGCCACCCATGGTTGGTTTCTCCATTTAGGTTTTGTTGAGCCTTAAACAAAAACCATTAATTTTTAGAAAAAGTAAATTAATATATTTGTTATTTATTAATTTTAAAATAATAAATTTTGAATTATTTTATTTTCAAATATTTGATTATGTTCCACTTGATTTCACAAAATTCTTCGATATTTTGCTTTATGAGTTATTTATTTTTGAGTGTTTATTATCATCAATTCCATTTGGTTTATCTTTTATGTAATAATGACTTGGGTGATGTAACACTTTTGGAATGAAGCCATTAGTATGCGTGTTTTGAATAAGAGTGAGCAATCATTAAATGCATATAACTAAATGATCATGATTTTGGTGTCGAGCTTGTTGCATCATGAAAGATTGTTATTTTGTCGCATTTTCCTCACATGAATAATGGTTGTGCCATTTGAGTATACTTCTTTCTAATCACTCGATATTTTGTATACACTCATTTGGAATTACTTAAGTAGTTTCATATTTATGTTTTCTTAATAATTGGTTTTCAATGAATAATTAAATGAAATGAACATTTTGGTAGAATAAAATAATTCAACTAAAAGATAAAACTCAAAGAGGTCGATCCACATTCTGAAAGGATACATATTAAGTGATCGAAATGATCAAATAAATTTTATATCGAATAAAACATCAGTTTTTTAAGCCTATGTTTTAATTTTTTAAAATAATGTCTTTTCATAAATTTGCACATTTTAGAAAATTAAAACAATTCCATTAAGTCTTACATAGGAAATTCAATCTACATCTAAAAATTATGTATATGAAAGTTATATGATGATCTCATAGTTTTCAATTTGGGAAAACCATCAAAATTTACAAAGCATAAAATTTCATTTAAATAGTTTTTTGTTTTTGACAAATTTGATTATTCATCTCCCTAATCACAATGCTTATTAATTGATCTGGTATTCCTCTAACGCTAGCATTATCCAAGATCTTTTCTTAAGTCGATGTTAGCAAAATTGCATGAAAGAGCATGTAAAAACCATATACACAAACACTCAAAGAAGAAGAAACATAAAGGAGACCATAAAGATAATGCACAAAAAAAATTGATAATGGAGTTCGTCTAGTGTGGACTATGTCTCTGGGTTGTATTTCAATAATGGGGAGATTGCTTCATTCATCTCATAAAAAAAAAGGTAAGAACATGAAAAAACACATAATTATACCTCCAATACTAGGAGTGACTTGAAGTTCGACTACTCAAATCACAACAATCACAACACCAACATGCCCGTCATGACCTCCTCAGACTTTTGACTATAAACATTACCTACTTATGAAATTTGCATTGATATCTTGAATTTTGTGCCAAGAAATTAATGAAGAATGTGGGTTTATGCCATGAACCCTAATATCCTATGCTCAAATGCAACAACAAAGTGCACACTTGCGATCCTCATGAAAATTTGAGCAAAATGAGTATAAAGTTGACTATATTTTGTTACTATCATCCCTGGACACTCCTAGAGAATCTTCAAGATTCCTCACAAATTTTGCATGGGGAATATTCACTAAATATTCTTACAATATTCCCCTAGAATATTCCTCTTACAACCATGCCCTTCTAGTTCCACTACGCGAGGTTTTGTGTGTTAGGATTTCGTTGGTTAGGGCTCTATTCCCCTATGACAATGTTTTTCTCTCAGCTCCGCTTGACCTTCTCTTTTGGTGGCTCGAATGGAAATGAATGAGGTTTACGTAATCTACTGTGGGTAGACTTAACAAAGTTAGCCCTGCTGGCATGTTGGTTTGCATATGTAAATTAAGTCGTATGGTGGGGCAAAGGTGTTGGGGTCAAACATGTGGGCCTCCCCCAATTTTGGTTTGTTGTACAACATAACTTGCCATTGAATGTTATAAATATAACATATAAACAAATCGTGCATCATATTAAACTGCCACCATAACCATATGGAGTAATTATCGGTCAAAACATTTAAAATAATAAGATACTATATATTTACCGTCCGCCAAAAATTCCACTGATTAGTTGAATGATATACGTATTTTGAATTCTGCCGAATCCATTAACATTTGGAGTCATATGTTACATATTTAAATGTTGGTTGGGATCTGTTGGCTAGTACGCCAACCAATATATATATATTTTAAACACATGTTGTTATAAACCATTGCGCAGTTATATAAGTTTGGAATCTCGTCGCCATGTTTAACATAACCGATTGTTATAATAATTCCAACCAAATGCAAACTGTTGCCAAGTTGTAAAACACCGCCAAAATGTTTTGCGAAATTTTGGTCAAGTGGGGGCTAATTTGGCCCCCAAGTGGGTGCCACCTGGCACCATCAAGTTGGGCACATGGCCACACACTATTGGGCCACCTTTTGTCCCCAAAGTTACAGGGGTGCCACCAAATTTGGTGGTGGTCCAAATTTAACCACAACTAAACCCCTTTGCTAAATTTAGCTGAGATCTGCCAACTTCAGTTGTTGATTTGGCCAAACCACTAAATTGGCACTACTCCAAATTTATCTAGCACCCTGCTAGATTTATCCCTTGGGTCATGTTTGACCAAAATTTGACTGGGCATAACTTTTGCAAATGAAGTTGGATTGAGACATCATCTACATTGTTGGAAAGCTTGTGACAAACTCTTCAATCTAGTCCTAGTTTTGTTGTGATTTGAGGACTTTTATTTTTGGGTCAGTAGAGATCCACCTAGATCATTCCTCCCCACTGAAGGACTTTTGGTCCTCCAAAATTATAAACAATACTACAATACTGATCTGAATAACAAATTTCTCTACCATGCTACACTTTCTTCTCCTTCACCTTTGTACTTCAGAGCCATAAGTGATGAAATTGACACCTATATCCATATGCAAATATGTAGCTGCCAATACATGTTAAATTTGTAAGATTCTAAACAAGACCTTATTTTCCAAGAGTTTATAGAATACTCATGGTAGAGTTTACAATAGAACCCATATGCTTTGCTATCCAAATAGAGGCCAAAATATCACTATGTTGGATTCATAATTGATGTTATACACTTCATCACTTTTACAAACATTTTTGCAACATGTGATTCACAATGTTTACCTTTCTCAACTACTTAAAAAGGCTACCCATCTCTTACCTAACCAAACTAATGAGATTTCTCCTTGTAGCTGGCTTCCTTGTTGAACTGCTTCATCGTTCGATTCCTTCATAGGTACTTTCATATGCTTTTGGTCCTTCTTTGGGTGTTCCTATGGATGGAGCTTCCAACATGTGGCTTTTTGATGTCCACCCTTGTTGCAATGACTACAATGGTTCTTCTTCCTCCAGACTTTCTTGACCTTCTTCCTTGAATGGTTGTCTTTGGTGCACCTTTGGCAAGGAGAGCTTGCCTTAGCTCTTCCTTTGGAATTCTCACTATCACTGGAAGGTGGTGATGTGTTTTTCCCTGTCTTAGACTTGTTGCTTGAAGACTCTCTTGTCTCTTCCTTTATGACATAGCCTAATCCTGCATATTGGGGTAATTCCACCACTTGGATGGGATTCACAATTCCTTGGCCATTAACTCCTAGGCCCTTGCCTTCATATCCCATCTTCTTCATTAGCTTCGAGCCAATACCTATGGCGTGTCTTTCAAAAGCACCAAAATCATCGTCATAATGAGAACATGGAACTAGCAAATCACTGACACTATTTACCTCTAAAGCTAGTGATGATGTCTTTACTAAGCCTTCGTTGCACTTAAAATTTTATAAGGCATCCTCTATGACTTCTAGTTGAAGCTACAATTCCTAGTTCTCCTCTTCTGTTGCATGTAGAAGTCTTCTTAGTTCAAAATTCTCTTGTTGAATGCTCTGGATGATCTCCTCAAGCTCTTTAAGCTATGCAATCTTGGTGTAACACCTACTACAATATTCGTCTCTTCACATAAATCAGAACCCCATTCAGCTTGTTAGACCTACAATCCCAATAGTTGTGACCTTCATCTCATCTGAATCAGAATCCAGGTCATGTTGCAGTGTAGCAACATTTTTTTGCTTCTCTTTTCTACCATTCCTCTTTGGCTTCAATTATGGATGCAATTTCCAACAATTCTCCTCATCATTCCCTTCTTTCTTACAATGAGTGCAAGAGGGTTTTGATTCCTTTTTCCATGTTGTTTCTTCCTTATTTACATGGTTTCTTGTTCATATTTTCCCCTGCTTTCAAGGTGAATGAATTTCACACTAGCCACATCAAGAGTAGTGGGTTCAAACAACAACAATGAATGATGAATATAATTATTTAAAGAACCAATATATTTCATCAAAGTATCAGGTGACTCTAAAGGAATTCCCAATGCCAAATCTTTTTCCTAAATTCCTCTGTGAAACTTTGAACATCTTGACCTTTTCCTTGTCACAAATGTTTCCATTCTATCATGGCTTTCTGTCGATATCCCAATGAATAAAATTATCGTTTTAATGCAAAAACAAATTTAGACCAAGAAGAAAGGAGTTTACCCATAAGCTTTCTACCTTTCTAAAGTTTTCTCTCCCACCATATAAGAGTGGTGCCTCCTAGTCAAATAGATGCTAACTAGATCTTGGCCTCATCTTCTTCAATTTTTTGTATGCCGCAATAGACTTCAATATGTATAATCCAGTTGTTTAAATTTTCTACATTAGATTCTTCGTTAAACATATGCAAATCAAACTTTACATCCAACTTAAAGAAAAAGTCTTTCTAGAATCATTTTTATGTTGTCTATTAGAATGATGAGAATAAGATGATGAAGAAGAAGAACATTCACTTGAAGATGGAGATGGAGGTTCAAGAGGTTCTCCTCCATTTCCTTTATTTACCGAAGTATTGTCCTTTGCTTTCTCTTACTTCTTCTTTTCCTTCTTTGCCAATTTCTTCTCATAATCTGCAAACAATTCATCTACCTTATTTTCCATGGTGTAGAAATATTTATAGAAAAATTTCTCTTTCTCATCACAAACATAATTGTCTACCATTTTCCTTCTTTGTGTTGCACGTCGAATCTTTAGATCAAATAACTTAGGTTTCCCTTAACCATGTTCGAGTTTATCCCTGGTTATCATGTACACTCACAATTCACATCAACAAAAATATTGCTCTAATACCAAACTTGATAAGGTATTCCTCTCATTCCAACATTATCCAAGACATTTTATTTGGTTGATGTTAGCATAATTTTATGACGGAGAATTTAAAAACCATATATGAAAACAGATAAAGAAGAAGCAACATAAAGGATACCATAAAGACAATGCATACAAAAGTTTGATAATGGAGTTTTTCTAGTGTGAACTACATCGCCTAGACCTATTTCAATAGTGGGGAGGTTGTTTTATTCATTTCATAAAAAAGAAAGGAAAGTACATGGAAAAATACATTATTATACCTCCAATCCTAGGAGTGAATTGAAGTTGGACTACTCAAATCACAACTATCACAACACCAGCTAGTCCATCTCGTCCTCTTGAGTCTTTTGATTGTAAACATGACCTACTTTTGAAAGGTGCATTGCTGTCTCAAACTTAGTTCTAAGAAATTAATGAAGAGTGTGGTTATTTTCCATGACCCATGAGATCCATTGCTCAAATGAAAAAACAGACTACACCATTGTGATCCTTGTGAAATTCTAAGAAAAACGAGTATAAAGTTGACTATATTTTTTCACTCTCATCCCTGGACCCCCAGAGAATATTCAAGATTCCTCATAGATTTTTCATGGGAATATGCCTTTTGGAATTGTGCCCTTTTGGTTCTTCCACACGAGGTTCTATTTGTCAAGGTTCCATTGGTCGGGGTTCCATACCCTTGCGGTAATGTTTTGCTCTGAGCTCTGCTCGAACTTCTCCTCTGCTGGCTCGAATGACGATGAATTAGGTTTAACTAATCCGTTGTGGGCATACTTAACAAATCCAACCCCATTGACATATTGGTTGGTGTATGTAAAATTAAGTTGTATAATGGGGCAGAGGTCTTAGGTTCAAACCCGCAGGCCTCCCCCCATTTTGGTTTGTTCTAATACATAACCCACCAACCAATGTTATACATATAACATATAAAAAAACATGCATCATATTTAATTTTTTTCGTAACCATATGGAATAACCCTTAGCCTATTGTTGTTGCGACAAACACCCTACAAAAGTTTGCCTACACTTGAATTTTGGAGCCTACTTGTGATCCTATTATTTGTCATTCCTTGGTTGTTCTCAGTCGCTTCATGATTGGTTCATGATTTGTTAAGTGATTAAGTCTTCCTATGAGGTTCTAAATTTCATAGTCACTTTCTCACACATGCTTAACCTTTCATGCATTTACAAGTGCTCTTCTTTCAAGAAAGCCTAGCAGTGAATGTACAACTAAGAAATTCATGCAATGCACAGTCCTTGTTGATAGTGACTACATAGATGCTAAGGACAGTGACTACGTAGATGCTGAGAATAATGACTGCGCAGTTCTCTATCGATGATGACTTCTTAATCACAAGATAGAGTGCAATCTCTGAGGATAGTGATGGTGCAGTTCCTGGAGACAAATACTGCGCAGTACCTCTGGACAGTTAGTGCACAATATTCATTTGATAGATTCTCTCATTCCTAGTTGTGATTGTAACATCACTCAGGTGATTTTTCTTAACTGTCGCTTTTGTTCACTTTGGTTTTCATTAGTGTCACTTTCACTTTTGCAATATCATTTTTTCTTTCTTTCACTTTAAAAAGTGGTGCTTTTTTGTTCTCTTCATTATAGCATGTGTCACCTTCACTTTCTTTAGATTTTTCAAGTTTTGTTTTCATGTTTTCTTACTATTGCAGTTGCCACTTTTGATGATTTTCACTCCTGCATGTGTTGCATCTTACTGAACCAATAGATGTTGCTCTAGTGCACTCTTCTGCATTAGCTAATCCTATATATCATAAGAATATGCGCTACACACTTCCCCATAGCTTAGTGCATTATTTGGTTGCATTCGACACTCTTGTTGTTACTTGTATTCTAACTGTCAATGTTTCAACTGTCACACTTAGAAATAAGTGTCGCTTTGCTATTGTTTCAATATATGCATGTGAATTTTGAGTTTTATGGCATGTGTTAATGTTATCTGAGTGTGAGATCACCATTTCATGACTTCATTCTTGTTCTCTCTTGCCTCACTAATCCCACACTTAGACATTTCAGATCCTTCACTATCTTTGCAACTTTCTCAATCTTTAGACAACCTTTCTCCCTCTCATAACTATGCATTATGCATTCCCACGACATAGTGAAGCCCCTCTATCTCATGAAACTATGCACTACACAGTATTAGAAGACAATCCCCCTTCTCCATCTGCACATTGAGAAACCTTGGAACTTAATCCATCAATTTAACTGTATGGCCTTGTTGACTATGCAATCCTTGTTTCGTCCTACCCTGTATTCTACATTGCATAGTTCTAGTCATCAGTCAAGCCTCTATGTGTCACTAACTTGCTCAACTGCGCAATTTCATACGCCTTCTCCTCACTCATTTCACATTGCATAGTTCCAGTGAGTAACCCTACCTCCTTATCTCTCTGACTTTCCCAATTGTGTAGTTCCCTTTCTCATGAGAGCCTCCTACCGCGCATTGGAGCATAGTTCCAATGAGAAAGGAGTCATTGCTAAGTCACTAAGCTCCTCAAGTGCACAATTCACTGAGCCTGTCCCTAATCATTATGCATTGCACAGTTATAATGAATAGTCCCATTGATTAATATCCCTCACTACACAATACTTTTCCCTTTCTTGATCCCTTCTGCACATTGCATAGTTCCTATCAACAATGAGGCCTTCCTTAATCCCTGTGATGCCTAGCTACAAAATCCTTGTCTCTTTCTTCTTGGACACTCCCCACTACAAATCATCAATCAACAAGCTCAATACCTTACCTCTTGGACTCCCTCACTACGCAAGAAGACTTGTCAAGCCCTCCTGTATTATGCATCGTGCAGTTCTATTTAGTAGTGAGGCCTCCCTGAGTTCCTAAAGCCCTCAACTGTGCAATCTCTAGCCTCCTACTTTCAAAACCCTTGCATGTTGCTTCATCTCAACCAACATATTCCATGATTAAGAAGAGGTATAATATATGGTTTTTGGACTAATGTTGGGTTGGCATGAATGGTCTCCATCTGCAGGTATCATCATTACCACATGATAGGGTAATGTTGAAGTGAGGTTTTGCATCAAAATTCACATGCAAGGAGTTATTTCTCCATGATATTTTGTCCAAATCAGATCACCTGACAACAAATGTATATAATAGGGTACTAACCCAAAATGATCAAACATGCATCATGTAGTCAGTTCTATATACGAAAAGGAAATATGTGTGCACTTGGCCTCCTCGCAGATTGGGGAAGGATTTTGGGTCTGATGCAGACTCTCACACTCCACTCAAGCAATCTGCCTTGTTCGCACATGATCTCGATCCCTACACATAACCACAAACAAATAGAGACAAAAAGTGACCTTCCTCGAAAGATCATTAGATCATGTTGACACCTAATCCGAAACGGATGAGGTGAAGCCGGACAGTCATCTAGAAGTTGTATTTGTATAAATAAAGTACTAGCTAATGAATAAATCAATCAGTGTTTTCAATGAGTGTTTTCTCTCGCTCAATGTGGAGTTACCCTGGCCTGACATGGTATCAGAGCACAGGTCCCAAAAATAGTGTAACTCCTGCTGAGACTGCGCCCTCTGCTGAGGGATTCCTGACACTGCTGAGACTGCTCAGACATGAAGACTGCGCCCGTTGATGCGTTTCTGCTCAAACCTACCTCATTCCATTCAAGAAAAATGGTATGCGTTTCCAGGTAATCGCTGGTGCCTTCATGACTGCGTTTTTTGGTGTATTGATGCCAGCTGAGACTGCGTTTTTAAAAAAAAAAAAAGGGAGCTGTGGGTATATACTGCGTTTTTTATGATGCAAGAAGACTGCCTTGTTAATGGCTGTATTGATGCAAGCTGAGACTGCGTTTTTTTTTTGAGCACGGTCTTAAGGAAATATGACTGCCTCTTGTTATTAACGTTGTGGGTATATGGTCACTGGTTAGAAATTTAATGCAAATCGCCATCAACCGATTCGTCTGCCGTTTCATAACGGAAGTAGACGACGTTGCAGGACACACGATCTAGCGTGCTTTGAAAGGTTGCAGAACGTTGCGGTATCATCCCCATTGGCATTTGAGTTACGATATAGTAATTACAGCACTTTAAGAAGCAGATGCGAGTCCGTGATATGCGTAGAATTGATCCTTAAGTCCTTATAATAGATAAGGAGGCATAGTTCATAACCGTAAGCCAGTTTAATATTGGTTTAGAATTGTGTTCCGGAAAGCCTTCAAAGTACCAACATATATGCTCGACAATTCACGTGCTCATGACTGTTAATTTTGTGCCCAAATTGTCTTTCCATAAAGGCGTTAGTATACCTCTTCCTGTATGTAAATGTGCCCCAGCAGATGAATGGAATACGGCCAACCTTCTGGCTCTTTGATACATTGAGTGACTGCGTTTTTGATTGCCTTACGTTGTATTGAAGCCGGTACATGAAAGCCTGTAATGTATTGTTTGTTGGTGACTGTGTAATGGTAACCGCGGTTTTTTTTATTGAAGACTCTTGTGATATATATGTGAACAGTGGTATATGCTGAGCGCCCTCTTTTTCAAAACAGTGGTATTGGTCTTCCATATCAGCTTTCCTGAGTTTTTAAAAGAGAAGTTTATATGAGAAGTTTATATGGAGATGCGTTTTTTATAGTGGGAATGCGTTTTATGAGAGCAATTTATATGAGAGCATTGCTTCTATGTTTCCAGAATGCTTTAGTATTGCTTAATATATATTGAAGTAATATATATTGAAGTAATATATCCTTTATGTGTTTTGAAGTGAATGCATTCAAACATAGTAATATTGCAAACATAGGAAGAAAAATAAAATGCATAAGGCTATGATATAAGGATATTTTTACAGAAGTTTTTGGCAGAGATATTTTTTCAGAAGGATTTTGTTTACAGAAGTTTTTTGGCAGAGATATTTTGTTACAGTATGCATTCAAGAGAAAGAAGAAGATACTTCAGAGGCAGGGGGGGCAGACACCCTCAGCAGAAAGGTAAAACTGATGACTCAGACAAAGGTAAAGCACCTGAATCCGCTCACTATATTGAGGCACAATGTAACATTGGAGTAAATGAAGATCTGTTTAATGCTTCACTTACTTCTTCGAAAAATGACTGGTTGCTTGATTCAGGAGCAACCTGTCATATGACTCATAGGAAAGATTTTTTTGAAGATTTCACTGATAATGTTGATGGAGCAGTATACTTTGCAGATCAGTCAAAAATCAAGCCATCAGGGCTTGGCACAGTCAGGCTTAAACTGCCTGGTCTTCCAGACTTTCTTCTGGATCATGTTCTATATCTCCCACAGCTCAAGAGAAACTTGCTGTCCCTGGTACACATCCGCCAGCAAGGTCACTCCATTCATATGTTTGATGGAAAGCTTGAGGTAAGAAAGGCATCTGACCATTCACTTGTCATGAGGGGTGTAGAAGAAGAAAGACTTCTTAAACTGCAAGGAACCTCTGCTCATGCACAACATTTTTCATATATTTCTCATCATGATGAAGGTACACTTCCATCAAGTTTATTATGGCATGCTAGATTTGGACATTTAAACTATGATAGTCTCCGCTTGTTGAAGAAAAATGGTGTTGCTGGTTTGCCTACAATTCCTAGAAAACATAAACAATGTGATGCTTGCATTCTAGGAAAGCATAGCAAACAGTCTTTTCATGATTCACATTCAAGAGCACATAGGAAGCTTGAACTTATTCATTCAGATTTATGTGGTCCAATGCCTGTTCCTTCTGCAAATGGAAATAAGTATATCATGACATTTATTGATGATTACACCAGAATGTGTTGGGTTTATTTATTGAAGAACAAATCTGATGCTTTTCAAACAGTCAAGAATTTTCATAAGTGGATTGAAAATGATGCACAATCTCATATTGGGTCTATTCGCACTGATAATGGAAAAGAATATACATCAAATGAATTTGAACACTATCTTCGCCAACATGGGATTAAACATCAAACAACTGTGCCTTATAATCCTCAACAGAATGGTGTAGCTGAAAGAATGAACAGAACAATTTTGAATATGGTACGATCCATGCTTTTCTTCAAAAATGTAAAGACAATGTTTTGGGCTGATGCTGTTCTATGTGCTGCATATATAAAGAATAGATGTCCATCTAGTGCTATAAGAAACAAGACTCCTTATGAATTGTGGTATGGACATGTTCCTTCGGTAAAACATCTCAGGATATTTGGTTCCACCTGTTATGCTTTAATACCAAAGGTACAAAGAAACAAACTTGGTGCTAGAAGTCGTAAGTGTATCTTCCTGGGGTATTCAAACACATCTAAAGCATACCACCTTTATGATGAAGTAAATAAAAAGTTTGTTTTATCTAGAGATGTCATTTTTCTTGAATCATCCAAATCTGACAGTGTTGTTGAGCGGCAACTTGATCGCTTGGATAGATTCACAAAACCAAAATCATTTCAAGAGTTTGATAATCAGATTCCACATCTTGAAGGGGGGATTCCTATACTAGATCAACATGTGGAATCTTCTTCTGAAGAACAATCTCCCCTGCATGACACTTCAACAACGGATGATGCTTTAAGTGATGTAATTGATAGAATTGGGAGACTCAATCTTGATTCAGACCCAACTCAATCAACAGAACAGCCTGGACCATCTCAGAAAGGTCCCCCAAAGTGGCTGACAAAGACACTTGAAAGTGTTCATCCTGATGAAATTGGAAAAACAGGGACCAGAAATTCAAACCGACAAGATGGAGGTGATGTAGATAACTCTAATTCACCTGTTGATATGGATGTTACTTATGATTGTGAATTGAACTTGTCTACAGATTTTGAACCAACTTCCTTCAAAGAAGCTGCTTCTCATGATGAATGGAAAGAAGCGATGTAGAAGGAGTATGATTCCCTCATAAAGAATGGCACTTGGAAGCTGGTTGATCCTCCATTTGGAACCAAACCAATTGGCTGCAAGTGGGTCTACAAGAACAAGTACAAAGCTGATGGCTCACTTGACAAGCACAAAGCTAGGCTTGTGGCAAAAGGTTTTGCACAGAAGGAAGGGGTCGATTATGAGGAAACTTTTGCTCCCACAACAAAATGGGCCACCATCCGGACACTCTTTGCACTAACTGCTCAGAACGGTTGGAAAGTCCATCAAATGGATGTAAAAACTGCATTCTTGAATGGAGATCTAAAAGAGAATGTTTTTATGTCCCAGCCTGAAGGATTTGCTGTGAAAGGACATGAACACAAAGTATGCAAACTTGTGAAGTCCTTGTATGGCCTCAAACAAGCACCACGAGCCTGGTATGAAAAACTAACTGAGCATCTTCTGAAACTCAAATTCAAACATTTTGATCTTGATGATGCAACTTTATTTGTCAAGAAAGTTGGCAAAACAGTTGTATATCTTGTGGTATATGTAGATGATCTTTTAATGACAGGGAACAATGAAAGCTATATTGCATCCATAAAGAAAGAATTAGGAAATTTTTTTGAAATGACTGATTTGGGCTATGTTCATTACTATCTTGGCATTGAAGTAACCCAACATCCAAAGTCCATATTTCTTTCTCAAAAGAAATACATTGGAGATTTGTTATACAGATTTGGCATGACAGAGTGCAATCCCCTTTCTACTCCAATGGAACAAAACTTGAAGCTCACATCTACTGAAGGAAAAGAATTTGAGGATGCAACAAAGTATAGACAGCTTGTAGGAAGTCTCATCTACCTCACTACTACCAGACCAGACATTTCATTTGCTGTTGGAATCCTCTCCAGGTTTATGCAAAAGCCTTGTGAGGGACATTGGTCTGCTGCAAAAAGAGTTCTAAGGTACTTGAAGGGAACTCAAGACCTTGGAATCAAGTATACACAGGTGGACGATTTCAACTTGATTGGATACTCTGATTCAGACTTCGATGGAGACAAAGAAACTGGGGTATCTACTTCAGGATATGCTATGAGTCTTGGATCAGGAGCTGTCTCCTGGAGATCACGCAAACAATCAGTACCAGCAGATTCCACAACAGAAGCAGAATACGTGGCAGCAGCTGAAGCAACGAAAGAAATTGTGTGGCTCAGGAAAATTCTTGAAGATTTGCAAGTAAAACAAATACAATCAACTCCACTCATGATTGATAACACATCTGCAATAAAGTTGGCCAAGAACCCAAAGTTCCATGATCGTACTAAGCACATCAATACTAAATATCATCTGATCCGACATCATGTTGAGGCCAAAACAATCCATCTCCGTCATTGTTCCACAAACGAGCAAATTGCAGACATCTTCACCAAAGCGCTTGGAAGAGAAAAGCTTGAAAGATTCAGAATGATGCTTGGACTCACCAACATCCCTTCAGATTAAGGGGGGGAATGTTGACACCTAATCCGAAACGGATGAGGTGAAGCCGGACAGTCATCTAGAAGATGAACTGATCCGTTTTGTATTTGTATAAATAAAGTACTAGCTAATGAATAAATCAATCAGTGTTTTCAATGAGTGTTTTCTCTCACTCAATGTGGAGTTACCCTGGCCTGACAGATCAAAATATCATAGAAACAACTATAAACCATGTTGAATACAAATATATACAGGGAAGGAACATATGTTTCTATTAATCATGAAAAAATTAGATTACACTCATATACCTTCACCTCAAAGCTTCCTCTCCGCAATCTGGCAGAGTCTCCCCACTATAACAAGGAATTTAGCATGAAGAGAAATACTCAAGCAATAAGAACCTCACAAGATCTCTCTTTAACAGCAACATAACAACATGGACTCTATATCTCTAGCTCTCCAAAATTAGTATGACCCTCTCAAATGATCCAGTATAAATAGGAAGAAGAGAGGTCCCAAGAGGATGAATGTAGATTCTCAAGACGACAAGAAGTCATCGAAACTTCTAAATGATAAGTAATAACCAGCTTGAATAAATGATAAGTCGAACTAATCTCCTAGGGGCGAAGACACTCTAGAAGAGACCCCCAGTCGCAGGCATAGGAAAGAGTGAAAAAGGCCATAGTCTCTCAGACAAGGAAGAGATGGGAGTGAATGGGAGGATCCAGTCATTCTCATCGGTCTCCAACCTTGCGACTAGGAAGTATGACTGGAAAAAAATAGGTATAAGGCCTAGAAAAAGTCAACAACCATCACAACTAATGAACATTGACCCTAGGGGGTAAAATATGCTGATAATAGATGCCCCCTAATGTATAAGGTCAGAATAAAAGATGATGGCTGAAATACATTATGATAAAGCTCGGATGTCAAAACATGAGTGAGGAGATAGCCAAGAATGCAGATCGAAAGACTCTGGAGTTAAATTCTTATTTATGATGATAACATCCCCGAGGCGGGCATAACCATGCTCGGTCATAAGAAGATACTAAACATGGATGAAAAAACATCCACTGGGGATCCATGAAATGAAGTGCTAGAACATGGCCACGAAAGACATACATAGTGAATCCATGTGACTCAATAAATAGAGAATATCCATTAACAAATACAATCATGGATCTATGTCAAAGTATACATTAGTAGGACTATGGACACATGAGAGATAGAGAAATGTCTTAAGATAGTCCTCAAATTAAATCAATCATACATAACTCCAGAGCAACCTGGGAGGGATGCCATATAAGAGTGTAATTCCCCTAACCAAGGGTCTTCCACATAATGCTGATGGTATGAATCTACACCATGCGAATAGATGAGCCAATGTTGAACATGGTAGAGACTGCCTAATTACCAGCCAATGAGGTAAACTAGTAAGAGAGGCGAGGGAATCCACCAATGAGGAAAATGGACCCCAAGGTACCTAGTATAGTTCACCAAGTGTGAATAAATGAGCTGACGTCGAACACGAGTGAACTCGACCAACTAGGAGCCAATGATGTAAACCCACTGTTGATCACGAGGAAGCGTGCCACCGAGGTATGCAAACTCCAAGGTACTACTGGTTCCTAGATCAGGCTCATGGATAACAAACTGAGGTCAACAAGAGAAGATATGTTGAAGGAGAGCCTTGATGTATCCCCCATCAATTGACATGAAACAGACTAGGATGATGTAATGTATGGATGAATTCAGAAGTGATGAAGTACAACTAACACAAGGATGGTTGACTCAAAAAGGCAAACATGATACTGCAGATGGCTGACATAAGCTGAGACTTCCTTTGAAAACATAATGACATGACACAAAAGTGACTTGGAAACATAACTAATGAGCACCATGTGATATCATGCAATGATGTAGGGGGCATTGAAGCATGCTCCATATGACTGGAAAAGTAACCAGCTGGAGGAGTAGACAAACTCATATGGATGGTACGACTCCTAGGTAAGCTAAAACCCAACTATGAGATAATGAAACAGATAGGTGCTATGTTCAAGGGAAATTCAAAGGATGCTATCAAGCACTGACTAATGGAAATGAATGTTCCCTCCCTTCTCTTTCTATAAGTTCATTTTTCGTAAAGTTGCCCCCAAGACCGAAAAAGAGATAAAAGTAAACAAGGGAGAAACTCCTAGCCACAGTAGACTAGGGTATTCCATTTTCGTAACTAGTCTATCCCAGTTTGGAAAAAGGTTAAACTTATACTGGGTAAACAAGCCTTCAGGTAATTTTACAAGCATGAAGGAGACAAGTTCACTCGATAATCTTTTTCTATTTTAAGGACTCTAAAAAGATCATAAATAAAACTCCTCCTAAAGGAAAGAGTGGTATAAAGGATAGCAACTGGTTCCTTTAGAGGGTGACTAATAGGACCACTCATCACCATGGTTCCTCCAAGAAAGGTTAAAACACCAAGTGAAAACGGATGATATGCCAAGCAGGTGATGACAATGGAATATAGAAACCAATGCTGAATCTATAAAAAGTAGGCTAATAAAGGGTGGAAACTACAAGGGACAAAAATGATGGAATCCTCCTGGGGTATATCCAGAAAAGGGATGAAGAAGAGGATATGAGGCTTATATTCTAAGTCATGGCATGTCATAAGGAGGAATTACGAAAAGAGGAATAAAATTGACTACATGGACACCAATATGACAAAAGGATGCTAAAACAGTGCATCCATGTATAGGTAAGCTCTACTACCAAGCTATGACGTGCATAGAAAAGAGTGGCTAATTCCATAACTTGACAGGGTTAGACCTAAGGCACAATGATGGCACTGATGGTCAAGAATGCATCAGCGACAATGATATATGACCTACCCTTATATGCCAGTAAGAGGAAACACACCTCAGGCCCAATGGATGTCACAATAAAAATGTCACCATATCCTATAAAAACAATCTAGACATACTAGACCCATGGTTAAATCACATAAGGAAAGCAATAAACATGGATGAGTTAAAAACAAGACCATAATTTTTTGGCATTTTGGTAATAAATAAGGCATGACAAATACTCACATCGAACACCAAACCAAAAAAGGTAAAAACATCACACTATTATGTACAATATGTACAATTGAAACACATTCCAGTAGGTCACGTTGTTGTGCCCCCACAGTCGGGCACAAGACAAGGGTTTCTATATGTGAACTCATGGAGGGTAAAGGTACCATATGGCTCACCAATGTGGGGACATGCCAAAGGAAATCAAACTGCCCAATCCGGAAATGTTGACCATGCCAGGGACATTCTAAAATAGTCATGCTCTCAAAATTAACCTGAGGACATAAGAGAGGATCAAGACATAATGGGGGTACAAGATGCTCGCCAACAGGTGGAAATGAAGTGGACAATTCATTGGCAAATTCGATAGCATATGCCCAAGAATTAACTTGGTCCATGGGTGGAATTTCCAAGAGAGCCGAGGAGATTCTCCCTCTATCGATTCAATATTTTGGTTGAAATCTCTACATGTTCTGAATAGGGGATACTAGAGGAAGAAAGAGGCATAATCTCCCTATTATTATCAATGGGTAGATCCATGACCTCCAAGCTGACTAACAGGGCTAGTTTTTCATCAAGGGAGTCATGCGGAATAGGAAGAGGGGTGGCTCATGTGGAAAATCAACGTGGTCATATTCCATATTGGGATGGTGTTTCACACCAGTGTCTGGAGGTATTGATGGGACTTTCGGAGAGGAAATATCTTCCATAATAGGCGACGGAGGTTGCTCCCTAGTTTGATCAACTTCCATAAGATAAGGCAACACCACCCAAGGATCAAGAGGTCTATGGAGTCCACAGGTGTCGGCAGAGATCATATGCATAGGAGCTTTAGAAGAGGAGGAAGGAATGTCACGCAGTGGTAATTGAGGAAATACCCGAATAAGGAATGAGATTTTAAATAAGCCCGCACTAACACTTTTATACTGACTATTGTTTTTTCCCGTAGTGGAAATTTGGGATGATGGCACGCAATAGTCAAGTTGGTCAATGGTAACAATATTTCCTACATGAGGAAATAAAAGTACAAAGAATATAGATGAGATAGTGAAAGTCATGGAATAGAACCAACTACGGCCAAGGAGCAGGTTATAATCCAAGGGAGCATCGACGAATTCCACATCGACATAGATAGTTTTCCACCCTAACTTGATGGCAAGCACTGGAGAGAAAAGAGCCTTCCATCATGATGCTGACATGACATAAGTAGAAGATCCTTCATCCACCAAAGTGCAATGAATATTCCTATGGAAGACACACATGATAATATGAAAAATAATATAGTGGGAAAGTCGAGGAGAATCCTTGTCAGAATTGAATGCAATGATTTTTGAGTCAGATGGATCTACTCCACCAATGGAAGATGATAAGGCCTTGCATTGCTGAGGAAAACTTTGCAAAACCTCCAGGGCAGACATGACAAAAGGAGTCTAAAAAAGGTCTTCGACGATATTATAATGTTAAGCATCTTGGGTAGAGGGATTGTGTGTTACCTTACAGATGACACCCTTGGAGGGGCATTAAACTGGTTCCAAAGGCTTATCTAACGTCATAGGTCCAGTGGAAGTAGGTGGAGCGGGTGAGTCCTTAGGAGAAGAACTTGACTCAGGAACATCATAGGACTTAGCTCGTGTGGTCACATTCACATATTCTTTGCACATAAATATGGATGAACTATGGGTAGGATAGGAAAATGGCCCCTCGTTGCTCCCTTGCGGAGGTGGAGGAGGTTGGGAAACCATTTGTTGTTGAGGTTGTGTAGGAAATGGATGAGTTAAAACAACAGGTTGTTGGGTAGACTATGGTGGTGCAAGGAGCCTATGAACTTCATCCATTCGCAGGAATAGTAAGGTTTTCTCCTTGAAAAAAATTTCCAAGAAATTTTATCTTTCGACGATGCTCACTGGTGCCCCCTCCTTGATTCTGGGGATTTGGTTGAGATTCTTGAGCAATTTTATTCTTTTGTTTATTCTTCTTGTTATTATTTTTACCACCAATCTATTGGTTGTTCTTAGGTTTTGTGGACTTCACCATCAGAACATCGGTGGACTGCTCAAAAGAGGGTGCTTTAGCAGAGCCAAACGCACATGCTGGGGCTTGTGATGTGGCGATCAATTGCCCAAGCTAGGCAAAAAGTTGGCTCACGGAATCAGAAACGGACCTAATCACGCCATCAACATGTGGGCCAGGAACAAGTTTTTGTGGGTCAATGGAAGACCTAGGAGCATTAGGGAGGACTTCATACAACATGCCTGATAGTGAATAAATCAGATCCAGTTGTTGGGAAGCTAATATATCTTACTCCTTGGTAACGACTTGAAACATGGTCACATCCTTGGCTATTTGAGGTCATAAAGATCGAATGAAATTTACATAAAATCTCATTGGGAAGCTTGGTTCTCACCAACCTCTTCCGACGACGCCATTTGTGAATACGGTTAGAGATCAGGGCGGCATCATCTTGTTTAAATTTTGACAAGAGGTCAAAATCGATATCATACTGTGTTGGAAACTAGAAGTGTGTCAATAATGTTTGAGCTAAAGATGAAAAATCATTATAGGACACGATTCAATGTACGACATTAAAAGCATTTGATGGACGATCATACACTCCATACGGGATTCTACGTAACTTGCAAGTTGAACTGGGGGGCAAAACAGTAGAATTTGATGTTGAAGTAATCGACGGAAACCTCGATTACAACATCCTACTGGGAAGACCCTGGATATATGCCATGGCCGCAGTTGTGTCAACCTACTTCAGGAAGATTGCATTTCTCTTTCAAGGAGGAATTACAGTCATCGACCAACAAACTTTCTTGCCCGACAGTTCACAAGTTATGGGAGGCACTCCAATGATCCATGGAAGCAATCATCCGCTTCAAAATATTGGAGTAGGTCTCCTAAAAGACCCTGCCTTAATGGGTACTTTTGCCCTACCGCCGGTGAGTAATCTGGCGGAAGTAGCCACAGTGGAAACCTACAATATGAAATCTTCTATATCTAACGGATTCGGAAGATTCCTAAACATTTTGTCAGCATGGATCATCGCCCTAATGGAAATACTGTAAATATAGTGGGCTCCGAGGACGGTTCTTATCTCGTGTCAACCTCGTTAAAAAATGAAACAAGGAGTCATGAGGATAGTTCTTTTACTATGTCAACCTCATTAAAAAATGAAACAAATCCCCTTTTCAAAATTCAAAGGTAAACCTTCATTCCAACCACCAAGTTGAATGCAATGAAGCTTGGGGGGCACCCTCCTTTGACATGCGTTATTATGATGCTGGGGGCATGCAAAATAAACGAGCAGTTTTGGCAAAGTTCATGCTCGTTAAAAAATAAACGCAAAACCGAGCAGTTTTAGCGCATAGTTCATGCTCGTTAAAAAATAAACATAACTTGTGAGCAAGCTTCCCCCAGAGTTCAAGCTCATCCAGAAAAAATGAACCGGTAAATAACCATTTGAGACCGTAAATTCATCAGCCATAAAAGCCTTGGTCATGTTTGCACCGTCACCTCCACTTTTCATTTGGCCGATCATTCACCTCCACTTGATTGTTTACCTATTTTGAGGAACAGCTGCGAAGAGTGATTTCACCTAGCCATCCTTGTGACACTGCCATGATTGGAAAATTCCAACCTGTACCTGGAATCTGCTGCTATCCCTGTTTATCACTCGTTCCTCAAAATACGAGTCTTCTTTGAGCTCTTTTCACTGACTCGTAAAATATGAAAAGTTTGCCGAGTTTTGGCCTTCCAGCTCGTTAAAAGGACCGGAAGAGCTATCCCTCCTCTAGATTTTAATATTTTTTGGACCTGAGGGATTATTGCACAAAAAGATCGAGCGCTTGTCTAGTTCGGCTCGATAAAGCTATCGAACATTCATCCCTTCTGTATTGTTTTATACTTTTTCGGACTTAAGGGATTAGATGACGAAAAAGGACCTTTGGAGTTAACTTTATGTACCCTTTTTAGACTCTCTAAAAATGAAAAGGACCGAGTTGTCTTTGTCGCTAGGCTCGTTAAAAATATTGAATAGCGACAAACTTGTCTTTAGACGAGAACGAGTTTCCCTATCGCTAGGCTCGTTAAAACATAGCGATGGGCTTGCCCGAAGGGCAGGTTATAGAACAAGCATATGTTATCCTCCTCAAGCTTGACAAAAATAAAGAGGTACTGGTCAGAAATGACTGGGGAAAAATTGGGAGAACCTCAAAGCCTAATGGTAGCAAGTCGCTCTTGAACATGACACTTTTGCCTCCGTAAAAACATCGGGTTGGGTTGTTTTCATTCACCGGTCCCTTCACCATGGTCTCGCCATACCATCCACATTTGGGGTAATGCTACCGATCCATCACATCAGTGTTGTTATATGTTCAAGAGATGTCATTCAGAGAGTGTCAACCGGGTCCCATCCACTGCCATACATCATCTTTCATCCTTTCATGACCGCCACCCTGAATCATATTTCACAGATCGTTTTCACCATCATCACAATTACTAGCTCCGTTCTGTGTCACTGATGTGGGATTCATTAAGGCCCTCCTTTGACAGATCGCTTCTTGTCGACATCAGCTCATTATCCAAGAAGTTGATCTAGGAACACCCCCTCAGTACTTTGAAGCTTGCATGCCTCAATGGCAAGTTTCTCACTTCCGGCGACAGCTATACATTAATGACCTTCGACCGGGAGACTTTGCGTGGTGTTCGACGCCAAATCCTATATTCATGCCACGTGAATTGTGCTGTAGTACCTTGAGGGTCATCATCATTATCGGTGATTCCTCTCGCGCTTGTTAACAGTTTACATTATTGACTGGTAATCAAGCGATGTCTTTCCATGTTCGACTCCAAGAAATTCTCACATGGATCGACCTGTACTTAGAGTGAAGATCGGACAAGTTTGAAGACCCCGGATCTAGTTTCATCCATCCGGGCTGCGATATATATTCAGGAGATAAAAGACATTGACATGTGCAGCAGATGATCATCCTACTAAAAGGATGATAATTTAAGCAGAGAATTAACAGTCTACTATCAGACGATCGTCTGTTTATGTACAGAAAATGTATTTATAAAGCTGAGCATGGGAAATGCCCGCATCAGCTAGATCATGAAAGCAGTATGAAAAATAATGTATTGTATTGTATTTTGTTACAGGTCACCTCCCGACGATTGAATGAACTTCGGATCCTCCTAATAAAGCATTTCACCCGATAAACGACCTCATACTTTAGGGGGCAACTGTTATAGACATTTTTGTGCCTTACAGCATGAAGCATGAAATGTCGATAATCTGAGGGATCCAAAGTCCCTAAACATGTTGTTCCTACCCCTAGAGGAACAAGGTCAGCAAACCACAGCACTTCAGATCAGTTCTCCACTGAAAAACACTCAAAAACAGGTCAATTTTGGATCAAAGCAGCTGCTCCACTGAGCATCTGCGCTGAATGTCAACTGCTCCATGGTGTACCTGCGCTGAATGTCAACTTCATCAAAGGCTACCTGCGCTGAGCGAGTTTGGACATGTGGAGGAATCTTTCCTCAATGTGTCAGTGCCCAGGAAGCTTCCAAATTGACACTTGGATCAAAAGATTCGCCTAAGTGAAGAGTAAGAGGTTCTAAAACTCCCAGTGGAAGGTAGAATCTCCGAGTGGACTCAAGAACTAAAGAACAACTGGGGTTGAAGAGGGCAACAGTCACACATCAAGCTGACTTATCTTCACTCCAAAACTCTATATAAGGATCTCATCCCATGGGACCTGGAGGCCGGAATTTTGTGCAAAGAATTGCTGTTGGTTTACAGTTGAGAGTATTGGGTGATTGCTTGAGGGAGGTGAAGAGGAGATTTCTTTCCGTCGGGAAGGTGACACTGGATTGGACCTCTTATGGTTGTATCACCGCCTGAACCTTACTTTCTTCCATTAATAAAGCATTTGAGGTTCTTCTATTCGCATGTGTTTCAATGATGTATTGTCTTACTTGCGTATTTGATTTATGCTAATCCTTGAATCAATTATGAATACATGCTTCTTGTAGTTTCCTTTTCTCGTCTTGTTTGCAGGATCTTGTGTAGCTGGGCCCGTGAGAAGACAAGGAGTTGGGAGCAAGCGGCAAAGAGAGAAGATTGGATCGACCATTTGCGCAAGACATCGGTAAGTGGATCTCTTCCTTTCCTCTTTTACATGTCATAAAGAAGTAATCTTAGATAGCTTTGCTTTGACTGTTGCTAAGGAACTATCATCCTTAGAGTGGGATAGGGTCATTCCGTGTTGGATACTTTTCCCCACAACAGACTGGCGACTCCGCTGGGGATCGTGTCTTGTTGGTAGCTTGTGTTTCTTGCTATTCATTTCCTAAACAAAGGGAGTACCGAATCGAACTGCATTCGAATCCTTCGAAGGCAAAGTAGAGGGCAGCTACTCTAGCTCAGTTCTGGGCATGTTTATTATTTGAAGAGCTGATCCACAAGGACTCTTATTAGCTCTTTGTGATAGTGTTCATCTTCCTTTAATCATCCTCTAGTGTATACCTGGTTGATAGCCTCTGATTTGGCCTAAAACAGTTGATTTTTGAGCAATCTGTGACCCGGAACCAAAGAGAGACGAGAGTTTTCTCTTCAGTGCAGCTGCAGTGAAGGCTACCTGCGCTGCAACGCAGGTCCCGAAGGGGCTACCTGCGCTGAAACGCAGGTCACGAAGGGGCTACCTGCGCTGAATGTCAAACTGACAGTGTCCTACCTACGCTGAACCAGTTTTGCATTGTGCAACTTGGGTTCCCTGCCTTCTATTGCCCAGTTTTCAGTATTGTTTTTGCAGCCTGTTGTCAACCTGTATACCCATCTGAAACTATCTTTCTTTGCCATCATTCCGCCTCAGTTGTATGAAGAAACCGTGATTGTTCTTATTGTATTTCTTACTTTCATTCACAGTTTCCCGTAGCGAAAGTGAACTAGTCTTGCTGTGGCCTCTTGGATCTAGACCTGTGATAAAGTGTCGTTGTGATTCTAAGAGCTAGTTTATTGTTGTTCATAGCTGCTTGAGCATTTGCTTTCGTTATATGGTTCGAATTTCAGTATTTCTTGTGTTGAAACGAGTGAATCTTAAGGTGTTCTTTTGATTATTGGACAAAAACTTGTTTGCTTTCGCTTGAAATTGAATTCGAAATTATACAACAGCTTTCTTTTTGTAATACATCAACATTAAGGAAGAAGAAAAGAAATATTTGCATTGTGCATGTGCATTTTGACAGTTTGCATGTCGATTTAGGAAAGTGCATCAGTGTGTGCTCTATGATCTGTGTGAAAAGTTGATGTCTTTCTTTTCCCTCAGTAGTTAAGATTTTCATAAGTTGAAAGAATTGAAAAGCTTGCTTATCATTCTTAGACTGCATTTAGGAGTTGTACCATACATCACGTGGTGATCCATAAAGGCAAACTGCTAAGCAAGATCAACCTAAAACGAATTGAATTTACATAACAACGCTTTGAAACATAACGAAACACAGTAGAGGTCTAGGTAGAGACGTGTTCCGGCGTCGTTAAACGTAGTGACTGTCGATCTCTACGAAGGTGGGTGATTCCTCCTGAGGGACGATAGCACTAATACGGACTTGTGCTCCCACGTACCGTCGCGTATATATTGGGAGACCCCTATAGGAATAAAGCCTTTATCCATAGGAAACCGTGTCGGCCGCCCTACTGATCGCAAGGCAGTGAACACAACATTCACGAAGATCGACCACTCGTACCGTAAAACGTATTCTGTGGTTTTGCGAAAGGTTTGGCACACCCTCTGCCTAGAACTCCAGAGTAGTTTCTTTTGGCCTTTTTCAAACTCTATAACTGAAAAAGTCCATCCGAGCATTTGTCACTTCGGGCTCGTTAATACATCGAAGGAGACTAGAGTCATCTTTAGCTTTTTCTCGACTCTTAAAAAGTGAAAAAGCAAGTTGTGCCTGAAGTGTCGTCATATAAAATTCATTTTAAACAGAACATAATCACCTCCTATTCCTGCGTTGATCTTCGAAGTTAGTCTTTTGGCATCGTGAGTTCTTGTAGAATCGCTAAGAAATCTTTTGGATAAATTAGATATGTCTGAACAACCGTCGACATCTAGGACTGTGTCGTCCGACACAGCAGCAACAGAGCCTCCTGCTGCTACTCCAACGATGTTCGCCGGTATACCATCGGTCCCGGCAAATTGTCAACAACAAGCCGGAGTCCCATCAGGGACGACGACGTGGTTAGTTCCTATTCCTTCATCCGGATTATCATCTGGTATTTCTTATGTTGGAACTCAACAAATTGATCCAATGTGTCTTCAAAGGCCAATTTACCCTTTAAGTACTGGATTTCCACCATATGGAGGGCAGTATTCTCTTTCATTGTTCCCTCCTAGAGAACAACCATATGGGAGTTTACAACAAGGTTCAGGTCAAACTGGAATTACATCCAGCGGTTGGGTACCAATACTGCCTCAACGATCAGGAGTTGCATATTCAATGCAACCAGTACACCCTGTGTCGAATATTCCCACCACACCTGCTATGGCGAATGCGTCGCAAGTACAAGTGCTACCTGTTGTAATACAACAACCTCTTGTCTCAGCGGCTCAATCACAATCTCAGGGTAATGCCTCCTTATCTGGAGCGACTCAGGCTCAAACAAGTACTGTGACTCCTCATCTTGGTCAATCATCCAGTATTGGTCAACAGCAAATGGTCCAACAACCAGAGCTGGTTCAATCTCAACAACCACCATTCCAACAATCATATCAAAGACCTGGGCAACAAGTCTTTGTAAGTAATGGGCAACCATGCTATAATGGTTGTGCCCATCAACTTTGTCAAAGTTGTCAGCATTATGCTGGTCTGCAAAGACCCATTGCTCAGGCGATACCATCTTATCCTGGATATGCTTCGCCTAACCTGAACCAACAGTTGCCCTTTGTAGCAACTCTAGAATTGCCAGATCTAAACCGGCTGACGAATGATCCAATTGCTTATGCCCCTTGGTGGCCAGCGATTCCGCATAAACTTCCATCGGACATTCCTAAATTCAATGGAAATCCAGGTGAAGACCCGTCGAATCACGTCATGACTTTTCATCTGTGGTGTTCATCGAACACTCTAAACGATGATTCGATAAGACTTCGCCTCTTCCAGAGGACATTGACAGGTCCAACGGCTAAATGGTACATTGAATTGCCAAGAGCCTCTTTCGACAATTTCAGCTCCTTAGCCACGACTTTCTTAACCCATTTTCAATTACCGATAAGGTATGAAACAGGAACAGAACTCCTTACCAACTTCAAACAGACAACGACCACTCACATATCTGATCATATACATGAGTGGCGACGTCGTCGTAGGATGGTGAAAACTTACGTTCCCGATCAGCTGTTAGCTGAATGGTTTATAAAGTCGTTACTTCCGGCTATAACGGAAGATGTGGCCAAGGGAGGAGTCGTAACAGAGGAGCAAGTCATTGCTCGTGCTCAATACTTAGACTTAGTATATACTCAGTCGGGCACGCTCTACGACAAAATACCTGACGCCCCTAGACCTGAATTTTCAATTCCTCCCCCTCCTAAATCGAATACTAACTCTCACGCCAGTAATGGCGTGACTGGCAAATGCAAAATTTCTAGTCAAAATGCAAATGAGGAACTTCTTGCCTCAGAAGTAAATGCCATGTCGACCGACAAGGGCAAACAGCTGAAGCAACCAGGGGGCAAGAAGAAAAAGAAAAGGAAAGGGAAACCCCCGACAGGGTGTCATATATGCGATGAGGATCATTGGACGAAAGATTGTCCACATATAGCTGAAGTTAAGAAGCTCTTTAAGAGTTCGAAAACCCCAGCAATATTGACTGATCCGTTTCCTAATCCAAGACGAAATCTGGTTGCTAATCAAAATGCTTCCCGATCCCAAGTGCTTATGTTGTCTACCTCAAAGCGGCAGAATAATGCTTTGACAAGGAATAAAGATTACAGGAATCCAAAGCAGTTGAACAACAAGGCAAATAAACAACCTAGTAGTTCAACAACAACTTTGACCAAAGTTGTGCCACCCATCGTTCCTAAACCAATGATAAAGTCGCCAAAGGGAGTAGTACACAAATCGACATTTAATCCTCGTGAAAAAATAACACAGGATTATAATATAATAGAGGACCTGGCTCAATCGTCGTCCGCTATGTCGACACTTGAGGTAGCGCAAAATTGCACCTCCCAAGAGCAAGCTTTATTATCAGCCATAGGTGGGATTGGCCCAATGGATTCCAATCTTGTGGCCTTTGATCATAAAGGATATGACCCTCAGTTACCAGCTCAACTAGCTTTCCTTATTCAAGTGAAAGCCCTCAACAAAACTGTTCATCGAACAATTATTGATGAGGGGGCATCTACATGTCTTATGTCGATGAGTTGCTGGAAAAATTTAGGCTCACCACCCTTGTCGAAATCGTCAACGACATTAAAAGCATTTGATGGACGATCATACACTCCATACGGGATTCTACGTAACTTGCAAGTTGAACTGGGGGGCAAAACAGTAGAAGTTGATGTTGAAGTAATCGACGGAAACCTCGATTACAACATCCTACTGGGAAGACCCTGGATATATGCCATGGCCGCAGTTATGTCGACCTACTTCAGGAAGATTGCATTTCCCTTTCAAGGAGGAATTACAGTCATCGACCAACAAACTTTCTTGCCCGACAGTTCACAAGTTACGAGAGGCACTCCAATGATCCATGGAAGCAATCATCTGCTTCAAAATATTGGAGTAGGTCTCCTAAAAGACCCTGCCTTAATGGGTACTTTTGCCCTACCGCCGGTGAGTAATCTGGCGGAAGTAGCCACAGTGGAAACCTACAATATGAAATCTTCTATATCTAACGGATTCGGAAGATTCCTAAACATTTTGTCATCATGGATCATCGCCCTAATGGAAATACTGTAAATACAGTGGGCTCCGAGGACGGTTCTTATCTCGTGTCAACCTCGTTAAAAAATGAAACAAGGAGTCATGAGGATAGTTCTTTTACTATGTCAACCTCATTAAAAAATGAAACAAATCCCCTTTTCAAAATTCAAAGGTAAACCTTCATTCCAACCACCAAGTTGAATGCAATGAAGCTTGGGGAGCACCCTCCTTTGACATGCGTTATTATGATGCTGGGGGCATGCAAAATAAACGAGTAGTTTTGGCAAAGTTCATGCTCGTTAAAAAATAAACGCAAAACCGAGCAGTTTTAGCGCATAGTTCATGCTCGTAAAAACAAAAATAAACATAACTTGTGAGCAAGCTTCCCCCAGAGTTCAAGCTCATCCAGAAAAAATGAACCGGTAAATAACCATTTGAGACCGTAAATTCATCAGCCATAAAAGCCTTGGTCATGTTTGCACCGTCACCTCCACTTTTCATTTGGCCGATCATTCACCTCCACTTGATTGTTTACCTATTTTGAGGAACAGCTGCGAAGAGTGATTTCACCTAGCCATCCTTGTGACACTGCCATGATTGGAAAATTCCAACCTGTACCTAGAATCTGCTGCTATCCCTGTTTATCACTCGTTCCTCAAAATACGAGTCTTCTTTGAGCTCTTTTCACTAACTCGTAAAATATGAAAAGTTTGCCGAGTTTTGGCCTTCCAGCTCGTTAAAAGGACCGAAAGAGCTATCCCTCCTCTATATTTTAATCTTTTTTGGACCTGAGGGATTATTGCACAAAAAGATCGAGCGCTTGTCTAGTTCGGCTCGATAAAGCTATCAAACATTCATCCCTTCTGTATTGTTTTATACTTTTTCAGACTTAAGGGATTAGATGACGAAAAAGGACCTTTGGAGTTAACTTTATGTACCCTTTTTAGACTCTCTAAAAATGAAAAGGACCGAGTTGTCTTTGTCGCTAGGCTCGTTAAAAATATTGAATAGCGACAAACTTGTCTTTAGACGAGAACGAGTTTCCCTATCGCTAGGCTCGTTAAAACATAGCGATGGGCTTGCCCGAAGGGCAGGTTATAGAACAAGCATATGTTATCCTCCTCAAGCTTGACAAAAATAAAGAGGTACTGGTCAGAAATGACTGGGGAAAAATTGGGAGAACCTCAAAGCCTAATGGTAGCAAGTCGCTCTTGAACATGACACTTTTGCCTCCGTAAAAACATCGGGTTGGGTTGTTTTCATTCACCGGTCCCTTCACCATGGTCTCGCCATACCATCCACATTTGGGGTAATGCTACCGATCCATCACATCAGTGTCGTTATATGTTCAAGAGATGTCATTCAGAGAGTGTCAACCGGGTCCCATCCACTGCCATACATCATCTTTCATCCTTTCATGACCGCCACCCTGAATCATATTTCACAGATCATTTTCACCATCATCACAATTACTAGCTCCGTTCCGTGTCACTGATGTGGGATTCATTAAGGCCCTCCTTTGACAGATCGCTTCTTGTCGACATCAGCTCATTATCGAAGAAGTTGATCTAGGAACACCCCCTCAGTACTTTGAAGCTTGCATGCCTCAATGGCAAGTTTCTCACTTCCGGCGACAGCTATACATTAATGACCTTCGACCGGGAGACTTTGCGTGGTGTTCGACGCCAAATCCTATATTCATGCCACGTGAATTGTGCTGTAGTACCTTGAGGGTCATCATCATTATCGGTGATTCCTCTCGCGCTTGTTAACAGTTTACATTATTGACTGGTAATCAAGCGATGTCTTTCCATGTTCGACTCCAAGAAATTCTCACATGGATCGACCTGTACTTAGAGTGAAGATCGGACAAGTTTGAAGACCCCAGATTTAGTTTCATCCATCCGGGCTGCGATATATATTCAGGAGATAAAAGACATTGACATGTGCAGCAGATGATCATCATACTAAAAGGATGATAATTTAAGCAGAGAATTATCAGTCTACTATCAGACGATCGTCTGTTTATGTACAGAAAATGTATTTATAAAGTTGAGCATGGGAAATGCCCGCATCAGCTAGATCATGAAAGCAGTATGAAAAATAATGTATTGTATTGTATTTTGTTACAGGTCACCTCCCGACGATTGAATGAACTTCGGATCCTCCTAATAAAGCATTTCACCCGATAAACGACCTCATACTTTAGGGGGCAACTGTTATAGACATTTTTGTGCCTTACAGCATGAAGCATGAAATGTCGATAATCTGAGGGATCCAAAGTCCCTAAACATGTTGTTCCTACCCCTAGAGGAACAAGGTCAGCAAACCACAGCACTTCAGATCAGTTCTCCACTGAAAAACACTCAAAAACAGGTCAATTTTGGATCAAAGCAGCTGCTCCACTAAGCATCTGCGCTGAATGTCAACTGCTCCATGGTGTACCTGCGCTGAATGTCAACTTCATCAAAGGCTACCTACACTGAGCGAGTTTGGACATGTGGAGGAATCTTTCCTCAATGTGTCAGTGCCCAGGAAGCTTCCAAATTGACACTTGGATCAAAAGATTCGCCTAAGTGAAGAGTAAGAGGTTCTAAAACTCCGAGTGGAAGGTAGAATCTCCGAGTGGACTCAAGAACTAAAGAACAACTGGGGTTGAAGAGGACAATAGTCACACATCAAGCTGACTTATCTTCACTCCAAAACTCTATATAAGGATCTCATCCCATGGGACCTGGAGGCCGGAATTTTGTGCAAAGAATTGCTGTTGGTTTACAGTTGAGAGTATTGGGTGATTGCTTGAGGGAGGTGAAGAGGAGATTTCTTTCCGTCGGGAAGGTGACGCTGGATTGGACCTCTTATGGTTGTATCACCGCCTGAACCTTACTTTCTTCCATTAATAAACCATTTGAGGTTCTTCTATTCGCATGTGTTTCAATGATGTATTGTCTTACTTGCGTATTTGATTTATGCTAATCCTTGAATCAATTATGAATGCATGCTTCTTGTAGTTTCCTTTTCTTGTCTTGTTTGCAGGATCTTGTGTAGCTGGGCCCATGAGAAGACAAGGAGTTGGGAGCAAGCGGCAAAGAGAGAAGATTGGATCGACCATTTGCGCAAGACATCGGTAAGTGGATCTCTTCCTTTCCTCTTTTGCATGTCATAAAGAAGTAATCTTAGATAGCTTTTCTTTGACTGTTGCTAAGGAACTATCACCCTTAGAGTGGGATAGGGTCATTCCGTGTTGGATACTTTTCCCCACAACAGAAAGATTTCACAGAATAACTGGTAATGAAGATTATTCAGCTATTATGAGAATATAAATCAATAAAGATGAACCATCTTGCGTAAAACGTTAAGCAAAACGATTGTGAACAGCATATTGCATAATCATCTATTCATATATTAAGCACAAATCAATGACTCCACCGTACAAAAGTGCCAAATGGTAGTCCACTCATTCATATATTAACATATAAATAACATCAGTTGTATATTACTCTAAGAATGCAAGCAGAAACTAGTCAAGAGATAAAAGTACCATTTATGACTGATTTAAACTTACAGACTCTAAGCAATAATGATCTATTCCTACTTGCTTCTAATGCCTACTAAGAGTACAGAAGTGCAACATCAGTAGCAGGTATTAAAATGCAAACATAAATAAATCTTGATTCGTCCATTCATCAAAAACCCCTTCCGAGGGTGCAAAAGTGCATGTTCTGAGGACAAGTTTTTTGACAAAATTTCGGACCCTTCTCCAATGCAACGAGAAGGGTTAAATACTAGTTTAACCAACTAATTTTACGTTACACAAATTCAGGGAACGGCTTCAAATGACCGCCCTGTTACTAAAAACAAATTTATTTCTAAAACTAAATCTAATTTCTAACCGTTTCTGTATCTGCTCCTTAGTGCTGTAATCAATGCGCTGTTCGCCTTGAAAGAGTCAGCTGGTTGTCTTGTTCTTTTGTTCGAGCTTGAAAATTAGAAACAACAAGCGCTGGCACCTCTTCCCGTTAGATCAGAAGGTATTTTCGAAAACCTTTCTCTAGCTGGGTGTATTCGCTGTGCGCACACTTAGTACAACCCAGTTTCCTTTCGAACTGATTTTGCTGTTGCTATTTCGGTTTCCGGTCGTGCGAATGACTCAATGAGTTAGAAGTCGCGCTGTATGGACAATCCCCTGTTTCAAGAATTGTTTCCGTTCTTTGTTCCAGGCTTTTCTGGAGCGTCTTTCTTCTCTTGCGCTTCTTTCTCTGCTTTACCAAGTCTGAGCCTCGGGATCTTTTGTAAACACGCTGCTTTTGTGTGCCTTTGACTCTGAGTCTTGGACGGTCTATTTTCATCAATGCCTGTTGGGCGATACTCTGGGATCCGCGGTTCTGCTGCATGCGGCATCCAATTGCGGAGGCATCTTCTCTCTGTTGTCTTATTGGCGCTCTTCTCTTCTCCTTAGATGTTTCCTGCATATAGATTTATATCAGTTGCATGTCTTGCAGTTTACGCAAAGAAGAAGGGAAATGACGAAAAGATTGACATGAAAGCATTCAATTCTAATAAATGCGAAATTAATGACATTCATCATTTCTTGACTCTTCGATAAATGCTATGCAATCATTTCTGGATATTCAAGCATGCGGTCATTAATTTCCCTTAAGGTGCGCTTTCAAATTTGGATCTACCGTGTATGTCGGAGGACCCTTGCGATGAGCTCTTCCTGCGATTGGTATCGCAGTACCGATGGCTGCGACGTTACTACGTGTTATCGCAGATCGCAAATATCGCAAATCGCAGTTTTGCTTGGTCGCAGATCGCAGATCGCAACATCGCAAGATTTTCACCTTGTCACTTCGTGTTGCCTCATGCGACATTGCGACGTGCGACGTCGCATATCGGCCGTCGGCGTTTTCTTTAGGTTCACCCTTTTCAAATGCTTTCAACGCGCGCGATGCGATGGGTTCTCGCGTCGCTCCTTTTTAGTGCATTTGTGCGCTTTTGAGCGAGCGCTCCTTTTCCATTGCGATGCGATATATAGCCTTTAAGGAGCTGATACAAAAGATTTTTTAAACAAACAAAAAGATTTTTTGGATTTTTTGGCTAAGGGTCCCCCTTTGCTTGATGTTATTACTAATATCAAATGAAGAGGGGGGTTGTTGGTGACCACAATAATGGCGATTCACTGTGAAGAACCAGCTATCTCTGCATTTCTATTGACCGTTCACTTCCAAAACAGCAAAATTCTTATATGTCTAAATTTTGTTATGAACAGATAGAGTAGATTACCCTTCACATTGTCAATGATACTTTGTCTCAACCTTTTTATCTTAATTGCTTGCTTCCTCAGGCTTTTTATTGCATTCACACCAGACATTACTAGGTCTTGACTAAAGATAAAATAAGGTCTTCTCTGCGTACTGGCTTAAAAGTATACTCATTTGTCGTAGGTAGAGCCTCTGCTGCCCGCAAGCGTCCATCGCCTCAACAGGGTTACCATGTTATCCAGCAATGATCCTTTTTCCTGCTTGAGGTTACTCGCAACATTCCAGAGAAAAATCCTTTTTGACACATTTTTCTTTTTTTATGACACAGTCATTCACTTGATTTACACTTTTGCTGAACAAGCCGGCTCGTGATGAGACCTCTTGTCTTTTGATTGCAACAATCTTAAGTCATTGCCCTGTTTTGATAGACAGTTTTGGCAAAGTCAGCAAGTTATAACATCTGTGATCATGATAAGTCGGCTCGTGATGAGACCTCTTATTCTTTGAGATATAGTGTTTTGCTTGGATTATTTCTCTGGGTGCTGCAATTCCCTTTTAGCCGGGAGGAAGTCATCGTTTTTCCTTAAGAAAGCTCTGGACGACAATAATAGAGTTTTTTGAAAACAACAGCTTTGCAGAGAGTACTTATTTTATTATTGGTGATACCTTTCATAGTGCTGATACAAAACAATTTTTTCGCCAAAGGTTGCTTTCGTCAAAGTTCTTTGAGGTTGAAGCTAATATCGTAATCAAGGTGAAGTTAACTCTATTTGTTAATAATAAAATTCAGATTTTTCAAAAATTTTGCTACTTGTACAAGCGAAATCAAAATCTGATAGAGAATTGGTGAGCTCTTTTCATGAATGCTTTTCACATGATCATCTACAACGGGTTTTATTCATCAAAAAGAAAAACAAAATTAAATATAAAAACTAAATCTATCCTACAAAATTTAGAAGAATTTCTCTTCTATGGAAAATACAATTTGAGAATTAATCCATTGACAGGTAAAGAATCTCTCCTTCCTGCCAGATCCTGCAACATAAATGTGGACGAGCCTATGACTTCTACAATTTGAAAAGGGCCAAGCCACAGCTTCTGGAATTTCGTATGTTTACCCTTTTCTTCATGTGCCTTATCCCATTTCAAAACTAAATCACCCATCTGAAAGTTTTTTCTGGTTATGATGCTTGAGTCAAAAGAAGATTTTATAATCGCCTGGTGATGTGCATGGGTTTTCCTAGCTTGTTCTCTTTGTTCTTCTAGTTTGATTATTTCCATTTGTCTTAATTGTAATGAGGAAGTAGGTACTTCGTCGATGTACTGTACTAAAGACAAAGAGGGAATGACTAAGTGAGTCGGAAGAACCACTTCTCTCCCATAAACTAAATTAAAGGGAGAAGTGCCGATCGAAGCTTTCTTTGTGATTCTATCAGCCCATAAAGCATTTACCAGCGCTTTGTGCCAATTCTTTTGGTTTTGGTCGACTGTTCTTTTGATAATTCTGATTAGGTTCTTGTTTGTTGATTCAGCCAATCCATTACCTTGCGGATAGTAGTTGGCAGAATATTTCAGTTTGAACCCTCTTTTAAGCGCAAACTCAGTCATAGCATTTCCAGAAAAATATGAAGCGTTATCAAACATTAAGGCCGTCGGCAATCCAAACCTAGTTATGATAAATTGGTCTATGAATTCAATTATATTTTCAGAATGAACTGTCTTGAGAGGAACTGCTTCTACCCATTTGGTAAAATAATCAGTCGCCGTAAGGATATACTTATGCTGCTTAGAAGAGTGAGGAACGATCTCACCTATTATGTCCAAGCCCCATTGACTGAATGGTTGGTCGATGTTGACCGGTTGTAGCGGCATGGACGCTTTCCTTTGTTTTCCTGCAGCAGTCTGGCAGACTTGGCATTTCCTTACGTAATTGTATGAGTCTTTGAACAGCGTGGGCCAATAATATCCTACACGCAAGATTTTGTGTGCAGTCGCATCTCCGGCATAGTGTCCACCTGCTGGTCCATCATGAAGTTCTTGCAAAACCTTTTCGGCTTCAGTTTTCTCAAGACACCTAAGAAGTACAGAATCGTAATTCTTTTTAAACAAGACATCATTTATGAGCTGGTATTGTTTAGATTTTAATCTCAGAGCTCTTTTCTTGGTATGATCCAGACGTGAAGGAGCATACCCGTTCTTAAGAAAATAAATGATGTCAGAATACAACGATTCTGTGTCGTTTAGGCTTACCTCATACGCGTGTACCTCTTCAGATGAGTTCTCAGGGATCTGCGATGCTCCAACTAACATTCTGCAGAAGCCTTGGCCTCTTACGATGTGTGCCGGTTTGATCTCAAGGTCGTATTCCTGTAAGGCAGTGATCCAATTCGCTCTCTTCTCGCCCACATCCTTTTGTATCAGGAGGTTTCTTACCGCCGGAAATGGTACTATGACTTTGGTATGGGCTTTTAGCAAGAAAGGTCTGAAATATTTAATTGCTTTAAAAACGGCATATGCCTGTTTCTCAACGTCAGAATAATTAAGTTCAGCACCTTGTAGGTTCGAGCTAAAGAAAGCGATTGGGGCTTCTACCTTTTCTTGATCTGCCTGAGTTAAAATCGCAGCATAGGATTTTTCTGAGGCAAACGTGTATAAGGTGAAAGACTCTGAAAAATTTGGGGTAGCCAAAGATGGAGCGTTGATGATGGCTTGATTGATCAAGTTAAATGCTTCGTGCTCGTCTAGACCCCATTTGAAAGTTGAATTCTTTTTTATCATATTTTGTAAGGGTGAAATAATACGTGAAAAATCCGGGACAAATCTCTTGACAAAATTGATCTGTCCAAGGAAGGATTGCATGGATTTCTTGTTATGAGGTATGGATATCTCGGAAATTTCCTTGATTCTGTCAGGTTCTATGTGAATACTAGATTTCGACACTATGAATCCGAGCAATTTCCCTTCGCTTAATGCAAAGAAAGACTTCTTTGGATTGAGCGAAATCCCATACCTCAAGCATCTTTGAAAGATTTGCTTCAAATCTTTGAGATGGTTGTTCCGTTTTTTGGAGTACACTGTTATATCATCCAGATAAATCACTACTAATTTATTGACTAATCCTTTAAACGCGATGTCCATGGCTCTCTGAAAGGTAGCTCCGGCATTGATCAGACCAAATGGCATCTTTCGATATGCATAAGTGCCCCACTTGGTTCAGAACGTAGTCTTTAACTGATCATCGGGATGCACTAGTACTTGATTGTATCCTGAAAATCCATCCAGGAATGACATTAACTCTGAGCCTGCTACTGCCTGTAGAATTTGCTCCATAGGTGGGAGGGGAAAATTATCTTTCTGACAGGCTTTGTTGAGATTTCGGAAGTCGATACAGATTCTAATGTCTCCGTTTTTCTTCCTAATGGGCACCATATTGGATACCCATTTGGAATGCCTGACGGGGAAAATTATTCTGGCTCTCAACAACTTATTAAGCTCGGTTTTTATTTGATTTTCTAGGTTAGGGTGTATTTTCCTGAGCTTCTGCTGGACGGGTTTCTCGTTGTCAATCATAGGGATAGTGTGCTGAATGATGGAAGTGTTGTAAGTTTTCAGCTCATCGTAGTTCCAGGCAAAGACGTTTTTGTACTGCTTCAGAAGGCGAATATATGCTGACTTTTCTTCAGGGGCTAGGCCCTGACCTAGATTAACGTTTTGCGGCTTTTCATCGGTTCCCAGGTTGACTGATTCGTAGTTCAGAGTTGAACTATAAAGCTTGGCATTAGCCGACCTTTTGAACCGACTTTTCAAGTCATATAAGTCTTCTAATTTGACCACCGATTTGGGTATAGCATTATCAGTGCTACTTTGTTGTATTTGGTGATCATGACAGTCTTCGTCAATTATCTGGTTTGTGTAGGATCCTTCTGAGGTGAGGAAACTTACGATGTCTGGGTCGTCGTTGAACACTCTCCAGTTGGTGATATTGTCAGGAATGGAAGGTTTAAAAATTAATTCTATGGAAAACCTATCAGGACTAAAATCTTCGGAAGGGATAAGTCTAGAGGCTACGTTAGCTAACAGGTCTGCGTTCGCGTTTTGAATTCTTGGAATTGACGAGATGTTAAATGCTATAAAATGTGCAGTGAGATCTTGCACTAACGATTGATAATGCTTTAAATGACTAGACAGGCAATGTATGGTGTTACGTACCTGTTTTACGACGATCTCAGAATCTCCAAAGACTTGAAGATACTTAACATTCAATCCGATTGCTTTGTATAGGCCTTGAACCAAGGCTTCATACTCCACTGTGTTGTTCGTGCAATCGAACTCAAGTCTGCATGTGAGCATAATCTTGTTCCCGTCTGGGTTGATCAGAACGCATCCTGCTCCTGCTCCCTCGTTGGATTTAGATCCGTCAAAATATAATTTCCAAAATAAAGACGTATTTACAGAATTATCTAAAAAACTAAAACATTTTGAGTCATTAGTTTGGGTGAAATTTTCAACTTGGGATAAAACTGAATTCTCTAAGTATGGTGAAATATGAGCACTGAAATTGCCTAAGAAAGAATCTATTGCGTAATTGCCTACAATGCTGCTATTGTACGTGATGGCTTCATTTTCTCCTTCTAGCTCCGTCACTATGTATTTTTGGTGCAACTCTCGTTCAACCATTATCTTATTTGGTTTACCATTGTATGGTAACCACATGTGCGACCAGTCAGTTGAAAAATATCCGTGGAGTTTCTCCGACCAATCCCTGCTGAGAATTAAGCCATAGAACTCAGGGATATCAGCTACCAGAATGTCGATGACCTGACACACTTTTGGGTTAGACGACAATCTTATGGTCACCTGATTTAGTTCACCAATCACTTCAACTTGGGATCGATCAAGTTGAACTATACGTACTGCGGATTTTTGAGGTTGCACGTTCAATTTGGCACAAATTTACCTTGGCAAGATATTCGTCGAAGCACCAGAATCGACCAAGCAATTGTGCACATTTTTGTTGAAGATTTCATATGTAAGGAGAAAAGGAGGAGTATGAGATCTTGATCTACCTCCAATCAAGGCGATGTCATTTGGATCAATTTTATTTATCATATTGGTTGGAGGTCTTCCCAGATTGTGGGAAGCTACAGTTGTAGGTAAAGATGTAGTAGGCACAGCATGTAATTCTTTCATCATGATTTTCTGCGGGTGTTTCAGTTTACTCAATTCGTACAGAGTGATATTAGCCCTAGTCTTCTTCATGTCATCAATGATGTTATAGTCCATTTCATCCGACACTATTAGCGTTCTTGATGGAGGCGTCTGTTCAGATTGGACTGGGCTAAGCTGGGTCACTTTAGCAGTTGTCTTTTTGTTTACGACCCTGTCTTTTGTTACGGGGCTTGTGCCCTTTTGTTTTGGGGTAGTTTGGGGAGGATCAAGCTGATTTTTGCTTCTCGTGCTAACAGGAAATGCTTCTTGATCCTCTTCCTGTGGGAGGATGAAATCCCACATTCCTTGAAGTTCTAAAACTTCTTCCTTGTTGGTCTGCCCTTCAGCGGTATTTTCTTCTTCTTCGTCTTCTTCAGACTCAACGTTTGAGACAATACTGGGTGGTTTTACCTCGATGGGAGGATTTCTTTTAAAAGTCCTAAAGGGCTTTTTTGAAGAAGTCTCTGCTACTTGTTTCTTGATATCGACCATCTCATTGGACATGGCTTTCAAAACGTTTTGTAATCCTTCCAAATCGAAAGGATATATCGTTTGCTTCTTCTTGGTATCTTCTTTGAAAGAGATCTTCTTTGACTTGCGTTCTTCTATAGCGGATCTCTTTTCTAGGGCTACTATGCGTTTTTCCACTGCTAACGCTTCTGTCAAGTTGTCAACTAATGTGGTCTTATTCGCCCTATCTACGAAGATAGCCAAGTTTGGAGGTAAAGCCGTGATGTACCATTCACATCTTACTTCCTCGCTGGGTTGTGAGGCAGCGGGGATTTTGTTGAGGATCTTGTTGAACCGTAAGTTAAAATCTTTGATAGGTTCTCTAGCCTCAGCCTTAAGATTAGATAGGTCATTAATCAATGTCACCGTGGATCAGTCATCACCAAACTTAGTGAGGAACTGACTTTGGAAAATGTCCCAGCTTGTGATGGATCCGGAAGGTAACGAAAAGTACCATGACCCGGCTGTTCCTTGCATTATATAAGGGAAGAGCCGGACAACAGCGTCTTCGTTAGTAACTCCGTTGAGGTTAACCGAAAGCATGAAATTATTGATATGTTCTTCGGCTAGCATTCCTGCTTCTGGGTTAAATTTAGGTAGCCATTTCTCTGGATGGGCCGGTATAGGACTCAAGGGTGGTGGCATTAACACCGCCCCATGATTGTTCCATGGAGACTGGGCCATCGTGGAGTTGCTAGCTAATGGAAGTGCAGAAACCGACCCCTGATGCTGAGAAGGTGAAGAAATCAGGATCTTTGATGTTTGAAGAGGAAGATTTGTGGAAGATGGGTGAGTGAGTTGGAATGAAAAAGTGGGTGGTTGACTTCGCGGTGAGGGAGTTGATATGGACGAAGTGGATGATAGAGTCTTACTGTCAGACTCTTGAGGTGTTTTACTTGCTCTTTTTCTGGTAGGAAGAGGGAGTTCACTTGGCTGTATGCCAAATTTTTCACTCTTTAATCTGGTAAGGGGATGAGTAGGGTTGTACTGCGAAGTCACGCTGCTTTTAGATTTATCAGACTTCTGGTTAAAAATGGAGAATCCCTGGAGTTTACGAATCAAGGTTTGAATTTCAGGGGGTTCAATAATAGATTGGTCTGATATATTCGAATATGTAGCAGTGGTAGATACTCGAGCGACTTCAAATTCCGGATTTAACCGTGTCGAAGAAGTCGAGGGAGTTGATGAGGGTGTATTACTCTCAGAATGGTTTTTGGATATTGCTTTAGGTGCCATTCATAGTTTGTGCCCTCCTTCTAGCGCCAAATATGTTGAGGGCCCTGAAATCGGGTCGACAACAAGGGGGATACCCACCCGGTCGGGAACCTGGTTGGCGGCTCCGTATCCGTTTGGTGTAGCAGGTCCGATTGGGGATGACGAGACTAGTTTCCCGTTCTAGGGGGTGTGTGTGTGTAGAAAACAGTGATGTGTGTGTGTATGTAGAGAATGATAATAGGAAATCTGTAACTATTCTTTAACTAATCTAGTTCTAAACTCAGAAATGATTTTATACTACTTTAATCTAACAAAGACAATACATCTAATCTACACTAACCTGGGGCAAAATTTTTCCATTATGCAATCTAGAAAGATTTCACAGAATAACTGGTAATGAAGATTATTCAGCTATTATGAGAATATAAATCAATAAAGATGAACCATCTTGCGTAAAACGTTAAGCAAAACGATTGTGAACAGCATATTGCATAATCAGCTATTCATATATTAAGCACAAATCAATGACTCCACCGTACAAAAGTGCCAAATGGTAGTCCACTCATTCATATATTAACATATAAATAACATCAGCTGTATATTACTCTAAGAATGCAAGCAGAAACTAGTCAAGAGATAAAAGTACCATTTATGACTGATTTAAACTTACAGACTCTAAGCAATAATGATCTATTCCTACTTGCTTCTAATGCCTACTAAGAGTACAGAAGTGCAACATCAGTAGCAGGTATTAAAATGCAAACATAAATAAATCTTGATCCGTCCATTCATCAAAAACCCCCTCCGAGGGTGCAAAAGTGCATGTTCTGAGGACAAGTTTTTTGACAAAATTTCGGACCCTTCTCCAATGCAACGAGAAGGGTTAAATACTAGTTAACCGACTAATTTTACTTTACACAAATTCAGGGAACGGCTTCAAATGACCGCCCTATTACTAAAAACAAATTTATTTCTAAAACTAAATCTAATTTCTAACCGTTTCTGTATCTGCTCCTTAGTGCTGTAATCAATGCGCTGTTCGCCTTGAAAGAGTCGGCTGGTTGTCTTGTTCTTTTTTTCGAGCTTGAAAATTAGAAACAACAAGCGCTGGCACCTCTTCCCGTTAGATCAGAAGGTATTTTCGAAAACCTTTCTCTAGCTGGGTGTATTCGCTGTGCGCACACTTAGTACAACCCAGTTTCTTTTCGAACTGATTTTGCTGTTGCTATTTCGGTTTCCGGTCGTGCGAATGACTCAATGAGTTAGAAGTCGCGCTGTATGGACAATCCCCTGTTTCGAGAATTGTTTCCATTCTTTGTTCCAGGCTTTTCTGGAGCGTCTTTCTTCTCTTGCGCTTCTTTCTCTGCTTTACCAAGTCTGAGCCTCAGGATCTTTTGTAAACACGCTGCTTTTGTGTGCCTTTGACTCTGAGTCTTGGACGGTCTATTTTCATCAGTGCCTGTTGGGCGATACTCTGGGATCCGCGGTTCTGCTGCATGCGGCATCCAATTGCGGAGGCATCTTCTCTCTGTTGTCTTATTGGCGCTCTTCTCTTCTCCTTAGATGTTTCCTGCATATAGATTTATATCATTTTCATGTCTTGCAGTTTACGCAAAGAAGAAGGGAAATGACGAAAAGATTGACATGAAAGAATTCAATTCTAATAAATGCGAAATTAATGACATTCATCATTTCTTGACTCTTCGATATGCTATGCAATCATTTCTGGATATTCAAGCATGCGGTCATTAATTTCCCTTAAGGTGCGCTTTCAAATTTGGATCTACCGTGTATGTCGGAGGACCCTTGCGATGAGCTCTTCCTGCGATTGGTATCGCAGTACCGATGGCTGCGACGTTACTATGTGCTATCGCAGATCGCAAATATCGCAAATCGCAGTTTTTCTTGGTCGCAGATCGCAACATCGCAAGATTTTCACCTTGTCACTTCGTGTTGCCTCATGCGACGTTGCGACATGCGACGTCGCATATCGGCCGTCGGCATTTTTTTTTAGGTTCACCCTTTTCAAATGCTTTCAATGCGCGCGATGCGATGGGTTCTCGCGTCGCTCCTTTTTAGTGCATTTGTGCGCTTTTGAGCGAGCGCTCCTTTTCCATTGCGATGCGATATATAGCCTTTAGGGAGCTAATACAAAAGATTTTTTAAACAAACAAAAAGATTTTTTGGATTTTTTGGCTAAGGGTCCCCCTTTGCTTGATGTTATTACTAATATCAAACGAAGAGGGGGGTTGTTGGTGACCACAACAGGGTGATGGGTGTCTTCATGGTGTATCGCAGCTTCACCTCCGCATGGCAAAGTGCGTAGAGTCTTCGATGGTATTTTGATCTGAAAATGGGGCTCTTAGGCTTCTTGTTTAACTTACAAGAACCTCTCCCACTTCCAAAGCTTGAATTTTCCCAAGTCTTATTGATTAACCAATGTGGAATTGAGAATGTGCTTGACAATATAGTGTATGCTTATGCTTGTTTTAAACTGATTATGCCCTAAATTCTATTGTTGTGCTGTGAGTTGATGTGCTCAAACTGATATACAAATATACATAACAGTAAATAAAGCAGCAGAGACAATGCAGTAATAAAGCAGACACATGAACAACAATATTAATTTGGAGTTCACCCACAACTCTTGGGCTACATCTCTGTGAGCTCTAGTTAATTCAACTAGGCTCTCTAGGATTATGGTATTAGTCCTTTTTTACAATCTCTTAGCTCAACTCCTACTGTTTTTACACAGAAAAAGTGGGTTCAGACACGATTTAATCCCCTGGCTCTTGAAGCTTTGGCTCTTGGCTCTTGGCTCTGACTCTGGCTCTTTGGCTCTTAGTTCTGGCTCTTGGCTCTGACTCTGGCTCTTTGGCTCTCTAGCTCTTCAGCTCTGGCTTCTTTGGCCCTCTATCAGTTCACAGCCCTCTTGGCTTTTCACTTGGCTTCCAAGTGACCCCGTAGGCTGCTCTTTTGCTTTTGCGCTACCTCCTTCGCCTTAGCTTCCTGCTTTGACTTCCTCTCAGCAACAAAACCCAACAAAAATCGACAACTACTCAGCAGCAACTCAGCCAGCCCTTCTGTCTTTGACATCCATGGCTTTTAAGCCAAAATTACACTGTTGATTCATTTCCCTCTCGGGCTCTTCGTCTTCCTGTTTTGGTCCACTCAAATCCCTTATTTGAGCGTTAGTAATCATTGCTAAATTCCCTCGGGGAAGAATGCCACCTATTCCACAATGGAAGGAGCCACTGACGCTTTGAATCCTTTAGAAACAGTCGCTCTGTGTTTACACAGAGAATGCTATAAAACATGGGAAAATCCACATAAAGCACTATTCACCAGACTTAAGATTTTCATAGATGCGCTTTATAACATTATCGGGTCCACCTGTGAGTCGCCATCGCATGTCGCAAGACCCTGCCCCTTTGTATTTTTAGAATTGCATTAAAACACTGCAAATCCCGCTTATATCGTGATTTCCCTTTGTATTGAAAATACATAAAAAACGATGAAAATCCTGCTTACCAGACTTGAAATCATATGTAATAGCATTAATAAGCCCTTTCGGGTTGCAATATCGCATCGGGCACTTCCCTTCATATTTCGTTTATTAAACAAAATATGAAAAATATATATAAAATGGTCATTTGATGGATCTCAAATTACATTAAATCCTGTTTATCACCCATCGGGCCCGTATATCTATATATATATATATATATATATATATCGCAAGTCGCGTATCGCGGGGACCCAGGTTAAGCCATGTGGTGTGTCCAATGTCGATGCCGATTGCGATCCGCCAATACTGGCAATCGGCATATCACGCATCGCGGGATCCTGTCTTTGCTTTGTGGCATCGCCGATTGCGATCCACCAATATTGGCGATCAGCATATCACTCGGCTCGATCCCTGTTATGTACCTTCCTCTGATTTCCCCCCAACTGCCTTTGCCGTTTGTGATTGCCGATCGGATCTGGACCGTTGATCGGCTAGATCCAATGGCTCCTGTGCATATTTGGTTTAAGCCTCTGATATGCCTTTTTTGTTGTTGTTTTCTCATGTTTTTTTGCCTTCTTCCCAAGGAAAAAAAGGGAACTTCTTTTATGATAACTCCATCTAAAGTCCGTTTTCACCCATTCGACTTGCATTGGATTCAGAATGAAGGGATATCTGCAATGAGACTAGTTCTAAGAGCAGCCTGCGACTTTCATTTTCCTCTGATTTACAAAGGATTTGTGCCATTTGGCACCTTTTACCTCTTATATGAAGTCTTTTAGACTTAGAGGTTTATCCAAGATCCATTTTTGGATCATCTTTGGTTCGCTTGATGAAGCTTTGGCATGATGTTCCTTGCTTGCATGTTGGAAGGCTTGACACACTCATATGTTCACAAAAGGTGCATGTTTGTGCATTCGTCTATCCATGAGGATATCTTGCATGTATGTGTTGGGTTGTGTTATATTCTTTCCACGATTAGCCTCCCTAGTTAACTGGGGGGTTAGATGGGGGGCGGAGCCCCCCCTTCGTTGCATCAATTGCACAGCAGGGGGGTCACAGGGGGTTTGAGGGGTGTGGGTAGCCCCCCTCTATGGGGTCCAAGGCAGCACCCCAGGGAAATTTTTTTTGGACCCTATATTAGGTGGGCGAACCTACCTATGGTTTTGGGCATGATGGTTTTCGGTCCATGGTATTGGATGCTTCGGCATGTATATATATGTATTCTAACATATGAAAGGAACATAATGAAAAATCAATCTAGTAGTCCTGGTTTTGGGATCCAGGGGAAAATCTTTGTGTATATGTGTTTTATGTGTTATGCTCTCCCATTGTTTATTTTCTGTGTTTTAGAATTCGTATGCAGGTAATTTCTGTACGGGGTTAAAACCTACGTTTTGTATCAGAGATGTTTTGGCTTCAAGGGGATGCCTTTGTTGATGAGGGGTTTCACTAGGGCCTGTGGTAGACCCTGTTTAGAGGGAGATTTGCAGGATCGATTTTGGTGGTGAAAGAAGATGGCGAGCAGTGGAAAGATAGAGATCGAGAAATTTAATGGTCAGAGTTTTGAGTTATGGAAACTCAAGATGGGGTATCTATTGGTAGATAAAGATAAGTGGACCGTGGTAGATCCGGGTACTAAACCAACAGGAGTGTCTGATGAAGAATGGAAGAAGTTGGATCAGAAGGAAAAGAGCACAATACGATTGTGTGTCTCAGATTCAGTATTGCTGAATGTATCAAGGGAAGCTACAGTTAAGGATTTGTGGGTCAAGTTAGGGACTTTGTACCAATCTAAGTCTCTGGTGAATAAACTGTTCCTACAGAAAAAGATGTATAACCTGAGGATGAAATATGGAGACTCAGTGACAGAGCATCTGAACGCATTTAATATTATGGTAAGTCAGTTATTATCTGTTTATATTAAAATTTCATATGAAGATAATTACATCAGTTTGTTGTGTTCTCTACCAAATTCGTGGGATAGTCTGGTTATTGCAATAGGTAGCAAGGCAAGTGCCTTGCAGCTTGATGAAATAGTCTCATCCTTGCTGACGGAGGAGATGAGACAGAAAAATATGGAGAGCCATAATGGTGATGCCTTGTCTATACGAGGATGGTCCCAGAACAGAAACAAAAATAAGTCATTGAGTGGGAGATCTAAATCTCCAGGGAAACCTGTAAAGGTGTGTTGGATATGCGGAAAGGAAGGGCACTACAAAAGGGACTGTAAATCTAAAGCTCTTGACAAAGGAAAGGGATATGATGATGCTCCTTCTGCAGAGGTGAAAACCACCTCAGATGAAGGTGGGTATGTGTACTTGGCTTCTTCAAGTACACGTGTAGATCATGAGGCATGGTTGATTGACTCAAGTGCATCCTTTCACTTCACTTGCTATAGAGAGTGGTTCTGCAAGTATGATAAATATGATGGTGGTGATGTCTTCTTTGGGGATCATAGGAAGGCTAGAATCATTGGTCGCGGAAACGTTAAATTGAATTTGCAAGGTGGAAGGATTAGACCACTTCCGGGTGTTCTGCATATTCCTGCATTAGCTAGAAATCTGTTTTCTATAAGCAGGATGGATGATGCAGCTGTAAAGACAGTGTTCAAGAAAGATACCTGAAAGATGGTTCGAGGAGCACTGGTATTGATGCGGGGAGTTTGGATTGGAAGTATCTACAAGCTACAAGGTAGCACTATTATTGATGGGTGCAACAGTTATGTGGTTCCTGAAAGTGGAGCAGAAAATATAGTGGTCTCTGGAGAAAATACCATGCTATGGCATCAAAGGCTTTGACATATTGGAGAGAAGGGCCTTTGAATACTTCATGGTAAAGATATGGTAGAAGGTATGACTAATAGCTCCCTAGATTTTTGATTTCTATGAAAATTTTGTATATGGGAAGCATAATCGGGTGAGCTTCCGCTCTGGTGGTAAGAGGGCGAAACAGATATTAGAGCTTGTGCACAGTGATGTGTTTGGACCTGTGAAGGTTCCATCACTGGGTAAGTTTGTGTACTTTGTATCATTTATAGATGACTTCTCAAGGAATACATGGATATATTTCCTCAAGAAGAAATATTAAGTCTTTGACAGGTTTAAATAATTTAAGGCTCTGGTGGAAAACCAGACAGAGAAGAAGATAAATGTGCTGAGGACAGATAGCAGTGGAGAGTTTTGCAACAAGGAATTTGAAGAATTCTGTAAGAAGTGTGGTATAGAATGACAGAAGACCACTCCATACAAACCTGAGAAAAATGGCGTTGCCAAAAAGAATGAACAAGACGTTGATGGAAAGGGAAAGAAGCATGCTTAGTGGTGCCGTGTTAGGATAGGAATTCTGGGCAGAGGCGGTGGATACAACATGTTACCTGGTCAACAGATCACCTTCATTAGCATTGGAGGATAAGACTCCACAAGAGGTATGGATTGGTAAGAAACCCTCTCTTTCACATCTGAGGGTATTTGGATGTGATGCATATGTACATGTTCCAAAGGAGAAAAGAACAAAGTTGGATAGTAAATCTGAAAAGTGCATCTTTATTGGGTATAGGGATGGTTTAAAGGGTTATAAGCTTTGGAACCCAGTAATAAGGAAGGTTGTGTACAATCGAGATGTGGTGTTCAGAGAGGTGAAAAATGTTATTAAACATGAAGTCCCATCAAAGGAACCTGAGAAGATAGAGTTTGAGCTAAAGGAGGAAGAATCAGACTCTATAGCAGAAGAGGAATCAGAAGATGAAGAGCCACAAACTCCGGTTGTGAGAAGATCAGTTCGAGAAAGAAGGCAGCCAGAAAGGTATAGTCCATCTGATTTCTGTTCAAATTTTGCTTTATCTATTACTGATGATGATCCCAGAATTGTGAAGGAAGCAGTAGATTTAGAGGATGGAAAACTCTGGAAAGAGGCCATGGTTGATGAAATGGCATATTTGCAAAAAAATGAGGCTTGGGATCTGGTGGTGTTGCCGGCTGGAAGGAAACCCATTGACAGAAAATGGGTGTTCGAGAAGAAGACAAATTCAGAAGGAAAGGTGGAGAAATACAAAGCTCGGTTGGTAGCAAAAGCTTATTCCTAGGTGCCGGGAATTGATTTTGGTGATATTTTTTCTCCTGTTGCCAAGGTAGCTTCTATTAGATTACTTTTATCTATTGTTGTTGCTTTTGATTTTGAGGTAGAATAGATGGATGTGAAGACCACATTTCTCCACCAGAATCTAGAAGAGGAGATCTACATGAAGCAACCTGAAAGCTTTGCGGTGAAAGGTAAGAAAGAACTGGTATGAAAATTAAAGAAGTCTTTGTATAGGCTAAAACAATCACTAAGGATATGGTATCAGAAATTTGATACATTTATATGGGGACTTGGCTTCACCAAAAGCAAATCAGATCACTGTGTGTATTTTAAATTAATTGGTGACCATGTTATTTATCTGGTCTTGTATGTGGATGACATGTTGCTGGTTGGAAAAGACAAAGAAATTATCCAGGATTTGAAGACCCAATTGTCCTCCAAATTCAACATGAAATATCTTGGTGCTACAAATTATATTTTGGGCATGGAAATTAAAAGAGATCAAGTAAAGAGGAAGCTCTGGTCAAATGAGAGGAAGTATGTCGAGACAATATTGCAGAGGTTTAAAATGCAGGATAGTAAACTGGTGAAGGTTCCCATTCCTATAGGTGTAAAGTTATCTGCTAAACAGTGTACCAAGACACAAGAAGAGGAAGAGGACATGTCCCATGTTCCATATGCAAGTGTAATTGGTAACCTGATGTATGCGATGGTATGTACTAGACCATACATTGCACATGTAGTGGGACTATTGAGCAGGTTTATGTCAAAACCAGGTAAGGAGCATTGGACAACAATGAAGCGGGTTTTCAGGTATTTGCATGGCACTAGTGATTATGGTTTGTGCTACCAAGGAAGACCAAGTTTGGATAGATTTTTTGATATTCATGGATTTTTTTAATGTAGACTTGGCTAAAGATATAGATCAGAGAAGATCTACAATTGGGTATGTGTTTAACCTATTTGGAGGTGCAGTTATTTGGATGAGTAAGAAACAATCTATAGTGGCACTATCAACTACAGAGGCAGAATACATGGCAGCCACTCATGCAATCAAGGAAGAAGTTTGGTTGCAAATATTTTGTTCAAGTATTGGGTTAGTACAGGGAGCTATAAGGATAGACTGTGACAACCAAAGTACAATTTTCTTGGCAAAGAACCCTACTTACCATTCAAAGATAAAGCACATTGATGTTCAATATCACTTTGTGATGGATATGATGGAAGACAAAATGGTGTTGCTAGTAAAGGTGGACACTTTGAAGAATATTGCAGATGCAATGACAAAATCTGTGAACTCTGAGAATTTCTCTTCATGTAGAGAAACAATGGGCGTTGCAGGGCTGGATAAATGACTAAGCTCTCCTGTGGCCCCCTGTGGAAAGAAAACAACAAGTGGGAGAATGTTGGGTTATGTTATATTCTTTCCACAACTAGCTCCCCTAGTTAACCTGGGGGTTAGAGGGGGGAGAAGCCCCCCCTCCTTTGTGCCAAGTGCGTACCAGGGGGGTCACAGGGGGTTTGAGGGGGGCGGGCAACCTTGGGAAATTTTTTTGGACCCTATATTAGGTGGGTGAACCTACCTATGGTTTTGTGCATGGTTTTCGCACATGGTTTTGGGCGCGATGGCTTTTGGTCCATGGTATTGGATGCTTCGGCATGTATATATATGTATTGTAACATATGAGAGGAACATAACGAAAAATCAATCTAGTAGTCCCGGTTTTGGGATCCAGGGGAAAATCTTTGTGTATATGTGTTTTATGTGTTATGTTATCGCATTGTTTATTTTCTGTGTTTTAGAATTCTTATGCACGTAATTTCTTAACGGGGTTAAAACCTACAGTTTGCTTGTTCGTTCGTCCACGAACACATCTTTGCATGATCATCCATTTGCGAGCACATATCTTTGCATGCATCGTTTGTTCGTTCATTGGTGAACCTGTCCTTCTACGTGTGCTCCCTTCGTTCATCCCATTTGTCGTTGCGCCATGTTTTGTTGGTGTACCTGTACCTGCAGTCACTCATGATGAGATGACAACAAATCCAAAACCTCCAAGTCTACCATGACACATGATCATTTCGGATGCAAGTGACCGGGAGAGGCAGCAAGGTTCTGAAGCAGGATGATGGCTTTGGGCATTACTGATGCAAACTGCGTAAGAGTCACTGAGTGATGGAGATGGGAAATCCAAGGCGATATTGATTGTCTTCCAGGTATGGCTCAACTGGAAGAAAAATTGTACAAATTTTGGGAGGGACAATCCAGGCTGCAGGAAGGCAAGGTAGGCAGGATCTGCGCATTTTCTGGAATGAGCGGGCAGCAGTGGCTAGAAGGAAAAATTTGCACAATTTTTTGGAGTAATGGGTCAGGCTACAAGGAGGGTCAGCAGGCAGAGATTGCACATTTTTTGGTAGGAACTTCCCGGGAGCTTGGTAGTCGAAACTGCACAATTCCTAGAGGGAATTGGAAGTTGGCTGCTGGGTCACTGGGAGCTAAAACTGCATAATTCCCAGAGGGAACTGGAAGTTGGCTACTGGGTCACTGGCAACCAAAACTGCGCAATTCTGAGACGGAACTTGTAGTTGGATGCTAGGTCACTAGTAGCCAAAACTGCACAATTCCCAGAGGGAATTGACAGTTGGCTGTTGGGTCACTAGCAGCAGAAACTGCATAATTCCTGGGAGGAACTGTCAGTCTGCTACTAGGAGCTGTTGGTGAGGGGAATTGCACTGAGGCTGGGAGGTCGATGTATTGATCATCTTTGTGCAATTTCTGAGCCAAGCAGACTGTTGGGCAGTAGAAGGCTTGCTCATGAAAACTGCGCAATTTCTTGGATGAGCAGCCAGTCGACTGTCGGGTTGACTGACTGGGAAAACTACACAATTTTTTGAAGGAGACAGGGACGGGCACTTGGTGTTTGTCCGGCCTTTCTATGCAATTTCCTTAGTCAGTAGAGTTGGAGAGGTTAGTAGCCTCTGCGAAAGTTTGTAGGGGACTCAATCCAGGGGTGGCTGCTGGGTCTGATTGTCTGGGTGGCTAGCATGAGAGCTAATTGAATTACTTGCAATCAGCACAACTTGGAAAGACTTACTTGGTGCTTCTGTGCTATTCTGGGTGGCTGTCAATCGAGTCGATGGCGGGGTGATGGTCCAGCTGTCAGATGGGAGTCCAGTCATCAGAACTTTAGCAAAATGACTAAGTGTGTGAACGATCGAAAGATGCATAAGTGATCATGCAAACACACACTCACATGACTTGACGACGAAATGACTCAAAACATCTAACCACACATTTTCAACATGACTGACTGATGGTACAAGCGACAAGCGTGAAACTCGTGATTGATTGTTGATCGATCGTGGTGACACTTATGCACCAGTGGATGTGACTCCGTGTGTGAGTGTGACAGAAGCTTTCATAGCGAACAAAAAGTACACATGAAGCGAAGACCTTGAGCATAACCAGAACATGGTCGCAAGCATGACTTAGACACCAACATGCAGAAACTTGGGTAGAATGAACAAGCAAGGCAGATGCAAATACTCCCACGGGCTCAAGGAGTGAACCTAAGGGTGCACAGTCATCAAGTGAAACTCCCAAGGGAGTCTCCGAAATTAGGTTCAGGCTAAAATTTTGGAGGGTCGTTGTAGCCACTACAACACTTGGCAACACATTGGTAGAACTCCAGCTTCTTTGTTTTGGTTCATTGCTAGCACATCGCCTTGGTCTTTCAGGGAGTATTGAATTGTTGTGTGGGTTACTTTGACTTCCCCACTTACCCCATGGACATACATGGTCCACCCTTTTCCAACTCAGTCAAAAAAAATCAAAAGTTCAGCTTAGATCTCAATGTTTTGAATCTAGGAAGGGTAGTTTAACTTGCGAGTTGAAGATTTTCAAAGTATAGGTTTTCATCTCTAGTGTTGCTCCGCTGCCAGCAGGGCTAGACAATACCCTGGCGGAGTCACATAGGAACACACACATTTCTCCACTGTCAACGAGCCTGATCAGTACCCCGGTGGAGTTGCATGCTTCACCTCTCTGAGTAGGAATTCTTTCTCTTCTTTCACCTTTGTATTTTTAAAGAGGATTGTGCATAGGCACTTATTTATTTTCGGGGCGGAAGAGGGATCCCGAGTTATTGAGAGCAGAAGAGGTTGTTCCTTCAGTGAAACATGTAAGACCTCTGACATAGGTTTGCTCATTTGGAATTTTCCCTTCCTATTTCTACCAGTTGGATGAGCTTAAACACACAGGGCAGAAGGCTGAGTACAGGCATGGGGCTTCCCAGTGTGGACACGGGCTCATGGTTGGGCCAAAACTTCCCTTGCAGATGGCTCGTATTTTCTATCAAGACTTCATCAACCAAAGGTTATAACCAAGCAAAGAGAAGACGAACACGAGACTGGCCAAGTGCTGTAGTGTCACAATTCTCTTCACATTTTAGCCACATACTCTATTCAAAAACCAAAACGTAGTAGTTGGTCACTATTGGCTTTAGGGGGCCTGACCCAGGTTCAGAGTTAATTAGCCAAACAAATCCTACACTACTGGCCCTTTCAGCATCAGCCTGCAGTGTGTAGAATGAAGTCTCACCCGAAGCAGTATGGGGGGAAGCTGGAAGCAAGTTTTCGCACCCTGGAGATGTCTGAGGGGTTGATTTAATCAACTGTGCCTACCTGCTTCGCATAGGTCACTTCGCTCACTATCTTGACCTGCGAGACCTTCACAATCTGTTAGGATCGCCTTTCGCACAGCCCTAACTAGGGGCTGAGATGCTTTTGTGCTACTAGGGCAGCGATCTATGCTATTTCCCCAAGTTACACCACGTTTCTTACTTATCTTCTTACAATTGTTAGTTAACTCCGCGTAAATAGATACCTTATCTCACCTTTACTTACTCGACACAATCAAGTATGTTCGCGCAATAGAAATGCAATTTATACCCAATATATTCGATACAAAATAGGAAATAAATACATAGAATTGATGTAAAACTTCTCTCTTTTATTAATGATTCAATAGTTACAGACTCGACTTGCCCTACGCACTCAGTTGTAGGGGCCCGCGCACTCAGCTGCGGACTACTAGGCCTCTGCGCACTCAACTGCAGAGCCTTATCCTACTCTACGACCCAAAGACTTGACTTTACACTTAGATCTTCTGCTATCCTTCTATTCCATCCTCATTCCTTAAATTGGATTCTATTCCCTCTCAACTACTTAGAGCCTCGCTCTATTTATACAATCCCATGGTCTGTGGACCATGGGCAGATCTCTAAAGCTGAAATTACATTACAAAATTGATGGTGGAAAACCCTATGACTCATTTACAACTTCGTGCTTCGTGCCCACAAAATGTAGCATCTTTACATCAGATTTACAAATTTTGGCCAAAATCTGGGCTTTAAGCCCCAAAACTTCACTTGGGGGATCCTGCGCCCAATAGGCCCCCAACACAAACATCGTGACTTTGTCGGTGCAGAGATATTCGCGGGGAAACCTCACAACTTTTCTTGGACTGCTGCAAGATCGGCAACGCACTGAGCAGTTGCCTGCTGCACTTCCTGGATGCGCTGTTCAGAGACTGTTGTAGCTGAACTGCTGCCCTGCACCTGTTCCTGCATTCCCTGCATCTGCACGAGCTTGGCTTCAATCGAGGTTGTAATGACAAATGCCTCATCGATCCATGGTTGTACGCATGCCTTCAAGATAGCTTCCTTATGTCACACAGCATCTACCTTCTCCTTGAGCGCTTTTACTTGCTGCATCCGCGCGAGCCTCTGTGTAAGGGCCACCGTCAGAGCGATCACTTTTATTTCATCATATTGTTGCTTCAGCTCTCGCGCCTCTATTTCTAAGTGCTATATGTTCGGGTCCTCCTGCAGAGTGGTGACGAACTCGAATGACTCTTAAAACAGTGTGGGGTAGTCCTTCACTGCACTACTGATCTCTGTTATCACTACTGCAATGGCACTGGCGCGCCATTCCTTCGCCTCAAGCGGAGTTGAAGGTTGCACCTTCAATTTCAGCTCAGCTATCTGAAGGCTCAGCTCCAGCTGAACCTTAGCCATTTCTTCTTTCACCTCGCGTACCCCTACTGCTAGTCTTCGGATGCGCTCCTTTGCTGGTTCCTTTGCTGGGATGGCCAACTGAGGGACCATCTAGCAGGCTTCCTCAACCACCTACACTAGCTATCTGTTCTATGTCACGACCTTGTCACACTACAGGCTCAATTGTTCAATATTAATCCGTTGCTCGCTCATCACCTGGAGCGTGCGACCCTCCCTGGCCCGCAGTTCTGTAGTCACTCCATCCTGTAGAACATAGAGCGTCTCTCGAGGGAGCGAACCATGTTTATCCCAACTCCCTTCAGTGCACTGACCATAGGCCCGTTGGCCTCATTTTCTATAACCAGTGCACCCTCTGGCAGCACTATGGTGTTGGTCGTGTGGGTGCGCAACATTTCCTCAGCCACGACCGTGCCTACTGCGAGGCTGGTTGATAGAGTACCAGCTTGAGGAGTGCGCACCTACAACTCCTGTATTTGATTCCGAAGGGCCCCCAACACCATCTAGTTTTCCTCCGCGAACTGCTGGAGGGCCTCCGCGGTGACGTCCCACACCGTCTCCCATATGTCATGGAGATCCCCCTCAGTGAGGGTGATTGGGTTGAAAGAAGCCTTGGAGGCTTTTGACTTCTTCTGTGGCCCCACCTGCTCTCTCAGGCATTGTCGCTTTAGTTGTGTGGATGTTGTCTGTGGGTCCATGCCACCTTCCTCTAGATTTGTCTCTTGTGCAGGTGAAGGCGACTTTTATCCCTCACGGTCCTTCTCAGCTGCCCTCTGTTGCTATTCTGTTGCTTTCACAGCGTGGTGCGCCTCTTGCACCTTGGTTGTTGCTGCTTCGTTCCTTCTCTTCTCTGCCAACTGTGCCATCCGTAGTTTTGTCTCCTCCTTTTTCCTCTGTGTAGTGGACTTCTCTGATTCCACCACAGAGCTGGCTGGAGCGCGCCACTCCGGCAGCCACGACTCAAGCATGACGAATATGACATCGTCCGTGGCTAGGTAAGGTAGCTCATTCCATTTCTTTGTGGGTTCCTTGCGCACCCTGATATACACATGATGGAAGTTTGCCTTGAACTCTGCGAATCTCTGCAGATTGTTATAAACAATGGGCGTTAATCGCGTCTTGTGGTTAATCCCCATTCTGATGTTCATTTCCATGAACACCTAGAATATTTTGTTGTCTCTAATCCTTTATGCGTCTTTACTTGCCCACAACGAAGTGTACTTCGCTACCTCCAGAACATCCTTTGTAATCATTGGTAACTAGTTGTCCTTAGGCAATTCCTAAGTCACCAGCAGTATGGATAGCAGAAGCCATGCATAGTGGAAAGTCTTCCCCTGCTCCTATGCCTTGCGAAAATTTTCTAGGAATTCTCAGCACAAGTAATCCGCCTAGTAGACCCCCTTTGCGCACTATGCAGCAAGTGCAACCACCGGTGCACAGACCTCATCCGTGTGGAACTTCCGCATAACTATCCTTGCTAATATATGTGTCATGACTTTGACCGCAACGTTATTGATATTGGAAATCATGCACCCTAACTTTTTCTTCTCCAGCTTGAACTTCTTCTTCATGGCCTCCACGATGGCCAAGTCATCACTTTTACCCTTGGATATGTTCGCTGGATGCTCCCCTTTGCAGGGGAGCTGAGTAATTCTGTGAATTAGATGATCCATGATGGGGATGGGCTCCTCCAGCCACAAACACCCATCATGCACTAGGCAGAGCAGTTGCCTGATGACAAAGATAGTCATTGGGGCGCAATGGTAATGCGCCACCCAGAGCAGGTTTAACAACCCTGCTTTCTCTACTCCTCACAACCACTTGTGCGGCTCCAACTCTATGAATCCAACCATTGTATTTTTCTTCAGCTGCATTAGCTGTGCGGTTACCAAATGTGGAAATTTCTTATGGTCTGCGAGATCCCTGTTATAGACAATTTTGTGCCTTGCAGCATCAGGCATGAATTGTCAATAATCCAAGGGATCCAAAGTCCCTAAACATGATGTTCCTACCCCTAGAGGAACAAGGTCAGAAAACCAACAGCTCTCAGATCAGTTCTCCACCTGAAAACACTCAAAAACAAGCAATCTTGAAATCAAAGCAGGTGCTCCACTAGGCTTCTGCGCTGAAACTCAACTCCTCCATGGTGTACCTGCGTTGCAAAGCAGGTAGAACAAAGGCCACCTGCGCTGAGCGAGATGGGACAAGTGGCACACTGAGTCATTGCTCTGGAATCTTCCAAAAATGACACTTGGATCAAGGATTTCGCCTTGTGATGAGTCAGAGGCTCTGTTTCTCCAAGTGGAAGCAAGGTTCTCCAAGTGGACTCAAGAACTGAAGATCAACTGAAGAGAGAGAGGACACAAGCCAGCTACACATCAGTTGCAAGCTGACTCATCCTTTCTCAATTCATCTATATATTGAGCTCTCTCCTATGAGCTCAAGGGGCTGGAATTTTGTGCAAAGTAATGATATGCTGTTGGTTTCACTATAGAACTATTGGGTGATTGCTTGAAGGAGGTGAAGAGGAGAAATTCTTTCTGCTGGGAGGTGTTGCTGGATTGGGGCCTTCAATGGTTGTAACCTTCTCAGAACTTTACTTCTTCCATTAATAAAAGCTATTGAGGTTCTTCTATATGCATTTGTTTCAATGATGTATTGTGATGATTGTATATTTGATTTATGCTAATCCCTGAATCAGTTATGAATGCATGCTTCTTGTAGTTTCCTTCCTTGTTATTTTGCAGGATCTCATTGTAGCTGGGCCAGCAAAAGGGAAAAGAGCTAGGAGCAAGCAGCAAAGAGAAGAGATTGGAGCAAATATTAAGCACAAGGCAACGGTTAGTGCATTTCTTCATTCTCTCTTGCTTTCATAAAGAAGTAAACCTTAAGTAGTTTTGTTTACAGTTGTTGCTGAGGTACTATCACCCTTAGAGTGGGATAGGGTCATCCGAATCGGATACTTTTCCCTACAATAAACTGGCGACTCCGCTGGGGATCGTATCTGTTTGATTGTTTGTAGTATTTTGCTATTCATTTCCTGAACAAAAGAGTACCAAATCGAAAAGCTTTTGACTATATCAAAAGCGAAGTAGAGGGCAGCTACTCTAGCTCATTTCTGAGCATGTTCATGATTTGAAGAGCTGATCTACAAGGATCCTTGTAAGCTCTTAGTGATAGCTTTTCATCTTCCTTGTCATCCCTTAGTGTGTGCTTGACTGATAGCTTCTGATTTGAGCAAAAACTGTGAATTTTTGAGAAAATTGTGACCCGGAAACTGTGAAAACACAACTTTCGTTTTCCAAAGCAGGTAGTACACAGGCTACCTGCTTTGCAATGCAGGTCCTGAAGGGCCTACCTGCACTGAGAGCCAGACTGGCTGTGCAGCACCTGCGTTGGCCCAATTTTGCCTTGTGCATTTGGGGTTTCCTCCCTTTTTCTTGCCTGTTTTCACTATAGATTTTGCAGCCAGTTACCAGTCTTGTACCTGTTCTGAAACCAACCTTACTTGCCATCATTCCGCCTCTGTTATATAACGAAATTGTACTTGTTCTTTTGTATTTCTTACATCATTTACAATTTCCCATAACGAAAGTGAACTAGTCTTGCTTTGGCCTCTTAGATCTGAACCTGTGTTAGGCATTTTGCTGGTCTAAAGAGTTAGCTTGTTTGTTGTCCATAGCTGATTGGTCTTTTACTTTCGTCATTATGGTTTGATTTCATGCATTTCCAGTGTTTAAGCAAGTAAATCTTAAGGTGTCTTTTGATTTTGGACTAGCTTGTTTACTTTCGCTTGAAATCGAAATCAAAGTTATATAACAACTTTCTTTTTGTAATACATCAACATTAAGAAAGGGAAAAGAAAATACATGCATTGGGCATTTTGCATTTGACTGTTTGCATGCTGATTTAGGAAATTTTGCATTAGTGTGTGCTCTATGATCTATGTGAAAAGATTTGCCTTTCTTCTCCTCAGTAGTTAAGATTTTCAAAGTTGAAAGATTGAAAAGTTTGCTTCTCATCTTAGACTGCATTCAGGAATTTGTTACATACATCTCGTGGTGATCCTTAAAGGCAAACTGCTAAACAAGATCAACATTAAAATAAATTCAATTTACATAACAACGCTTTGTAACATAACGCAAACACATAGAGGTCTAGGTAGAGACGTGTTCCGGCGTCGTTAAACGTAGTGACTGTCGATCTCTACGAAGGTGGGTGATTCCTCCTGAGAGTCGGTGGCACTAATACGGACTTGTGCTCCCACGTACCGTCGCGTATATATTGGGAGACCCCTATAGGAACAAAGCCTTTATCCATAGGAAGCCGTGTCGGCCGCCCTACTGATCGCGATGCAGTGAACACAGCATTCACGAAGATCGACCACCCGTACCGTAAAACGTATTCTGTGGTTTCGCGAAAAGTTTGGCACACCCTCTGCCTAGAACTCCAGAGTAGTTTCTTTTGGCCTTTTTCAAACTCTATAACTGAAAAAGTCCAACCGAGCATTTGTCACTTCGGGCTCGTTAATACATCGAAGGAGACTAGAGTCATCTTTAGCTTTTTCTCGACTCTTAAAACATGAAAAAGCAAAGTTGTGTCTAAAAGCGTCGTTAATAAAATTTATTTTAAACGGAACATAATCACCTGTTATTCCCACGTTGATCTTTAAGTTGAAAAGTATGGAGCCCACCAACCAAGGAAGTCACCTTGGCGGAAATCCCAGTCCCTTCTCCTCTTGGGGAGATGTTGGTGCGCCCCATATGGCCACGTTGTCACTTCCAGGATTGACAATTGGCCTACCTGTATGGCTCTTTTCAACTAATGTAGTTCAGACCACCACAAATCCTGAGCAGTCGAATCAACAGTCAGATCAGTCTAGAGCTGCCCACCAGCCTTCCACTTCTTACAATTCTTCCTCTGATCCTTCATCTTCGCAAGGTAGAGCCGGCAAAAGTCAGCCTCCCATGGAGAAGAAGAAAAAGAAGAAGAGAGAAAAGAAGCAGAAGGGGCCTATGGCGAAGGCGACTGGGGGCAAGCAAAAGACATCTGACAAAAATCCACACACTGCACCGACCGGGCCTAAATCGCCATGTGTCATTTGCAAAGGGACCCACTTCCATCGTGATTGTCCTTGTATTCCCTGGATACTAAGGGACTGGTCCCCCAGGTTGCACAATCCGGTAGCATCAACCTCTGATAGCCATGTTGATTGCAGTCCGTCAACTGGCGAGAGTGAAGGACGAAAAGGGAGACCAAGATCACCCTGCATGCTGTGTGAAGGCGATCACGCCATCCACCGTTGTCCATTCTTAGATGAGGCAAAGAGAGTTTTGGAAGATCGTCCGGTTTCACCATTACGACTTCCTCCTGGATATCAAAAACTCACGCCAAATCCCTCGGTAGTTGAAAATCCAGCTGGCCCGCTCAAGTGGTCAGCTGAGGTGTCGGTCATTGAGAATGAACCTGCTGAATCCAGACCAGACGAAAGTCTAAAGGTCGAAATGGCAGTTGACCCGGTTCTTCCTTCAGAGGTTTCATCCTCAAATGACTCCGTCATTGAAGACTCATCTTCAAATGGCACCCTCACTGAAGAGAATAAGGATGACACCGTCCATATTCTTTTCATCAACACAGACTCTGATGAGCATCAGGGCAATGCGCCCATTCCTTTATCGCAGGAAGGAACATCGTCAGGGTCGTATCCGGCCGTGTATTCGGTCCCACCACCAAGCAACCTAGTTATATCCTTTGATTGGAATCAACTAGGCAGACCCCGGTTACCAGCCAGTATCCCATTCAGAATCATCGTCCAAATCTACAGAATGGTGATGGCTGGAACTATCATTGATGAAGGGGCATCTGTGAGTATCCTTTCCTCTATTGCTTGGAAAGCACTGGGTTCCCCAGCGCTCTTACCTGAGATGAGAAATCTATCAGGTTTTGATAAAGGAACCAGTCGCCCGTTAGGGATTCTCCCCAATGTTCCCATTACATTGAGGGGGAAGACAGTTCATATGAACGTCATGGTCGTCCAGGGACCCTTGGTTTATAACTTACTCCTTGGACGAGACTATATATATTGCATGGAGGCGATAGTGTCCTCACTCTTTAGAGTTATGTGTTTTCCGCACGAAGGAAGAATGGTCAAGCTCGTAGACCAACTTTCATTTCCAGGATCACGCATCGCAAATAGTCAAATACCATCCCTTAACGGTTTATTCACTCAAGGAATGCCTCCACCCCCGGTTCTACTTCCCGATGAATGCGAGTGATTCGGAAAGATGTAACTGGGACCCAGGGGGCATGCACCCTGGCCTGCCTTGGGCAGAGGAAACCTTGGGTATAAAGTTAATTTCCGCAGAAGAATATGACTAGTCCGTACCCCGTCCGGAATGGAAGAGAGGGTTGTTCTAGAACAAGATTCTTTTGTCAAAGTTATGTGTTTGCCAAGACATTCACCTTTGTCTAAAAAAGTAGGCTCTGCCAAGGGAGGAGATCCATTTGTAGCGGCAAGTAGCCACCATCTTTGAAGGCAAGCCTCACCCATTAAAACATATGTTTTGAAGGATAAGTAGGGGCAGCCTCCAAAGAAAGAGATGAAATTGCTGCAACAAGTAGTCACCATCCTTAGCAACCTAATGATAGACATCGCCGAAAAGAGAGTTTAGTTTGCGGCAGCGAACAAAACCATTTTTCGGATAATAAGTAAGAGGCAAGCCTCCCTCCGTAACGCCAATGTTTTATCTATTGCGATCTTGCAAAAATCTAAAAGTGAACTGATGGGAAGACAAGTACCGTCGGCACCGAAAAATAACGAGAAGACAAGTATCGTTAAAAATATAGCAAGACGACAAGTAGAAAAACAGAGGTGGGACAGAGGAGGGGTAGCCTTGAAATTATACTTTATACCTGGGGGCATGCAAACCTTTTGGAGTGCAAGTACGGGACGACTATTTATTTTTTAAATTTTTAGGTCCTCCCTTTAAACCTGTAGGTCTAACCCGTTAAACTCGTAGGATTAGCCGTTTCCAGCTTGCATAAAGAAAGGATGTGGGGCAAAAGTCAAAACTTGCCAAATAGGAGCATAGCTTCGTGAGATAAAGCTCCTTAAAAAATAGTTATCTCACCTGAGGCGTTTCTTGTATTATGACTGGTATAATCGAGCAGTTTTAGCACACAGTTCATGCTCGTTAAAAAATAAACGCAAGATCCGAGCAGTTTTAGCACATAGTTCATGCTCGTTAAAAAATAAACATAAGTTGTGAGCAATCTTCCCCTAGAGTTCGAGCTCACCCAGAAAAAATGAACCGGTAAATAACCTTGGTAAATGTAACCTTTGACAGCCATATTAAAGCCCTTGGTCGTGTTCTTGCAGTCTCACCTCCATCCGTTCATTTGGCCAATCGTTCATCTCCATATGTTTGTTTACCCATTTTGAGGAACAGCTGCGAAGAGTGATTTCACTAAGCCATCCTTGTGACACTGTCGTGATTGGAAAATTTCAACCTGTACCTAGAATCTGCTGCTATCCCTGTTTATCACTCGTTCCTTAAAAGACGAGTCTCCTTTGAGCTCTTTTCTCCTGACTCGTAAAATATGAAAAGTTTGCCGAGTTTTGGCCTTCCAGCTCGTTAAACGACCGGAAGAGCTATCCCTCCTCTAGATTTTAATCTTTTTGGACCTGAGGGATTATTGCACAAAAAGATCGAGCACTTGTTTTGTTCGGCTCGTTAAAAGTACCGAAACTCATCCCTTCTGTATTGTTTTATACTTTTTCGGACTTAAGGGATTAGATGACGAAAAAGGAATTCTGGAGTTGACTTTATGTACCTTTTCAGACTCTCTAAAAATGAAAAGGACTGAGTTATCCTTGTCGTTAGACTCGTTAAATTCATTAAATAGCGACAAACTTGTCTTTAGACGAGAACGAGTTTCCCTATCGCTAGGCTCGTTAAAACATAGCGATGGGCTTGCCCGAAGGGCAGGTTATAGAACAAGCATATGTTATCCTCCTCAAGCTTGACAAAAATAAAGAGGTACTGGTCAGCAATGACTGGGGAAAAATTGGGAGAACCTCACAGCTTTAATGGTAGCAAGTCGCTCTTGAACATGACACTTTGTCCTCCGTATCACATCGGGTTGGGTTGTTTCATTCACCGGTCTCATCACCATGGTCCTCACCACACCATCCACAGTTGGGGTAATGCTACCGATCCATCACATCAGTGTCGTTATATGTTCAAGAGATGTTGTTCTGCAAAGAGTCAACCGTGTCCCATCCACTGCCATACATTGTCCTTCATCCATTTCATGACCGCCACCCTGAATCATACATCACAGTTTGTTTTTACCTCATCACAATCACTAGCTCCGTTCCGTGTCAATGATGTGGGATTCATTAAGGCCCTCCTTTGACGGATCGCTCCTTGTCGACATCAGCTCATTATCCAAGGAGTTGATCTAGGAACAACCCCTTCAGTACTTTGAAGCTTGCATGCCTCAATGGCAAGTTTCTCACTTCCGGCGACAGGTATACATCAATGACCTTCGACCAGAGGATTTTGCATGGTGGTCGACGCCAAGTCCTTTATTCCCACCATGTGAATTGTACTGCTGTACCTTGAGGGTCATCATCCTTATCGGTGATTCCTCTCGCGCTTGTTAACGGTTTACATCATTGACCGGTAATCAAGCGATGTCTTTCCATGTTCGTCTTCAAGAAATTCTCACATGGATCGACTTGTACATCGAGTGAAGATCGAAAGAGATTGAAGACCCCGGATCTAGTTTCATCCATCCGGGCTGCGATATATATTCAGAATATAAAGACATTTGATGTGTACATCATTGCAGCAGATGATCATCCTTCTCAAAGGATGATAATTTCAGCAGAGAATTATCAGTCTACCATCAGACGATCGTCTGTTCTATGTACCAAAATGAATTTATAAAGCTGAGCATGGGAATGCCCGCCTCAGCTAGATCATGAAAAAGTATGAAAAATAATGTATTGTATTGTATCTTATTACAGGACACTTCTCAGCAGATTGAATGAACTTCGGATCCTCCTAATAAAGCATTTCACCCGATAAACGACCTCATACTTTAGGGGGCATCTGTTATAGACAATTTTGTGCCTTGCAGCATCAGGCATGAATTGTCAATAATCCAAGGGATCCAAAGTCCCTAAACATGATGTTCCTACCCCTAGAGGAACAAGGTCAGCAAACCAACAGCTCTCAGATCAGTTCTCCACCTGAAAACACTCAAAAACAAGCAATCCTGAAATCAAAGCAGGTGCTCCACTAGGCTTCTGCGCTGAAACTCAACTCCTCCATGGTGTACCTGCGTTGCAAAGCAGGTAGAACAAAGGCCACCTGCGCTGAGCGAGATGGGACAAGTGGCACACTGAGTCATTGCTCTGGAATCTTCCAAAAATGACACTTGGATCAAGGATTTCGCCTTGTGATGAGTCAGAGGCTCTGCTTCTCCAAGTGGAAGCAAGGTTCTCCAAGTGGACTCAAGAACTGAAGATCAACTGAAGAGAGAGAGGACACAAGCCAGCTACACATCAGTTGCAAGCTGACTCATCCTTTCTCAATTCATCTATATATTGAGCTCTCTCCTATGAGCTCAAGGGGCTGGAATTTTGTGCAAAGTAATGATATGCTGTTGGTTTCACTATAGAACTATTGGGTGATTGCTTGAAGGAGGTGAAGAGGAGAAATTCTTTCTGCTGGGAGGTGTTGCTGGATTGGGGCCTTCAATGGTTGTAACCTTCTCAGAACTTTACTTCTTCCATTAATAAAAGCTATTGAGGTTATTCTATATGCATTTGTTTCAATGATGTATTGTGATGATTGTATATTTGATTTATGCTAATCCCTGAATCAGTTATGAATGCATGCTTCTTGTAGTTTCCTTCCTTGTTATTTTGCAGGATCTCATTGTAGCTGGGCCAGCAAAAGGGCAAAGAGCTAGGAGCAAGCAGCAAAGAGAAGAGATTGGAGCAAATATTAAGCGCAAGGCAACGGTTAGTGCATTTCTTCATTCTCTCTTGCTTTCATAAAGAAGTAAACCTTAAGTAGTTTTGTTTACAGTTGTTGCTGAGGTACTATCACCCTTAGAGTGGGATAGGGTCATCCGAATCGGATACTTTTCCCTACAACAATCCCAGTCTTGAAATTTTAGAACCGTCACCCGTCCCAAGTGCGCTCCATAAAAAATGATATCATTAGGTAGTAGTGGAGTCTACAGAGAGCTCTTGGTCTCATCTAGGTCCTTGGGCACCCGTACTTTCCCCTTCCGCGGAGGAACATACACGGGAAACTTGGTCAGAGGGTCTGCACCCTAGGTTTCTTCCTCTATTTCTTTGTCCTCCTCCTCTACGAGGATTTTTTCAAGGTCCTCCTCCTCCTCATCAGCTTCCAAATTGATCGCCTTCCCCTTTTCTTCCATGGTGAGCCCCGTCCTTAACAGATTCCTGGGGGACACACGCACTGGCACCATAGGCTTCTTGTCTTTATTGGGTCTCGGTGTGCGCATCGATTTAGGGATTTCTGCGACTATCCCGATGCTTTCTGGGGCATCTCCTATTGTCATGGCCTGCACAGCCTCTTCAGCGATCATCTCTTCGATATCCATGGCTTCTTCAGACACTCCCATATTGTTGTTCCACAAATCTCTCAACAACTCAGGTAAGTGCTCAAACAATGCCTTCGACTTCAAAAGATCGAACAAATCGGGGTTCATGAATCTTTGGGCATGCAATAGCTCAATTCTCAAATGGCCAAGTGTTGTTTGTTGGGCAACCCTTTGCAATTTATAGCACCTTTTGAATTCAAATTCAATCGTTCCCCCCAAATCCAGTCCATTAATACTCCCTTGGCGGCAGATTTTCCCAAATCTAGCCCATAAAGTTCACCTTAAATGTCTGTCGCCCGCTCCATTTGGTCTCAAACCAAGCATCACATCATGAATAGTGACTATAACAGTCACTTTCCAGCCAACCCGCACAGTAGCATAGCTACCCTTATCCTGTCGTGAACCCTGTGACACCTCGCTACTGTGGGCAACCTTGTCATCGCGCAGCTCTTGGGCAGAGTAGTTTATAGTCCCATGCTTCCTTTCAGCTACGTGGAGCACTAAGACTATGCTTCCCGTGGCTAGTTAGATGGTCGAGCCACCTGTGTAAGGCTTCAACCGACTACCATTTACTTTTCCTGGGAAGAGTTTGCCATTTAACTTCTCCAACTACACCACGCCACCATCTGTGATTTCCTTAATAACATACAGTCCCATCCAATGAATTAAATTGATAAACTCTCGGCGGTAGTCACCAAGTCGGTCAATGTAATCGAGCTCATCCTGCTCTATCACTACAATCTTTCTATCAAGAAATTCCTTCTTTATTCCTTCCTCAGGCTTCTTGACTTCCACTTCTGCCATGGCGCTTTTCTCCCTCAACTAAACTCTTTCACTCATGAGTTCTTGGAGCCTAAGGTCACCTTGTTGGATCTCTTCATCGGGTCCCAACCGTTCTTCTTTGAGCTCTTCCAACAGTGACAGCCTTTCTTCCAGGGCTCCGCGGTCCGTTACCCCTGCGAGTGCCACTATATGTGGACTAGACATGATAGACTCCATAGGAATTATGGCTTCTACTCCATCGACCTGCCGCACAGGTGTCTGTCCGGGTATGCACAGGTCCCAATCACTTCGCTGCATGTTGCATACCTTGTTCAACACATTGCACACCTTGTCAAATGCTTCCGTGTGGATAACCTTCTATGTGATTGTTCTTCCTACATATTTTTTGTCCAACCTTAAGAGCCAACTGCACATCTATCCCCCCAACACATGCTTATTGACCATACCTCTCAGCGCGGAGTTCATGCGCATCCACATAGGTTGTTTTCCATATGCCTGTATCCACTTGGCTAGATGTGCGCGTGGATCATCCTTCCCATTGTACTTGTCTGTTAGTCGCATCTTAGGTTTCCCAAAACACGTGTGCATCATTCTCCTGCATTAGTGCCAGTCCTCAAAGCTCCTTTTGTGCGTACCCCACCATCTAGCGGACGTAGCACGCAGTACCCAGTCCAAGGCCGGAAGCATTGCTTTTCCAGCACTTCTCTTTCAAATCTATCCAAGAAGGTATCTACCTCACTTAACCCATCATAAGTAGGTAGGTCTCTTACTTCTGTCGATGCACAGTGCAACGACCTTGTCATCATATTACAATTCAGTGTAGTCACCTCACGTAACCGATTCTGCTATCGTTCCATTTCCTCATACAAATCCAAAGTACAGGAGCTCTCGCGCTCCCATGCAAGCCATCCAACCGCAGTGGGATTCAACTAGTCCTGGTTTCGCGATTTTATCTTATAGATACAGTCCAAATCATCATCACTTTCATAGTTGCGCACCAGGTCTGTATAGTGTGATCCTTCAGCAGGGTCTAGAGGTATAACTACTCGTAGAGACTTCTTCTCAAAAATCATCTTGCGCTTCTTCAGATTAATCACCTTGTTCATGTCAGTGGCCCAATCAATTCTTAAGAGCGTGGGGTAGGGATTGGTATCACCAACAATCTCTATCACGTTAAAGTCTGCTAACATTCTCACTCCCTTAATATCCACAGTGATTCCTTGCAATCGCCCCATGGGTATTATCTTCTGCTGGTTCGCCATTCGCAGCTGAATAGGAGATCATTGTAGTGTAGGTCTCCCCATGCACTCCCATGTCTGCTTCATCAGAACATTTGCGTCTGATCCTAAATCGAAAATTACTTGGTCCATCTCATATTCTCCAATCTGCGTAGTTAACCTCATTTCTCTTCCCATCCTTGTCTTATGATTTCCAATCTTCCGGACTATGCATGGTTCTCCTGGTGTGGTCCCAGCGCATTTGTTAATGAGTTCCTGTAATCCTTTTACAGCTTTACTGTCACGCAGTAACTTCATGCATGTTTCTAGGAACGTCGTGAGCATAGATGGGTCCATCTTCTGCTCCGGTCTATCTTTACTTCCTGAAGTGGAGGCCTCCGCGAAGCTCTTCTTAGCTTCCATGAAAGTTTCCCGAGTGCGCTCTAAGTCAAACTCTGCTTCTTTCACCAGGACTTTACGAACCTAAGTACTATCCTCTGGTTGTTTTCCTTTGTCATCTCCTGTCGTGATTCCACTTCGGAGCACAATGTTCACATTTGGATCTTCCTTGCGCAGCTCAAACCTCATAATTTGTAGGTTCTGAGTCGGGGGAGGCGGTAGCGCTCCTTTGTCACGTATCCTATCTATCAACGTAGGACAATCTTCCATCTCATGATCAAACAAGGTGCAATATAAGCATGATGGCCACGTCAAATTTTTACAATCACGGACATAATATCCTAGCCCTCCGCAATTGTAGCAGATCAACTAACTGTGACCTCTTCCAGATCCTCCTCTGCCTCGTCTGCGCCCCTGAAATCCTATTCGCACCACTCCTGCGTTCTGGTCTAGGGGCCGCATTTCGGCCTGAACTCTGTATGTGTGAGTTTTATCCATCATCAACTCATAGCTTCTACAAGCGCGCTCATCGTGTCCCACTGACCTACAAAATTTACAGAACAATTGCTGCGAATTTTGCGTGTACTTCTGTAACAAATGGCAGTTGTCTATTGCATGCTTTCCCCCTATTTGACAAATCATGCACCACAAAGTAGGCACTTTCTAGGTCCTTCTTGTGCTTCTGGCCTTAACGGCATCGGTCTTCCTCCCGCAAGGTAATTTGCGAACACCGGGCAGTGGTCCTTATCATGACCCTGACCCTTGGATTTTACGCACCACACTTCTTCACGCACTTCTGGTCGAGATATCCTGTCCTGTTTCAGACTCTGCATTTCCAAGCATAAATTATTTAGCTGCACATGGATTTGTTGAACCCCTAAGTCGTTAACTTCTATTGTGATAGCACGCTCCTTAAATGTGGTGTTAGTGATGCTACAAACCATTTGCGATGTTGTCCATCCGTCATATTCATATTAGCTTTGCAAATTGTACACTTCAACCTCTGATCCAAATCCCAAGGAGACTCTTGTGGTAGCATCGTGATTTATTTGAATCCAATGATCAACTGCACTTCAGACTTTGGCCTGCTAAATTCTCTATTTAGCGCTGCTTGGATATTCGCGATTCCCACATTTGGATTATCATTGGAGTGCTTAATATACATGTCAACGCGCGGTCTTGTAGGGCGCTAACCAGTGTCGCTTTCTTTATATTGTCATTCGTAACTCCATGTGCTTCCCATACGGCTCGTATCACAAACCAAAATTGGTCCGGATCCTCATTTCCCACTCCCTTGAACATAGGAAACTTTATTGTGCTTGCCATATTGATTTGCGGTGTTGGTACGGGTGAAGATGGAGGTGAAGGTGGTGAAGCTGGTGGTGGTGTGGGTGGGGGTGGTATTTGCGGAATTGTTTGCCTTATTAGATGGATTTCACTTCGCATCGAGACCTCCGTGAGTTCTTCCTCGTCCCCTCACGGAGGTGAAATCAAGGGGCTAGTTTCTGGTCCCTTATTTCCTTCTTTCCTGTAAATTTGTCCACTTTGCGTAGCCCCGAACATCAAGGTAATTGCATAACCCTCTTTTCACACAATAACATTTTAATCCAAGTATTTAGGAATTTTACGTACTTACCTCATGCTCCTTTGAGAAAGCGTCGCTCTACCTCACTATAGCTCACTAAAGTGTCAACCGCGAACTCAGTGATGAATCCTCCTATAATTTGATTGAGCCAATGATCAATGGTGCGCGAGATCTTATCCTCCGATGCTTCCAACCTTCACACTAACTATGGGGTCCACACAATAGGATTGTCGAGTTTCCACCTTCCTTGGCTATCTGCTAGCTTTGCAATCCACTTGTACAGCTCAGTAGGAAAAGACGCGAAGAAGATTTCGTGGATCTTTGTGTATAGGTAGTAGTCTAACCACTCTTCTTTTGTAAGTCACGAGTTCCTATTCTCTTGTGCCGCGAACTCGTGAATCCTCCTGTCCAACCAACCTTCAATTTCCTTCTTAGTTGGATTCCAATGATATGACATCAGACATCTCAATGCAGATTCTGGTCCCGGCAACGAAACCATTTTCTAGCTTGAGGGGGCCGGAACCAGGTTCAAAGTTAATTAGCCAAACAAATCCCTACACTACTGGCCCTTTCAACATCAACTCGCGGTGTGCGGACTGAAGTCTCACCCGAAGTAGCATGGGGGGATGTTGGAACCAAATTTCCACACCCTGGAGATGTCTGAGGGGTCGATTTAATCCAATTGTGCCTACCTGCTTCGTGCACTGTCCTGACCTGCGAGACCTTCAAAATCTGTTAGGATCGCCTTTTGCGCAACCCTAACCAAGGGATAAGATGCTTTCGCGCTGCTAGGGCAGTGATCCATGTATCTTGCTTATCTTCTTACAATTTTTAGTTAACTCCGCGTAAACAGATACCTTATCTCACCTTTACTTACTCAACATAATCAGATATGTTTGTGCAAAAAAAATGCAATTTATACCCAATATATTTGATACATAAAATAGGAAATAAATACACAGAATTGATGTAAAACTTCTCTCTTTTATTAGTGCTTCAACAGTTACAGACTCGACTCGCCCTGTGCACTGAGCTGCAGGGGTCCGCACACTCAGCTGCGGACTACTAGGCCTTTGCGCACTCAGCTGCAGACCCTTCTCCTACTCTACGACCCAAATACTCGACTCTACACTTAGATCTTCTGCTATCCTTCTATTCCATCCTCATTCCTTAAATTGGATTCTTTTCCCTCTCAACTACTTAGAGCCTCGCTCTATTTATACAATCCCATGGTCTGCGGACCATGGGTAGATCTCTAAAGCCGACATTACATTACAAAATTGAGGGCAGACAACCCTATGACTCATTTACAACTTCGCACTCTGCGCCCACAAAATGTGGAGTCTTTACATTGGATTTAAAATTTTTAGCCAAAATCTAGGCTTTAAGCCCCAAAACTTCCCTTGGGGGATCCCACACCCAACAACAACACTTATTTCCGGAAACAAAAATAGTAATACCAAGAAAGAAAAACAAACATAAACAAAAAAAGTAAGTAGAGTCAAACAAAATAAAAATAAAGATAATAAGAAAAGCAAACAAGAAGAAAACAACAAGAAGCAAGTAGACTATGTACAAGGCATGGGCGTGGTCCGGCCTACTGAAAATAATGCTTGAGATCTTGGCCGCTAACAGGAAGGTTATCAACCATTCCGTCAAGTGATTTCAAATGATATGTGTGTGGGCCAAGTCTCTTGTGGACCAGTGTAAGTGCACTGGGCTCCGTTACTTGAACCTGGTAGCATTCGAAAAAAACTTTAAGTGAAGACAACACCACTGCTTCAGGCATCGCATGCAACATAGGCTCGGATGATGGCATGAGGTAGTTGTTTTTATTCCGAGAACGGTTCAAGTTCCTAAAGTCGATGCATAAGCAGATTTTCTCAGATTTCTCATGTGTGGAACTTAACTTAGAACCCACGCATGATAACAAAATTTGCAAGTAACCCAAACATCCAACAATTTAGTCAATTTTTTCGGTATAAGGAGTTGAAACAATATATGTGTTTTACCTGACTTTCGCTGCAATGGTTTGGCTCCTCCTTTACCTGGAATCTCATGTTGGGTTATTCGTGTTTCATATGTACTCAGATCACCATCTACTCTCATGAACACATCCTGGTACTATTTGATCAAGCGGTCAAAAGCTGTCCACTATTATAGTGCGCAGTTTGTACCGTGACTGACCATCTTCAGATTGTGCTTGGTGGGCTTGTGGGTTTTGTTGTTTCTTGGTCCTTGACCAAAGTTCTACAAATCATAGAGTTTGTTGATAGAACCCAACCCCTCGGGGATGGGGTCGCCTTTCTTTCCCTCATCTGCAGTTATGCTCTTGAAAGTATCAACATTGTTTGTAGGGTGTAGTATTATTTTGGGTGCGACCATGTTGAGGCTGAGGGTTCCTGGTGATCCCAACATGAGTGCTTTGTGCTAAGCGATGTTGTTTGTGCATTTGAACTTCAAGAAGCTTGAAATCATGCATTTTCTATTGTTTTGGGTGACTGAGCTATACCCAGTCCTTGAGCCATCATGTGTCTTTGATTCGTCAAAATCCATGGCCCACAGCTTGTTTATACACGGACTGTTTGACATGCTTGTACTACTGCTACTACTGTTGCTGCTACTACTGCTACTATTGGTACAATGAACTATACAAGTTTCATTACCATTAGTTGGGCAAGGAAGGAGTCCCAACTGTGTGTCTGATGAGATTGGAGCTGGTCATGCAGGATAACACTCCAATGTTGTTTCAAGGAGGCAATTGCCAAACATGAGTTCTGCGAAGGCCAACGGTTTGTTCTCACCGTTAAGGGGAGTGACATTGTGTTTCATATACCTCTCGGATAACACCCGAATTTGGTTGCATTTTCCCTTGTACGAAAGCCACATGTGGGACCAGTCTGTAGAAAAATATCCATCTAGCTTGTTGGACCAGTCTCTACTGAGTAATAGACCATATGCTTCCGGTATGTCCACAACAACTATGTTGATGCATTGGTGTACTTGACTGTCATGAGATAGTCAGATGATCATGTCTCACAATTCACCAATGGCTGGTATTGAGGTTTGATTAAGTTGGATGATTCACACAGATGTCTCGCTCCATTGCACATTGATCTTCTTAGCAATGGAGAGTGACATGACGTTGGGTGCCACACCAGTATCAACCAAGCTGTTGTGAACGTTGTAGTTAAAAACTTAGAAAGAAAGTAGGAATGCAAGGCAAATTGAGTTTGCTTCTTCCATTTAGAGTGTGTTAAGCACAATGGAAAGTGATTTGGGAGGTGTTCTTGCCCCTTTGCTGGTGGAGGCTGCACTGTCCATTATTTTATGTCCCATTGCATGCAACAGTACTATATCTCGCTGACTCTAGACCTTAGTTAACTCGAAAAAACTAATGTTCCACGAGTTTTCTTCATGACTTCAACAATGCTATAGTCCAGATGTAGTAGACTTACTGAGGTGTTTGGGGTGGAATGTATGTTTGTGTTGTCCGACGGAGTGTTTTGCAACTTGCTGCTCATGGATGTACTCTTATCCGTCACTGTCTTCTCGGAATTGCTTTTTGTTTTCTACTTTGGGGCGGTTGATGGATCGACCTTCTTTATCAGCAGTCTCACCTTCTCTTGCATTTCCCCAAGTGTAGGGGGAGCCCCTTTATTCCTAATATTGTAACGATCATTTTATTTTTGGGGTTGCTTCTCAGTATTCGTCTTTGACATTACCTGTGAGCATTGATATGTGTTCACCACATGCCTAGAACTTGATGTTTCATCAGGTGCAACCTCTTTGTCATCATCAATGTCTTCTGGCTGCTCCTACATATTGATTTCCGCATCGAGTGTATGACTGTAGATAGAATTAACGACTCGCTTCCAGTGCGAACAAGAGTTCTCAGGGTGGTGCTCTTCATGGAAGGAACAAATCTTAGGATCTGCACATTGTTCAAGTTGGGACATAGGCTTCTGTGCACTGGTTGCTGCTTGATCAGCCGCTCAATGAGTTGCTTTCCTGTCTCTATCTGGGCAGATGGCTGCCTGCAAATGTGTTCGTTTTCCATTGTTTGAGCTTGGACACTTCCGTGGTCAAGTTCTTGATAAGGCGAGTGAGGGTCTCAATATCGGTTGCTTCCTTGTCTCTACCCTTGCCTGCCATTGCTTGGGGCTTCCTGCTCACATCCTTGGAGTCATTCGTTGATTCATCATCCTTGATGACTCCGATCGCGCACAGGTCTTTCTCAACAGCAATAGCCTCTTTGCAACTTTCCAAGAGTGTTGGTTTCACAGCTCACTTGAGGAAATGCGCAATGCTGGTTGGCAGGGAAAATTTTAAGAACCCCCCCTAAATTTACATATATAATAAATGGGCGAATCTCCATGGTATATAGGAAAAATGGAAGGCGATTTTATCAATAATATGATATATATATATATATATATATATATATATATATATATATCTATATATATATATATATATAGATATATATATATATATATATATATATATATATATATATATATATATATATATATATATATAAATTTTTGGCGAATCTCTCACTAGGCATGGCAAATATTTTACTCAATTATAAAATCTTGTGTTTATTGAATACAAAAATGAAATCATTACATTTTTTTAAAATATCTTTTGAAATCAAAATTACCGAAATTACATATCGATAACCTAGTGGGTGTAGGATAAAATTCACCCGTGCCATTCACAGAAAGCATGAGAAAAAACCTAATACTATATATAAAACCAAGAAAAATTCAAATTCATCACTTCTAGGGACCTAGTAACCACCTTGCCAATACACAAGTATGTTCCTGTTTGAAATTAGAAAAATTACCCAAATTACAATCTGTTTACTCCAGCATATGTTGGAAAGTTATAAAAGGATGACTGGTGCAATCAATCCATTCCTTTTAGCCCTGGATTTGTTTCAGTTTAAAACAGAAGTATACAAATATACTTGTCCAATGTCTATGATTTAACCATTCACCTTAAGATGTTTTTACAATATAATTTCCTAAGTCTATTTAATATCTTCATTATCATAGAAACCAACCTATATCCATCTTAACTCCACATCTACCACTCTTAGGGGGATGAAATCTATTTATCCCTCTGAGCACTTGGTAGACCCAGAATTAAGATGGATCTAAGATGATAGAATTTCCCCTTTAAATAGTCTATGCTCACATGAATACCATGGTATTACCATGGGTCAATACCATGGGTTATCATAAACCTGGAGCTTAAAAATTACTATTAGTAATTTATAAAAATTAATAAAATTAATAGTTTATTTTTATTTTATTTTATTTTTTAACCAAGCTAAAATGTTTAACATACATTAAATTACAACATCCATTTTTACTCTTGATCGGATCAAATATTTTTTCACTCTATGCTAGTTTGCATATCACGATATTTGATACCTCTCGGGGGTTAGTAGATCCAGAGTAAAGATGGATCTATGATGGTTTAATTCCCCCATTTAAATAGGCTACATTCCAGGTGAATACCATGGGTCAATACCATGTTCCATTTTAGTGAATACCATGGGTCAATACCATGTGCCATTTTTATTTTTATTAATACTAATATTAGGGTTAATAATGTTTTTTTGCATGGTATTAATAACAATCTAGTCTATGGTATTTGTCCCATAGTATTTTGCCCATAGGTTTCACCTAAATATAACGCATTTTTTGAGTGTTCACAAATATAAGGTGACTTATGGAGTAAATATAAAAAAATGTTTTATTTGTTTACCATACCTCTCGTTTATTTATATTTTTATTAATTTACCATACCTCTTTTACAAATATGGTATTTGGCCCATAGGATTCACTTAAATAAAACCTCTTTCTTGAGCCTTCATAAATAGAACGAGGGTTATGGACTAAATATAAAAAGAGGTTTTATTTATTTACCATGCGTCTAGTTTATTTATATTTTTATTTATTTACCATACCTTTTGAGTAAGTATAAAAAGACATTTTATTTATTTACCATACCTCCACTTTACTTATATTTTTATTTGTTTACACCCTTGCATGTATATAAGGTGACTTATGGAGTAAATATAAAAAATGTTTTTATTTATTTACCATACCTCTCATTTATTTATATTTTTATTAATTTACCATACCTATTTTATAAATATGGTATTTGGGTCTTTGGCCCATAGGATTCACTTAAATAAAACCTATTCTTGAAAATGGGCGAATGGATTCACTTAAATAAAACCTATTCTTGAAAATGGGTGAATGGAAGGTTGTAACTCCTAATTTCAAGGGCTAAATTTACCTTTTTTACCCTCTCCCTTAAAATAAGGTGGGCTATTTGAGGTGATTTGTAAAAATGTACTATGATACAAAATATTCGCCCACTAAAAATTTAAAACCCATTAATTTCGCCAAAGGGCGAACATTCGCCCCTAAAATTTTCTATGCTGGTTGGCAATGCAGATGTATAGTAATCAACAGTGATGGAGTCATGAGGTTAAGTGTCTGCTGCAAACTTGTTCAGAATACATGTAAACCTTTGATTGAAGTCTTTTACTTTTTATTTCCCCTCCATCTTGAGACTTCCCAACTCTTTGAGTAGCATGGCTGGGGTTTTGTCGTTAGCAAACTTCTCAAGGAACATGTGTTTGAATGCACCCTAGTTCTGTATAGAGTTCGATGGAAGGTTGGGATACCATGTAGCTGCATGACAATCCAAGGTACATGGGAACAATCTACATGCTACATCTTCATGTCCTACCTCAAGAGTTTGTAGCTATAGGTAGAAGTTGTCTAAGTGGTCTTCTATCTTCACCGTGCTGTCAAGGTTGAACTTGATGTTCATCCTCTCCGCTTACTTCGACATCTTGTGCAAAACAACCAAGAGAGCTAATGGTCCCTGAGTCATCCACTCCAAGCTTGGGTTAGCCATCTCTTCTTCTTCCTTGTCCTCTTCCTCTCTTTCAGAATCTGATGGTTCTGACTTTGAGTCCGTTGGTTCATCTCCGCCTCCACCTCCTCTGCTGCCTTCCCCTCCGCCTCCTATACCGGAGTTTGATCCCAAGATCACAAGAGTTTCTTGTTCACCTTGCTGGAAGATTGGAGGTTCCTCTCCATCTTCAATAGCTTCTTCTAGACCTTCAAGTGTGGTGAGGACTGCTTCTTCCACCGATGATACAACAACTCTTGTGGGAGTGGCTTTTGGCCTCCTAGATGTGTGTGGAAGATGTTGTATGCCTAGGATCAGTCTGACTACTTTTGTGAACTGGCGAGTGATGGGACGGACGGAGTGAAGGTGTTGATATGGAATATCATGTTCAATCCTAGGTGGTGAGGAGTAACCAACTGCGGAGTCACGTGTAGGTGAGAGGGAATGCGAGTTACTGCCTTGACCAGATGGTTGATGAATGAGTGTGAGGGAATGTTCAACCATATACAATTGGCTTCCCTCCTTCTAGCACCAGAAATGTTGACGGTGCTGGATCCACCAACATTTAGGGGATCACCCCAGTATGAAGTCCCAACTAGACCTCACACCGTTTAGTGTGGGAGTCCCATTCAGTATGATGGTCTGTTTGCCATTGTCTTAAGGATTTGCCTCAACTCTTGCTTGTCAGCATAGGAGGGTGGTCTGTTTTGCCTTCGAGAAGTGAGGTTCATGTGCCTGGTGAATGCTAGTGTACTTGTGTCAATGGTTCTTTCACTGTAAGGGGAGAGGGCGAGAGTGAGTCCCAAGTTGGTTGGGATGAAGTCCCAACTCAGCTAGGAACACACAACACAACAGGACATGCACAGCTTCGAGAGTAGCAGTCCACACGGATGCGACAATCACAACACACAAGGTATAATAACAGGTACAACACTCAACAGATGAGTCTGAATGATTGCAATGGTTGTTATAACAAGATTGATGCGAAAGGTCTGTCCAGTGTCTGAGGAGATAGCTACCATAGTTAAGGCAACGTTAACAACATATACAACACATTTCAATTAACATATTATGAATTACAATAAGTGAAATAGTTCAAGTGTTCAACACAGGTTAAAGCAACATGCAGTACAAGTTTTCAAGATTAGTCTTACAACAGTTACAATACATGTGTGAAAATGTGTTGGCCTATTAGAAGGCTTCCGAGTTAAGCAAAAGTTCCAAGACACATCGTTACACCATACATTACTAACCCCATGAGCGGGGCATTGGAGCCACTACTTACTCCTCAAAGAAACAATTACAGACTCTCTTGGCTATGTGGGAGGATCTGAGGTGAAAAGTCCTTTCATGTACAAATGAGGGGGGTATTTATATCCAAGGGTGAAACTGACCCTTGTGGCTGTTCGACTACCCTCATGACTATTTGACTTCCATGACTTTTCAACTTTACATGACTCTTTGTACAACAAGTGGGTCTCTTGGACTTCCACGTTACATTACATTGATTGACAACATAGCCCATAGTAGAGATGTGGGCGACATGAGTCATGACATGACTCGACATGACAATGCTGGTACATTCATGCTGTTGCTAGAGTGTATGTCGAGCTACAGTGTTGCTGGGTGATGGATGTCTTCATGGCGTATCACAACTTCACCTCTGCATGGAAAAGTGTGCAGAGTCTTCGATGGTCTTTGGTTCACTTGATGAAGCTTTGGCATGTTGTTCCTTACTTGCATGTTGGAAGGCTTGATAGGCTCATCTATTCACAAAAGGTGCATGTTCATTCATTCATTTGTCCGTGAGCACATCTTTCATGTTTCCTTATTCATTCGTCTGCGAACACATCTTTGCATGATCATTTTTTCGTGAGCACGTCTCTTCACATGCATCATTCGTTCGTTCGTTGGTAACTGGTCCTTCTGCATGTGCTCCCTTCATTCATCCCATTCGTTGTCGTGCCATGTTTGTTGGTGTACCTGTACCTGTAGCCACTCATGATGAGATGACATCAAATCCAAAACCTCCTAGTCTACCATGACACATGATCATTTCAGATGCAGGTGACCGGGAGAGGCAGCAGGGTTGTGAAGCGGGATGATGGCTCCACACACTGTTGAAGAAAACTGCTTAAGAGTCACTAAGTGATAGACATGGGCAATCTAAGTCGACAGTGACTGTCTGCGAGGTTTGGCTTGGCTAGAAGGAAAACTTGCAGAAATTTGGGGAGGGACAGTCCGGGCTGCAGGAAGGTAAGGTAGGGAGGATCTACGTAGTTTCTGGAACGGGCGTGCAACAAGGGCTATGAGGCCAAATTTGCGCAACTTTCTCGAGGAATAGGCTAGGTTGCAAGGAGGGTCAACAGGTAGAGATTGTGCAGTTTTTGGGAGGAACTGCCCGTGAGCCTGACAGCCAAAACTGTGAAATTCCTAGAGGGAACTGGCAGCCAAAGCTACACAATTCCCAGAGGGAACTGGCAGTTGGCTATTGGGTCATTGGTAGCCAAAACTACGCAATTCCTAGAGGGAACTGACAGTTGGCTGCTGGGTCACTGGCAGCAGAAACTGCGCAATTCCTGGGAGGAACTGACAGTCTGTTGATGGAGATACTGGCAAGGGGAATTGCACTAAGGCTGGGAGGCCAGCCTACTAATTATCTCTACACAATTTCTGAGCTGAGCGAACTACTAGGAAACAAAAGGCCTGCTCATGAAAACTGCGCAATTTTTTCAAGGAGACAGGGACGGGCACTTGGTGTCTGTTTGGCTTGTCTATGCAATTTCCTCAGTCAACAGAGCGAGCAAGGTTAGTAGCCTCTACCAATTTTGGAGGGGAGTTAGTCCCGGGGTGGCTGTTGGGTCTGATTCTCCAGGTGGCCAGCATGAGAGATGATTTAATTTCTTGCGATCAACGGAGCTTAGAAAGAATTTCTTGGTGCTTCTACGATGTTCTGGGTGGCATTTGATCGAATCAATGGTGGGGTGATGGTCTGGATGTAAGAGGGGAGTCCGGTCGTCAGAACTTCAACAAAATGACTAAGTGTGTGAACGATCGAAATATGCATAGGTGATCATGAAAACACACACTCACATGTCTTGATGATAAAATGACTCAAAACATCCAGACACACATGTTCAACATGACTGACCAATGATGCAAGTGACAAGCACGACACTCGTGATTGATCGTTGATCAACCGTGGTGACTCTTGTGCGACATTGAATGTGACTCTATGTGTGAGTGTGACAGAAGCTTTCATAGCGAATAAAAAGTACACACGAAGCAAAGACCTTGAGCATAACCAGAACATGGTCACAAGCATGACTTAGACACCAGCATGCAGAAAATTGGGTAGAATGAACAAGAAAGGTGGATGCAAAGACTCCCACGGGCTCACGGAGTGAACCTGAGGGTGCACAATCATCAAGTGAAACTCCCAAGGGAGGCTCCAGTAGCCGCTACAATAATATCAAAGTGAAATAAACTATTTAGAATATAAATTAAAACCAATAATAAAAATCTGACAGTGATAATAATTCTACGTTCATGGAAATGGTACACCACAATGAAAATTTACTCAATAATTCCAAAAAATTATTAGAATTGCTAATCCTCGAAGAAGCTTTGACCCATAATGAAACTGCCTACAATAGTGTGAAGCCCCTTTCATAGAGCCAAAACTCTCTACAGTCCCCACAATCTATCCAAAATCCTCTATAGTCTCCACAATCTATCTCTTTGTGTAAAGCAATAGTGAAAATGCACAAATCAGGAGAATTACAGTGACCCCATATGTGTGTATCATGAACTCCTTTATCTCCTTGAAGAGAAGGGTATTTATACAATATTTCCAAGGTTAACATCCCCCCTCATATCTCTCAACAACCGACTCTAGAAGTTATTCTTCTGTAGGCCAAAGGCATATTGCTTTAGTTGAGAAAAATCACCTAATTTGGTATGTGAAGATGAGTTCGATTTACTTCTATTGGGATAAAATCCCACTTTTCGTGATGAGAACCAAACTTAGCCTCGTTGTTTCAATGGTCTACCCAATTTGGTGTTGCGATGTACCACTTGGAAGGTAGTTTTTTGAGTACGTAGATCCAGGTAGATCTTTCATATCCACCCTGGGTTTATCCCTTTATCAACAATCACAGATGTTATCATATATTTTATTAAATTGGAGGAAAATAAAACGTAATCCAAACCTAATAAAATAAACCCGCAAAACCATTCAAAATAACATTTTAATTAATATAATGGTGGCCCCATTGGAAGTGACAAGTGGTAGGAGTTGGGGGCATCAGAGGTTGAAACCTTAGGGATTTTTAAATGTGGCAGCATAAAAGTTATGATATTGGGAGGCTCAGATGAAGAGTAGACCTGAAATGTTCATTTAAATCATTTTTATAGCCCATCGGGTCCACACGTCAAAGCCTAGAAAATATCCAAGATCAGGGTAGAGTAGTCATCAGAGTTTTTAAAAATGTGCTCTGAAGTCGATCCTCTGATAAAACTAGCCCCGTTGAGGGGAGCGTCAGTGGTCACATGTAATATAAAGGGAGTCGGGAATAACCTCATGGAATGTGGGTATCGGCATATCAGAGATCTATATTATCATAAGTTTTTTAATGTGTCACAGACCAAGATCTCTGATATATGTTGGCCCCGATGAACGAGAGCGAAAGTACTGATGTGGCATGTGGGCTCTTTTGACAACCACGTTATAATATGTTTTCGAGACTTATGGCCACTTAGAACATTTTGACCCTTTTATAATATAGTTCAGAATTGATATTTAATTAATTTTTAAAAGGAGACAATGCCATTTACACTATGGTTCAGAACTTATGGAACTATGACCACTTTGTTATATTCGTTTGATTATTTAAAAGAGACACTTTATAGATAAAACTTTGAATATCGGGGATTTCAAATGAATTCCTCCAATATCAAAGCTATGATATCCCCTTTGTTTAATGGTAGAGGCCTATAGCCTTTTGGTTAAGTTTTTTTAACGCAAAGGCACTTTGTTTTTTGGTCTCGGGGGCTATGTTTTATTAATTAAAACTTAGAACAAAAGAGTCATTACTGGTTTATTATATTTATAAAAATGAATATTTTATTTGATTTGAAAGCTTAAATAATAAAACTAAGGCCAAATTTTTAAACCAAGAGAAAAAATGAAACAATTGGTAACCAAATTAGATTATACTAAAATGAAAAAATCACACTCAAAGTCAAAATGCATGCAAAAGGGTCCCCATAGTTATTACTATGATAATAATAAAATAAAATTGGGGGGCGGGGTGGGGTTGTTGTGTTTTCACTAGAACAACACCTTAAGGCCAAAACTACTGAGTTAGACTAAACACCACACAATAGAAATGTTCTAAGAGTTAGTCACACACAAACCAAAATACAAAGAAGCTTGCAGTGGAACAGTTACACTAGTGACCTGCTTCCTAACCCTTTTAGCTACAACATGGTGCAAGTGCCCTTATTAGCCATGGGGCACCCTCTAAGAGGACCAAGAGAGTATGACTAATATTTGTCCCTAGTACAAAGAAGACGACCCTGACTCTACACTTGTGTATGAGCACTACGAGATAGGCCACTATGGTCACCACCAACAATAACATGACTTGGGGGGACAATCGCAGGACAAATCCACATGCAAGGGCAGGACACTTAAGTCAGAGAGATAAGACTGAAACCTCCTTGAGAGTTTCCTCCCAATTGGTCCCCAAGTGCTATAACAAATTCTAATAACACCATTTGTATGCATGCAAATTCTGTTATATCGCACCACCCGAAACTAAGTGAAATAGGTCATGTCACCCCGCCTAGCCCAAGTGTGACCTCATGCTTAACCCTATTGTTAGAAGGGCTTCCAAGACCTCACTACTGCAAATGGATTTAATTCCCTACCACAAGTTGTTATGTTTGTTTCTTAGTCTTGGAGAAGTTGACTCACACACCTATCTCCAAGACCCTAGCCTAAGCTAGTGTTGGTGTACTACCAGTAAAAGAAAAAGATGAGTCTAGTTGATTTTATTATTGCGTTAATTTTAAGTGGTTATTATTTACATATTTGGGATGCGGCATGAAATTTAGATGGTGTGAATGACTCTTTTTAGTAACCTTAATGCAGCTATATGAAAATTCTCATTTTAGTTCAATGAATTCTAACTACAGGAGGGTAAGTGTTTTTCCACACAACACACCAATGCCTATTGATGCACCTCTCACTAAATTCTAATATGAAAATTATCCAAAGTTTTTTTTTTTAGATTGATGACCCAAAAACAAACCAAAAAGGAAAATCAAAGTAACCAAGAAGAGACCAAAGAAAAGTTCCCAAGCAAGAATACAAAGCACTCCAAAAGCATCAAATCTAGGAAAATAAAGCCAAACAAAAAAATACACTCAAAGTGATCAAATCAAAATCCAAAAGTGGAAGAAGGAAGGCAATGTCAACAGGCTAGGGTTGTAGCATAATGGCTCAACTAAGGCCAATGTTCTACAAAGGTCAACACCAAATCCTAGAGGTAAGAAGGCCTATAAAATATCAAATGAGAGTGATATAAGACAACCAAAACAAACTCAAATGAACTTTCCTAGATGACAGTTGTATAACCAATCATGACGCCACCAATCATGACAAAAATAAGCAAAAGACAAAAGAGATCACTAAAAAAAATGACAAAAGTGCACAAAGGACACACAGATTTGAAAATGAGATATGAAGCAAATTCATGTAGTCACCAAAAGCAACCAAATAGATTTGAATCTGAGATCTAAAAATGAGAACACTAGTCCTCAACCAAAGCACACAAATAATCCTTCAAGGTAACCTTGAAGAACACAAGCAATGGAAGATCCCAACCAATGAATAAGAAATCACTCAAATATGATAGTTATCTGCAGCTAATTCTAACACCAAAAATAAACAGATCCAACAAATCTCCAATAAGTCAACAAAAATAAGAAGATCAATGCCTAATATAAGACAAAAACCTTCTCCCAATGAAGTACAAAAAAGGTAAGGAAATGAAACAAAACAAAACATATCTGGACCAAATCTAGCCAGGAAATAGGGAGCTCAGACAAATCAAGGACAAAAATTGATTTTTCAGGGCTAGAAGCTTGGGCACATGCACAAGACAGGCTAAATTCAATCGATCACTCTTTTGCTAACTTCAAGCGAGTGACTGAGATTCTACAGTTGCATAGATGAATCTCTATGGGAGCGACTAGGGAAAAAGAAAATAATTCCTGAAAAACCCATGCACAAGGTGAAAAAAAATAAAAATATTCAGAAAATAAACCCTGAAAATAGCCAAAAAGAGTCAGAGAAATTGGAGAAAACGCACCAAACCATGATAGGAGAGAAATCAATAGAAACCGAAAGAAAAGTGGAGACAAAGAAAAAAATGCTCTCATTGAAAACACCACTTCTATTGCATCAAAATTTGGATGCAAGGAGTTATTGCTACATGATCGTGTGTCCAAATCAGATAACCAGACAACAAAAGGAAAGAAAAATAGAGATATAATAGGGCCCCAACCCAAAATGATCAAACATGCATTAGGAAGTCAACTCTATATACGATAAGGAAATATGTCTGCAGCTGGCCTCCTCGCATATTAGGGAAGGATTAAGGTTTGATGCAGATTCTCACTCTCCACTCGAGCGATCTACTTTGTCCGCACCTAATCGTGATCCATACACACAACCACAAACAAACGGATATAACAAGTGACCTTCCTCAGAAGATCGTAAGATCAAAATATCGTAGAAGAAACTATAAATCATGATGAATACAAATAAATACAGGGAAGGAACAGTTGAAGCCTCGAAAATCTTTCCTTCAACATGGGGGAAAACCACCCGGTCCGGACCTTGGTTGGCAGCTCCTTTTCCGTTTGGAGTAGTGGCTCCGACTGGGGATAATGGGACCAATTTCCCAATCTATTTAATGATTGTGCTAATGGGATGATATGTGATGTTTTGCAATAATTTTTAAGCTATAAGTAATCTAATCTAAACTAATAATCACATGCATTTTATCCTAATGTAAACACTATCTAATTATAACTATAACCAAGAGAAATTGATGTATGCGATCTAAAATAATGTCTGAAAGAAATTGATAATAAAGATCATTCAATTGTGATGAGAAATGAATTCGTTTTAACAATAATTGTTTCATATAAAAAGTTAGTTGAAACGATTGTGAAAGATATATCACATAAGGAATTATTCATGTATTCAACATAAAATGTAGATCATCGTCATACAAAAGTGCAATAATGGCAACCAAGATTCAGACTTTCATACATAAACAACTTGAAAAGAAATCACTGCTTGATACATAAGTAAAAACAATTACGAGATAAAAGTACCATCCTACCCATGTGCTTCAACAATATTGATCTACTTTCAGTCCATTCAACACCATCTAAGAGTACAAAAGTGCAATTTCAGTAGAAGATGCTAAATCAGATAAAAATAAATCCTCTTCCATTAATTTCACCAGAACTTCCTCAAAGGGACAGAAGTGCATGTTTTGAAGATTGTTTCTGATAAAAATTTTGGACCTCTCTCTAAATGCATGAGAGGGGTTTAAATAGTTAAACTATAAAACTAAAAATAGATTATTACAAAAATAATTGAGGAGGTTTAAACGACCTTCCTCAAATTATGCAAAATAAAATGAAAATAGAAATGAGCATGGTGACTAACTGTCCTGCATTTGATCCTTTAGATCACAAATGTCCATCATGAGCTTGAGCTATGTTGGTTGGTCAACTTCAACTTTCAACTGTCTAGTGAATACGACATCAGTTAGTGCTGGCACCATTTTCTCCGTAGAAGTGGTTAGGCATCGTAGGGTCATCCACTGGTTGTCAGGTTTTACCAAATGTCGTCAATATGATTCCTAGTTTAACCTGGTCATTCGCCTAATTGCTTCTGCTTTTTCTTTTGTTGCCTGTTTCCACTGTAGTTGAAGCTGTTTCACATTACGAAGAAAACCTAGAATGGATTCTGCCACAAGGTTGGCGCTATGTAAATTTTCATTAACATTTTCTATGACACTGTTTTCTATTGCTGCCGCATCGACTATTGCCTTTTCTGCCTCTTTAAGCTGAGAATCCTAGTTTGCAAATAAGATTTCTTTATGTGACTCCTCTAGTTTAGGCAAGTCGGCTTTTCTCCCATCTTCTAAATTCTGCCAGGTGATGAAGTCAGAGACCTTTTTCAAGATTTCATCGTATTCAAGTCTCATTTCCACGACTTGACTTGTCAATTTTTCACTTGTTTCGCAATAAGAGTTCCATTGCGAAATCTTCTGGCATAATAGTTCTTTTTGGTGCATCAGCTGGGCATTAAGGCCAAGCGCTTCAGTAATAAACCGATCAATTTTTGGATCATCTTTATGTAGATCAGTTATTCCCTGTATTTGTGCTTCCTTCTCTGCTAAGCTGGTTTGATGTTTTATTTGCATCTGCTAGAACTCCTGTTATAGCTTAGCTAACTGTATCTCTGCCTGCTGGTCAGATTTTTCTTGCTATAACTGTTGTTCAAGAAAAAAAAATTTAACTTCTTTTTCTTTAAGAAACATTTGCACCTTTGTTGCTTTGTCGATGGTTGTTATAGCGTAGGCACCTGCAAACTATGAGAGTCTAGTAAGATTGGTAGATGGGTCGATGGGTGAGTCTTTCTAGAGAACATCCATCGGTTCATTATTAGGGGTAATAACAGTTGTAGAGTCCAACTTCCTTTTCTTCCTTTGTCTTTTAACAATGGCCTTGTGTTGTGGGATATAAAACACATCTAGAGGGGGAATCTCCTCTATTCTCAAAACAATTTCAGAGGTGGGGGTAACAGGGATGTGTTCTACCTCTTAAGTATTTACAACCTCCTCTACTGTAATTTCCTGAGTTGTTTTCTATTGAGGAGTCTGAAACTCTGGCGTTTGTTCCTATGTGTTGAGCCTTTTATTAAAATTTTCCCATTCTTCCTCTAAATCAATTACTAGGGGTTTTATTGGTTGTGTGGAGGCGGCATGGATTTCAGCCTGTTTGCTGGCTAAAGTTTCTTCAGCTATCTTCTGTGTAGATTGGGTTGTATCCTTTTCCGACTCTCTGTTTCTGGTTTTCCCATTTTGTGATGACTCTTTTGATTCCTTGGTAGATTTCTCTTGGAATTCTGCTCCAGAATTAGTTTTATAATTTTGTTTCGAGTCACCTTCTATACTTACACTGGGAGTAGGCTCCCTTATTGGTTCAATCAATAATTGGTCCAATGGGACCTTTGATAGTGTCCTTTCTCTGTAGCTGTAAAATTTTTCAAGATCTTCGCGGTCAAAAAGTATTTGTGCCATATGCTTCACCTTTGTGAAGGTGTTTTTCTGCAAAACAATGTCATCAAAGGCATCTTCCTCATTACTGAATACTTTTATTTTCACCATAGTGGTAAAGTCTTTGACAGTGTCGAATGGGTCATATTGCCTTCCAAGGAATTTAGGTAATTGCAGAGATAACATATTCTCTACTTCTTTAAATGCATGCCCTAAGTCGTGTAATTCAAATGCTCCACACTATAAAGGGAATGTAGGCCAGATGGACTTTTTTGATTCCTTTAATGTTTTTCTCGTCCCTCCCTCACTGGCTATTTGATAGGCTATCTCTCTAGCCATCAATTTTTCCGGAACATAGTATGGGAGGACATGGGGGGAGGTGATGCTGCCAAATACCCTGATATATGTAAATGTCTCCTCCCCAAACCATCTGGCCACTGGGAGGATATCTACTTCAGCTTCTTGGGAAAACCTGGGGGCATCTTAGTTATAAAGCCGTTTGTGAATAGGGAGCATAACTCCATGAAAAATCTTGAAAAAATGTGGTTGAAATTTGGATTCCCACATGTCTTTATGGTATATGTGAATGGGAAGTGGATTTTGAACAGTCCACTTCCATCCCATGATAGGGAATTTCGAACCGAAACAAATTGCATCCATTACATAGGTGCTCATAAAAAATGGAGGGTAAACCCTCGAAGCAACACTTATTTTCCTTCTATACTCCATTATTGTTCTTGCTAAATTGTCAAAAAAAAATTTGTGCCCAATTCATTATAGTTGCGTTAACGGCTGCATCTATTAATGGAAACCACTCTGGGGAGAATTTAGTACTATTGGGTTTTCCAAATAGTCTACATAGCATGGCCACTGCAAAACTATGAGGGGGACAAATAGACGCAGTAGTGTACATATCGTTCTTGTCGTTCTTGATTTTTTCCTCATTATTTGACCAAGTCCGGGTGTAGTCTTCAGGGTCCTTGTTCTCTTTGGAAAAATTCTCGACGAACTACCTGTTGTAGATGACCTCTTGCTCTGGTTGGTGGTACATAAGTCGCGAGTTGTCTGGGGTAAAAGTTCCCATAACCTCTTGAATTCTTGATTTGAATTCGTTGTCTAAGATGTCAGCTTCATCAATAACCCATTTAACCATGTTGGTATAATGGATTATCTTCGGGCACGTGGCTATGCGATGAAAAAATGAGCATGTTGTCTCAAACATGGAAGCGTTTGAGTAATCACATCTGTCAACTGTAACCTTCATTTCCAGAATCCTTGGTTGCTCTTCCTCCAATATATTATACATGGCCTCCCATGTAGAGGTTCCTCCCTCTCTGTTGCATGTAGTATCCATAAACAGAGGAGTCATTTCTGACTTCTCAGAGACGACTGCCTTTCCTTTCTTCACCATTGCTTTCAACGATTTGCTCTGTGGATTTTCCCTGAAAGTGAAGAACAACAGCTATTGGATACATAAAGATGATAATGAACGTAAAATGAAATAATGCAGATAACTTGTAAAGGTGATAAAAGGAGTTTTATTCGAATGAACGTAAGAAGATATCATATCATGCTAAATGGATTTTCACACATAAATGCAGTTATCTCTTACTAAATGCCCACTAATGCTTCGTTATCCGTTAGCTTTAATGCTCATAAATGTTTGCATCGTAAATCGGGAAGAAATCTTCTAGGGTGGCGAGCCTTTGAACTGCAATAATGGTGATTTTGCGATTTGTGAAGCAATATCACAGATCACAATATCGCATTATTCCTTTTTTCTTTTCTTACCTTCTCTTGTGTTTCTGCAAGATGTGAGATGTGAGCTGCTCGTTTATCGTTTCAAAACATAGCTACTTGTCAGGTTTTTCTATGTAAAGACCCTTTTTAATGAGTGGCGGACCTAAACATTTGTTCGTGATACATTTAAGGAGTGGGTCGAGGTCTTGATCGCGTTTTGCAATATCAACTGATGGTAAGTTTGCAATGTTCCTTTGAATGCTCGAAATGCGATGCGATAAAGGTTATGACGCCATTGCAATTTCACATCTCACATGTTTTGAGATAACCTTTTAAGGAGGGTCCTTTATAAATGGCGATATGCAATGCGAGACTCAGCTTTTGAAGAAAAAATCTTAAGGACCTAGTTTATGTCAGAAATATGATAGTTCCGAGCATAGAGTCCTCTTTCAATCATTCTTTACTGGATTTGGTGGGTTAGAAAGGTCTATTGATGATGCTTAATCATGCTGTATGTGGGAAGGTAAGAATTTAGTAGTTCTTTTGAAAAAAAGGGGGTTTGATTGATATCTTGCTTTATTCCAAAAATAAAAGAAATGCCTAAATGCTAAGTTTGTTTTTTGGATGGATTTTTTAAAGGGTCCCCATTTATTAATGTAATATTAACTACTATCATTAATAAATGGGGGGTTGTTGAATAGAACAATAGGAACATATGTTTCTATTAACCATGAAAAAATAATATTACAATCATACACTTTCACCTCAAAGCTTCCTCTCCGTACGACATAATCTCCCCACTCTAACAAGGAAGTTAGCATGAAGAGAAATACCCAAGCAACAAGAACCTCATAATCTCTCTCTCTAGCACCAGGATAGTAGCATGGAATCTATATCTCCAACTCTCGAGAACTTTGGCTCAACAAAACTAGTCCAACCCTCTCAAATGATCCAGTATAAATAGGAATAAGAGAGGTCCCAAGAGAATGAATGTAGTTTCTCAGGACGAACAAAAGTCATGGAAACTTCTAAATGATAAGTCCTAGCCAGCTTAAATAATTTATAAGTTGAACTGATCTCCTAGGTACCAAGACACTCTATGTATAATTTCTCACTGTAGATCAAGAGATTATGCAATATACCAAAGAAAACTACTAGATCTACTTCTACAACAAACTTGCGGAATCTTAATCGATTTTGAGCAAGATCAAATAGAACACATATAATAGAGAATGAGAAATCAATCACACATGAACGCAGAAGAATACTCTGGGGAAAGCCTCAGCTAAAAACCCCAATCTCTGTAATATCATACAAGTGGAAATATGTTCGGATTACACAAAGCTTTAGCTCACAAGCTATCCAGCTCTCAGTACAATCCTACAATGCTGCTCATAGACTAAATAGACACAACATAAGCCTTCCCTCAGTCCTCCAAGCCTCCTATTTCCTTACGCAATTTCTCCTGGGTCCTCTGGCTGCCACTTGTGTGAATTTATCTCTCACACAACTCACCAAACTCAAAAGTAACTGCGCAATCTCCAAGGAATGAATTCCTTCTACATGCAAGAGATATCCTCAATGGAATATTCTTGCAACTGATAGTACACTGTCCCATCATCTGATTTCAACTGGGTCTCTGACTGAACTGATATGCATGAGTTATTTATGAGAGAATATTCAGTTATCTGAAGTGCAACAGTTACATGCATGCATGCATTAACTAACTAAACTCACAATCAGTTCCACAAACTGTTGGAACTAATCTAACTGGACTTAACTCAGATAACTAAGCTAACTAATTACAACTCAAAGTACAACTCATACTGATCTCCTTAATCAAGGGATAACTTCCTCAGTCAATGAGAAACTGTTGCATGTCTTCACATAGACTTCATGTTTGATTTCCTACAACTAATTAACTCAAGATGAATTAATTAATTATTTTACAAACAACTGCTAAGATCAAATTCGAATTTTAATTCTCAATTTTAGTTCAGGGACTAACTAAAATTGGAATGTATCCCAAAATGCTATTTATAGCAGTTTTATTTTTAGCACTTCTATTTTTAGCATTTCTTGTTGCTATTTTCAACACTCTAGAAGATATTCCCATTTGTAGGCATAGGAAAGAGTGAAAAATTCGATAGTCGCTCGCACAAGGAAGGGATGGGAGCGACTGGGAGGCTCCATTCGCTCTCATAGGCCTCCATCTGTGTGACTGGGAAGTATGAATGGAGAAAAGAAGGTCTGAGGTCTGGAAAAATCAAAACAACCATGAGGACTAATGAACACTGACCCTTAGGGGTAAAATAGGTTGATAACAAGAAGTCATCAAATAGAGGCTACAAGAGAGCACTTGTGAAGGATCAGAGGAAGAATCATCATCAAGAACACATAGGAATATTGGATCAAGGCAATGAAGTTGACTTAGAAGGTTTGAACATTCATCTAGAACCTCTGGGGAGTGAAGATGAAGAACAAGAAAAGATATATCACGAAGAAGTCAAAGACAAAGCAACAAAGAGAACAACTTGGCATTACCACACCATCATGAATTTTCATGTCATAATTTCCAAGTCATGGCTTGTACAAGTGTCATCATAATGTCATATGTGTCAATTTATCTTGCCACATCATTTTTGGAATGTAAGTATTTTCTAAACGAGATGTAAAATGTATGGAAGACCAAGGGTCCCACATGGAATATTAACTGTCACTAGAAAGTTCTAAAGTCATGTAGAAGCCTAAAGGTCACATAAGAATTTGAAAAGTCATAATAGAATCTCAAGAATCATGAGGAAGGTCAAGAGTCACATGGGAGGTGGAGAGTCACCTCGTTTTCTTTAAATACACCCTCATAACTCAAGCAAATGGATTTTTAGGACTTGAAATTTTTATCTTGGCTTCTCTAATTTGGCCTAGGAGAGAAGATATTTCTTTGGAGGATCAACTGGTGACTAAATGTTCCATTATTGGGATTAGTGTCACAACATTTTATTTGTATATCTTGGGACTTTAACTTAATATATGAATCTCTTTGATCTAACGCACTTCCATGCATATGTCGTGAATGATTGTAATAGTATTATTTCATTATTTGTGGTGCATGTTTATGTTAACATGTATTAATGAAATTGAACTATTTCATTGGCTTTGGTATGCATCTCATTGAATGTGCATTGTTACTTATTTAATCATCATTTTCATCTTGTGAACTAATTTATAGCTTAATCAACGATTGTTTCATGCTCATGTGTTTCTCTTTTAGGATATTTCTATTAATTTTCTTTTAGAGGCACACTCTCTATTTTCCTTCCGTGAAAGAACCTTATATACATTGCAATTATATTCCTCACAATGTCATGTTCTTGCTCATTTCAAAGGATGTTTGGATAATATCTTCTGTTAATAATTGCATCTAAGGAAGATTCCTAAGAGTAAATGAAAATTGGTCATATTTCCAGCTGGGGATCCTACTCCAATTGGTGTGAGGTCTAATTGGTAATTCATACCAAGGAGACCCCCTCGGTTGACAAATTTCTAGCACCATCAAAAGTTGGCACTAGAAGAGGACTATTATAGGACATTTTGTCACATCAACTCAAAAGGCCTGAAAACTAGATCAATCAATGTCCTTAAATACTTTGTCATAATCCCTTTGCAAAGCCCTAAGCAACATCTGTCCAAAAAGTATGAGTTTCTGGGTCTATCTTCTCAAAAGCTGTGTTTTTAGCCCCAACACACTCTACATGAATTTCCACCCGTGTTGGATTCAAGTTGCATAAGTAAGATTATGTGTTGATCAGTGCAGGTTGCTCCATTTTGCAAGTGTGCTGATTCTAGAATTTCAAGAAAATTAAAAAAAAAGAAAAAGAATCTTCTCCTTCCATAAGCTTCTAAGGTGGTCTTAACCATTTACCATGGATATAGATCTTTAATTCCTATTTGTTACTACTCTAGTGATATTATCTCTTATCCTTTGATCTTATCCTCCCTCATAAGTAGATCTCAAGCCTAGATTAGTAAATCCTAAACTACCATGTTTATCCTATAAATTTACTGCCTCCCATGGAGTCTGGGTTGGATTTTGGATATTAGTGGGTTGGATTTTGGAGATTATTGGGTTGGATTTTGGAGATTGCTAGTGCCCTCATGTTGTTGCTTCAAGTGTAAGTTTTCTTCATCCATTTGCAGTAGGTTTGAGTGTGAAGGTTTTCTTTGTGGCAAGGAAGCACAAGACAATTGGGGAGAGATCTACCAAATCATATTCTATATATGGTTATAACTATCCCCTTTATTTATTAATACAAAAGGAACTATGTTTTCCTATACTTGTGTCATGTTGATGCTTATGTATTTCAATTTCATGTTCACTCATTGAATAGAGATATTGGATTGTGCTATGTGGATGTTGTAGTTCCTTCGCTTATTTTAGTCATTTGTGTAGGTTCTAATTATAGCACTTGGAGCTAGAGTTGGAGCTTACAAGCAAGGAGAAGAGGAGGACTTACTATAGATTCGAGGTAGGTCTCTTTTCCATATTTCAATCTCTCTAAGGAAATCATAGATATTATTTCTCTTTATTGTTCTAGATTATACCACTAGAACTAGGGAGTTCAATTTTGTCTACAGAAGTGAATTTTGCACATAACAAATTGGTGATTCCATTAGGGAGCGTGTTTCCCTTAGTGGTTTCCTTGGCCTTAACTTTTTTTCACCTTTTAAAGAAACCTTAAATAAATTATTCATATAGTAATTGACCTTAATAAAACAAAATTTTGAGCTTGGTAGGGTTGTTGTGTCGTATTTTGACTAAATTAGCCCCTACACTCTCAATTCTGAGACTTAGCACCCCAACATAGTCTTTTCTCCCTTGAAGTGTGATGGAATGCACTGGTGCCCACTCTGCATCTACACTAATCCTTTAGAATGCAAAAAAAATGCATTTTTTTCCTTGCTCTTCATTCTATTTTGATACATAAATTTTTTCTTGAGCCTCTGAGTTTTTTTGTGTCTCTAAAAATCCATCATAGTGTTTGCATTTAATTTTATTAGCCTTTGATGAAATTTCTTTGATTTGTTCTTCCTTCTCATCAATTAGGTATTTTGTAAAAATTTAGCTTATTTGTTGATTGGCTTGAAGAAATTTATATTACAGTCATATTCTGTGTGATTTATTTCATAAACGATCTCGTTGCATATTAGTTTTCATTGCATTTGAAAATTAAAAGGAAAGAAAAGGAAAATATTTATTATTTGCATTACATGTAGAGTTTTGAATTTGAATTGAAATAGTTGCATTGAAAGATCTACTTAGGAAGCTTTGTTTGTTGCATTATTGTTTGTCTCTTCCCTCTCATAGTTAGATATTCATTGAAAAGAAAAGAGTCCTTATTATCATGCTAGATTTCATTATAGGGAATTCAGGTGAACTTGTGTCATGAGCCTTGAAACTGAAACATAATTGAAGATTAAATTCTAAAATTCACTCAATCAGTCTAAGGATCATTTGGAACATTCATGACACACATAAAGTTCTAGGCTAGAGACGTGTTCTGATGTCTTTAAACATATTAGTTGTCATTACTTTTCCTGTTACATTCTGGGGGTAATCGTTATTCCACGTACATAAGTATATTGGATCGTTATATTAGATGGCGCTCCACCTATGAAAAGTATATCAAAATACTTCCTATCATACATGATGCATTAGACATCACTACTATGGACTACGCTTCCATGTACCTTTGGGTATATTTTGCAAGTCGTCATTAGTTTCCTATCCCGCCATAGGTAACTAAATCAGCCACCATGTCTACTCTGATACACCAAACACAACATGCAGGAATATTTCTTACACGTACTCGAAATAGTATTCCATAGTTCATAGTGACTTGGTAATCCCTTTATGCCTAGTTACCCCTTTTTTATTTATTTTTTATTGTTAAAGTTCTAAAATTTATTAAACCATCATGGAAGAACACCCTCAACAACCCCATCATTCACGTAGAATGCAAATATTTCCCCCCAACAATTGTTGTGACAAAATATATGTCATCCTAGTTATCCCTTTGTTTTATTTTGTGTCTTTAATTTCTAAAATCAGTTAATTGGTCGAAGAATAACATCCTTATCATGGAACAACTCCTTAGTATATCTTAGGTTGAGACTAATGGCAACATTTCCCGAGTCTACCAATCAAGGAAACCCCTCTGATGGGAATCCTATTCCTTTTCCTTCTTTGGAAATATTGGTGCTCCTTATATGACAACTATTAGAGGAAATTTCAACCTAAAAATGGCCTCCTAAGGAAAAGTAATAAAATAATAGTTAAATTAACAAAATAAGAGTTATGAATTTTGGAGGGAAAAGAAGAAAACTACTTTTTTGAATTGTATTGTTTTATTATCTCCTTATATTTTTACTCAAATTTCAAGTGTAGATACTCATTGGATGCAGAATTAAATTCTACATCCAACGAGCACCCATTATGCATACTTTCGAGAAGACCCACATTGATAAAAATTGCAGATACATTTAAAAAGTGTGTTTAAATGTATCTGCGATTTTTATCAATGTGGATATTCTCGAAAGTATGCATAATGGGTACTCATTAGATGCAGAATTTAATTCTGCATCCAACGAGTATCCACACTTGAAATTTAAGTAAACCAATAAGGATATAAGCCAAAAATAAAATTAAAAAAGTTTTTTTTTTCTTTTCCCTCTAAAATATTTATGTGTATGTCTTTTTAAATTTAAAGAATTTTGATTGATTTATATATTATGACATGTAGATTATGTAAAACATTCATGGGAACTTTTAGGCTGAAATTTCCTCTAATGGTTGTCCCTTCCCAGATCTACCATTGGTTTATTAGTTTGGTTATTTTGGACCTCCTTGGTTCCAAATGTCCAAACTGCTTCTCAACAAAGTAGTCATCCACTGAACAACATCAACCTCAAGTTGATCCTAAAGTTGACCCTTTTAATTCTTCACCTGTTTTTTCTTCATCCTTTTCTTCCTCCTCGCCTAGTGAATGTGTTGATTCTAGTAACCAGGAAGCTAAGAAGAAGGAGCGGAAAAGTATGAAGAAGAAGAAGCAAAATAAGTAGGGAGGAAACCAAGAAATCATTGCTATGAATGCAACTAATGTCAAGAAACTTTCCAACAAACCCCATAGGTATTAGAAGTGCGGTCTACAAGCTCACATCAGCCTCTGTCACCAGCCTCTAGAGATTTTGCTGGTGATAAACCATCAACTAGTGATAGTAAGGTCCACGGGAAAAAGGCTAAAGTTAATTTTCCCTATAGTTTATGTGAAGGGAATCATTATATTCACCTTTGTCCTTATATTGATGAAGCCTCAAAAGTGTTGGAGAAACTTACAACTTCTCAAAAGAAGCTTCCATCAAGTTACAAAAAGCTTTCTCCAAATCCCACTCTCTTTAAATGTGAAGTCCATGAGTCCATTCCCAACCAACCATTAGTTGAGAAAATGATCGACCTAATTCCACCTTCAGTTGATAATACTTTTCCGTAGGGAGTGAGGATCATACCACTTAGGTTCTTCTTGTTTCTTCTAATTCTACCGAACAATGGGGAATTTTTCCTATTGTCACGGAGCCCCCTCCAAGTAATGAGGATATTACTTTTAATTGGAGCCTATTGATAGGGCTTCGTCTCCCTTCTTACATGCCCTTCCAAGTCATGGAGAAGGCTTATAATACAAACATATTTCACACTGTTATTGACAAGGGTGCCTTTGTTAGCATTCTATCCTCCATTGCTTGGCAATATTTGGGTTCCCCACAACTTGTGTCCACCGCTCTGAATATATTAGCGTTTAACAAAAGAACCGGTCAACCTTTAGGGATCCTTCCTCTTTTTCTTGTTACTTTGGGAGGAAAGACTATCTGTATTGATGTTATGGTTGTCATAGGTCCCTTGGATTTCAATATTCTCTTGGGGCGAGACTATATTTACACTATGAATGATGTCGTGTCCACACTCTTTTTAGTGATGTGTTTCATGCATGATGGAAAAATAGTGACTATCGATCAACTTTCATTTCTTAGTCCTGATTTGATTGCCAATCATTTGACTTCCCTAAATGTTCCAAATATGCAAGTGGTATATCCACTGCCACATGTCAATTATGTGGCAGCCTGTCCCATGCCTGTACCTACTAATGAAGATGAACCTTGCACTATTTGTTCAACTTCTTTTAACCTAGATTCAATAGGTGATGTGGTAAATTACTTATTGGGGTCATTGGAGTTTGATTTTTCTATTGAATCTTTGGACACCTTCCAGAGCATTATTCTCCCATCCAATGAGAACCTCTTGGAATCCATGACCTTTTTGGGGCCATGATCTAATCACGAAGAAGATTTCCTTTTCTTCTGTCAAGCTTGTTAAAAAATGAAACAAGGTCACTGAGCAGAGTTCTTTTTCTTGTGTCAAGCTTGTTAAAAATTGAAACAAGGTCCAGAGCAAAGTTCCTTGTCTTGTGTCAAGCTCGTTAAAAATGAAACAAGGTCCCTTGAGCATAACTTTTTCACTGTGCCAAGCTCCTTAAAAATGAAGCAAATCCCCGTCCAATTTGAATCTTTGATTAGATCTCGTAAATGAACCTTCATTCCATCCTCCTATTAGTAACGAATAGCCTACTTAGGTGCATGAAATGAAGCTTGGGGGGTATGTGCCTAGAATTGCGTTATTATGTTGGGGGCATGAAAATTGATCTCAAGCATAACTTCTCTCTATTTCAAGCTTGTGTAAATGAAACAAATTCCAAGTGTAGTTTCCACATGGTTCAAGCTTGTGTCAAAATGAAACAAATTCCAAGCACAATTTCCACATGTTTCAAGCTTGTGTAAAAATGAAACCATCTTCAAGAAATCTCAAGCATAGTTTTTCCTCGTTTCAAGCTTGTGTAAAAATGAAACTACTTTCAATTATTTCCAAGCATAGTTTTGCATGTTTGAAGCTTGTGTAAAAATGAAACCATTCTCATCCTATTCCTCGTGATTTCCATTTTTTAGCAGCCCATTTTTACCAAATGATCCTTGGTTTTCTCATTCCATCGTCAGCATCTTCTTGGTTGATCATACACTCTCACTTGGTTTTTAACCTTGCATGTGGAATCATTGTGATGAGTGTTCTTATTAGCCAACCTCTTGATCTTTGCATGTTTTGATCAATTCCATCACGACTAGAACCCGTTGTTACCCTTTATACCACTCATTCCTTTAGGAGGAGTCCTCTTTCAGCTCTTTCCAGACTCCCAAAACATGAAAAGATTGTCGAGCACTTGTCTTTTCGAACTCGTTAAAGTAAATGAAAAGACATCTACCCGATATAAGTTTAATTCTTTTCTGAACTAGGATAGATTACTTACAAAAAAGGAATATTCTAGTTGAACATGACTAAAATTTTCTCCTAAGTATCGTTTTATGCCTTTTCGTACTCAAGAGACTAAATTTATGAAAAGGAACCTTTGAATTTTTATTTTTTCACCTCTTTTTCAAACTCTCTAAACATGAAAAAGGAGTCGAGTTATACCTTCTCTAGACTCATAAAATTATCAAACAACATTGGACTCATCGAACATGATGGAACCCAACCACTCCTTCTCAGGGTTCGACAAAAATACTTAGAAGGATTCATCTAAAGGATGAAATTATAGATCAAGCATATGTTATCCTCCTTAATATTGTCAAAATTAAAGAGGTAATGACCAAAAATGGTTAGGAAAATTGGGAAAACAGGGTATTTAATCTATTAATGGTAGCAATTCACTCTTGAACATGACACTCTTTCACTTCGTCTCCGTGACTGTTTGGTTGGGAAATTCATGGTTGTTTGGTTGGGATATATATGAGAATGGATCCATACTAGTGAAACCAATCTGCCAAAGATTTCAAATATTCAAAAATAAAAATAGGAAATTTGGAAATATCTCTCACATCGAATTACAACTTAATCCTTTAAGCCATGCTTCTCATTTTCAAAATGTTTTCAGTTTTCCAATCCCAATCTCAATATATCTTGTATCAGCTCTCCAAATGGTACCTTAATTTCATGATCTAAATTGGATCATTATATTTTTTTCATCCATCTCGATCCATTTGGAGTGGAAAAAGTGGAGGAATCAGCTCACAGGATCGTTTTTATTGGCGGGACCCAGTTTGGCGAAATGGGGTCTGAAACCTTCCGAGAGTGTTTTGAGGCATCAAATGACGTTTTTTGGGGGTAAAACTTTGTTCTTAAATGTAGCACCTTTTCATCTATTCTACACTCATAAAGTTTTCCAACAGTGCAAGAACCACATCAATCGGAGTCTGTATGCAAAAGTTATGCCACTCAGAAGTTGACCTTCTTGTTTTCACGCCTATAGTTCGAGAAGATGTCGTGTCGGCCCCCATTATTCGTGGACAAGGGACTAGCCACGTGTTTGTGATGTAAAATATTCTAGAAGAGTCTACTTTTTAACTCTAGTTAAGAGTTGATGTAGTCAAACTTAACCACTAGTAGGTTATCGGGTTGTGTTATAATTGGGCCACTAGGAAGAAGAGGCATTCCATTCTTTCGAGAGCATTTTGTTCCATAGTTGAGAAAAGCTAGCCAAGAGAGATAGGAGGCAGCGAACATAGAGAGGATCTGTGCATTGTAGTAGCCCACGGGCCACATACATTACTTCTTTATATCTGTGGCCATATTTCCAGACAGAGAAAGAGAGCAAATCAACCTCACCTTCCAGCTGGGTTTTCTCCTGAAAGGGTTTCCTGGAGAGCATATATTGTGTATTATGTGTGCGTGGGCTTATTTTTTTGTTCTCTACTTTTCTCCTTAATTTACTTTTACATGCATGCACTAATTACAGTTAATTTTACAGATCTAAAAATTAAATAAAACTATAATAGTGTAGAATCTCATATTTTTAATATAATATTATCAGGGCTATTGTGACGAACTATCTAGTGGAATATCCACAACGGTTACGGATCATTTCAAGGGTGCTTTTTGAGCTTGATGATTAGTGGTTGGGCTATCAACACGAAAACTCAAAAAATGGTAAAAAGGAAAGATTGATCTTCGAAAAAGATCCATGCGATGTTATCTATTGATTGAAATCAAGTTTATGTGATAATCATGAGGATGGTTGCGTGATATCCTATGCCACATATTTCATTTGACTGATAGCTATGTATTCACATGAAAGGTTTTATGAATTAGCTTTTTGGGATCATTTCTAAATAAAGTGCATTCACAAAAATATGCTACGTCATTGAATTACTGCATATTGGGAGTAAGAGGCGAGGTGTCCCGTATTGACCATGGATGGAGTGAAATTTCCCTGGGGCCACCTACTCTTTGAGCTTAATCAATACAGGCTAAGCATGTCATTTCGGGGAGTTAACAGTCCACCTCAACCACTCGGTCTACCCTTACTTGACAATTAGCTTCAAAGTTGCCATTGAAACACTTTTTTTTCCAAAAACACCACAAAATAACGAAATGTTGATGGAAAAATGATGTGGTTTTAATAATTCATATGGACACGAGATAACCAATATTCTCCTAAAGTACATAGAATTTTTTTTTTTCTAAGTAAAACTAATCTATTAATGAAGGCATAATGTACAAGGAGGCACCAGCCTCTGCGGTACTCGGTCAGTTGAATGACCATTCTGAGCATCCAACATTGAGATCAAGACTGCCCTAGAAGGGGAAACCAGTCCAAGCCCAAAATTAGGAAAGTTCCAGCTACCCGCGCAGGGGAGAAAACTTGACTCAGACTTGTCCATTATAAGTCAACCAGTGGGAGAAAAATTCCAAAATTTTGATGCCCGAGAAGGAGAATAAGACAGGAAAAGACCCAACAGGATGTAAGAAACAAAATTACAAGTACCAAAACTAAAGACAAACCAGATTAAGGCTCACCACATGACCTGGCAAGCAGCTGCATAGTGTCCTCTATACGCTCTTCCTCCACTATCAGACACCACCCGTAGACGTCAGAACCCGTGTTCTCTGTATGTCCGCCCCCTGCACTGTCCTCAATTTGGATGCCCTTGTCCTTGTCTAATGGCTGATTTCTCGAGCTTGGCTCCCCTGGAACAAAATTGAAAGGAGGGTCCTGGTTGAAATCCCTACTGAGCAAAGGTTCGGAATTGGATGCAGGGACTTCCATGAAATCCACTGTGATGGTGACCATTATAAGCAGCTTGTTCAAGGAGCTTTGATAATGGAAGTGTGCTTGCTGAGAGGTGGCATTGGTCGCTGCGCGCTGAGGGATGCTTTCAAAGTGACAAGCCTCACTGGTATTCAGTCTTCCACGGTTGCTTCACGTGTTCGGATACCTGCCAAGGGAGCGTGGATTGGAGAGGGTAGGGGACTGAGAAATAGAAGGGGAGGATGAGGCAGAAGGGGGTTGATACCTGGGATGAGTAACGCCACCACGACTACCTCCGTGCCTGCTCCTCATTCTGTGACGATATCGCATGGGTCTGATGGAGTGACGCTGCTGTGAGCGGAAGGAAAATTGAATAGGAATCAATCTAGGTTCCACTGGAGGAAAAAGGCGGGGGTCCGCGGGATTCACAGGCGGAGCAGAGGAAGGAGCTAGGACCTCAGACCACAGATGGCAAAGAAGGGACTGGGAGTAATGGTTTCCATTGCCTAGGTTGACGCAACTTAAGAGTCTGCAGCGTCTTCCAGTGGCTGTGCGGAGGCTCGGCTCAGAGACGGATGGATGGCAGGAGCAATTGAGGGGCTGAATGAGGTGATGAGGATTACTCTGTTCCATATTTCTGGATTTGCAGGGAATGTCTCGAAATTCCCAAGCAGTTAATGTCGCCAGCCTGAGAGCCATGACTTGCCATGAGATCACACAAGCGAAGGCACAAGTGGCCATATGGATGGGCCGCCTGTTTGCCCGCCTGCTCATACACCATAAATGATTATCTACCACCCGCATCCGGGGATGTTGCATCCATTTGCACCAGCTTGGTGAATTCCTGTTGGTGTGAGGCATCTTTTATAATTTCGATCAAACCTTTGTGGATGGGTCTATCGCTCATCACACCGAGATTGGCTAAGTGGTCGGCCACTTTGTTGCCATTCCTCTTAATGTGTTTGAATGTGATTGCTTTATTGCTTGCAAGCATTTGCTCAATGTGTTGTAGACGAGCTGCAAGACGCCAGCTGCAGGATAGTTTGTCAACAGGGGTTCCCTGAATGATTTGTTGAGCCATGTTGATGAGGATTTGGGAATCTCCCTCAATGATTAGGGGGGAGAATCTATGCTGTTGTGCGAGGATTAGTCCTTGCCATAATCCCTCCAATTCCGCTGAGTTGTTGGTGTCCCAGCCTATAGTGCCCAGATAAAGTAGTAGAGGATTGCCAGAATGATCCCTGAAGATTCCTCCGAACCCAGCTTGACCTGGATTGCCTTTAGAAGCGCCATCAAAGTTGAGTTGGGTGAGACCAAAGGGTGGAGGGCACCACTTGCTAGGAGGTTGTTGGCCAAAGATGGACTTGGTGAGTGGGTCCTGAGTTTAGATGGGCCTGAGATTCCAATTCGACCAGATATTTCGTTCTTATGGTTCAGTGGGAAAGTCCTCCTTGCTCCAAGAATGTAGTGCCAGGGTTTCCTACAGGTTGATGCACAGAGTGTTCCATATTATTTCTATGGGAATAGTTGGATTCCTGAATATACGCCGATTCCTTTCCTTCCAGATTGTCCACATGATGAGTCCTAGTATTATTCTCCAAAGAGCATTGAGCAGGGGACTCTTGTATGGGTTTTTGGGCCAATGTCGAATGGTGTTGGTGGTGTCTTCTCTATCTATACCATCTTTTTGACATCGGAAAATATTTTTCTCCCAGAGTTTGTTAGCTAGAGTGCAAGATTGCATGAGGTGCTGTATAGTTTCCTCCTGCTGCTCACAATTGGGACATCTTGATGGGCCATAGAAGTTTCTTTTTCTAAGGTTGTCCCATGTGAGAATTCTTTTATGGCAGAGTAACCAAAGAAAGGTTGAGATTTTAGGCCAAATTTTGGGGTGCCACACTTTATCCCAAAGAGGGTCCTTATTGGCTGGAGAGTTGATTATTAGATTGTATGCCTCTTGAGTGGTAAAGGTGCCATGTGGTTTGTATCCCCAGTGAAGAATGTCCTTTTCTTCAGAATATTTGATCCGCCTATTGGTTAATTCTGTGTTCAGCTCCCTGTGCATTATTTCTGTGCCATTCCTAATAATGTCTTCTGCTTTGCGCCATTGTCTGTACCCCTGATCTAGGGTGGGAAGCCAGTACTGGCTGACCATTTCCCAGCTGTGTGCTTCCTCCTCCTCTATTGGTGGAGGGGAGATTAAGCTGTGGAGATTGGGTCGTTGCTGCCAGGAGTCTTTCCAGAAGCGCGCATGATTGCCATTCCTGATTTCCCAAAAGCTGTGCTGGTGAATCATATTTCTGTGCAATCTAGCCGAGTCCCAGATTAGAGAGCCTTTATCTGTGCTTGTTAGCCTGATTAGGTCATCATTCGATCTGTGATCGGCGTACTTTTCTCTCTAGAGGATCGCCCAAGGTGTATTTGGGGATGATAGCCACTTCCACCAGATTCTAGCACCCATGACTGCGTTGCTATGCTGAGGGTCCCGTAGACCGATTCCCCCAAGGTTTTTTGGGAGGCAAGCAGTTTCCCACTTGACCAAAGCCCATTTGCGATTCTGTCCCGCTGAACCCCATAAAAAGTTCCTTTGGATATTTTTTATTTTTTTGAGGACCCATTTGGGCGCTGCTAAGATAGAAAACAAATAAAGGGGCATAGATTGCAGAATGGATTTGATGAGGATCAGCCTGCTAACCATGTTTAGGGCTCTGAAAGTCCAGGAAGTGAGATGGGATTCCAGCTTGTCGAGGAGGAGTTGCCAAGAAGAGTGTTTAAGGGCCGAATCTGTGAGGGGGGCACCAAGGTACTTGGAGGGGAGAGCTGTAGGAGAGAAGCCCAGAATGTAGATTATGGAGGATTGGGTAGCGGTGGGAGTGTGGAAAAAGAAAATCTGGGATTTGACAGTGTTAATACTAGCTCCAGAAGCAGTGGAGAAATCATCAAGGAGGGCTTTGTATTTTCTGGCTTCCTGGACCGAGGGGTGTCCAAATAACATATTATCATCCACAAATTGCTGGTGGGTAATAGCAGGGGAGTTGTGCAGGGATATGCCTTTAAGTTGATTCTCTTGTAGCGCATGCTTAATAGATCTACCCAATCCTTCAGCCATAAGAACAAAGAGAAAAGGGGAGAGGGGATCCCCTTGGCGAATGCCTCTAGAGGGTTGAAAGGGGGTGGAGGGAATACCATTGACCAGGATAGAGAAGAAAGCTGAGGAGATTAAGCTCATGATCCATCGAACCCATATAGGTGAGAAACCAAAGGCTATTAACATCGAATGAATGTAAGTCCAACTCAACTTATCAAAGGCTTTGGAGAGATCGATTTTTAGGAGCATACCTGATTTTTTATGATGCTTTAGAGAGTGTATAATCTCGTGGGTGAGGATGATCCCATCTATGATTTGCCTTCCTTCCACATAGCCCGATTGTTCTGGCGAGATGAGCAAGGGGAGCAGCGGCTTCAGGCGAGAGGCTATTACTTTGGAGATAATTTTGTAGATGACATTGCATAGGGCTATCGGCCTGAATTTGTCAGGCGTGTTGGAGTGCTCCTCCTTGGGAATGAGAGTGATAAAAGTTGCATTCAGGGAGGGGAGCATCCAATGAAGCATTCTAGACTCTTCGACCACCTGCTAGACTTCCTCTTGGATAGTTTCCTAGAATTTGTGGAAAAAAGTGGAGGTGAAGCCATCTGGACCCGGGGCTTTTCCTTCCTGCAACTGTTTCATAGCAGAGTCCACCTCCTAGAGAGTAACTGGGTGGAGAAGCAAATGATTGTGTTCATCTGTGATCAGCTTAGGGATGTGCGAGAGAATCTTGTCAATCGCAGGCTTCCTGTTGATGGAGGGTTCTTGTTGAACTGATTTGAAGTGCCTGATTAGTTCTTTTTCTATGTCCCCATGGTTTTCCAGTCTTTCTCCCTGTTGATTGAGAATGTGGGTGATGTTGTTATGCATTCTTCTTTGGATTGTTGAGCGATGGAAGAATTTCGTGTTCCTTTCCCCTTCCTTTAGCCATTTTATTCGAGATTTCTGTTTCCATAGTATTTCCTCCTGTCTCTCCCTTTCGTTGATCTGAGTCTGGATATGCTTTTCCTGTTCATTGCTGGCGTCAGTCCTGCCTTCATTGATGATAGTTTGTTGGAGCTTCTCCATTTCCTGGGTTAAAGCTTGTTGAGCTTGGAAGATGTTTCCAAAGGTTGCCTTGTTCCATTGTTTGATTTGCGTTTTTAGGAACCGCAACTTTTGCTAAAATTGGAACATTTTGGATCCAGCAGGGGGAGTAAAGCTTTTCCAAGTTTGTTGTACTAGATCTTTGAACTGAGGATGGGTCAGCCAGAAAGATTCAAAGCAGAAAGGTCGTTTGGTGGAGGCCCCGGTCTTTGCCATTGAAGCGAGATTGGCCAATGGTCTGACCCTGCATAAGGTAGAATGGAGGTAGAGAGGTCTCCTCCGAGGTAAATGGCATTATCAGTTATCAGAAATCTATCAAGCCGAGAGGTGATCTGATGAGTACCTGACCTTTTGTTATTCCAGGTAAATATCCCGTTGTTGCTAGGGAAGTCGATTAACCAGTTGCTCTGTATAAACTGTTTGAAATGCTCACTTTCAGTTTCCAGTCTGATTCTGCCTCCTGTTTTTTCTTCTAATTTGGTGATCATGTTGAAATCGCCTCCCATGATCCAGAGTGGATGGGATCTATTGGCGTTGAGCAAAGATAGCGTGTCCATGATAGAGATTTTGTTTTCAGCAGTTTGCGGGAAGTACACATTGGTAAGATGACCATGCACATTGGTCCCTATGATATGGAATTTAGCTTGAATGAAGTGGTGATTAGCATGAAAATCTGTGAGTTCAATGGCTTGAGCATTCCAAGCGATTGCTAAACCGCCCGAGGCTCCTATAGCATCCACCGCCATAGTGTGGCAGCCATGCCAAGCTTTTGAGAGAGTGGTATTGAGAAGAGTATTGTTGCATTTGGTTTCTTGCATGAAGAAGATGTGGGGTTTCTCCTTCTGAATCAGATTTTTTATCATTTTGTATTTCCCTAGGCCATTCAGCCCTCTTAGATTCCATGAGATGAGCTTCATGGTTCAGAGTTGGGGAGAGGCCTATAGTACTTGGTGAGTTTAGAATATCTACCAGATTCAACCAGCATTTCCCCAATGAGGATGGTTCACTGTAAATCTGTCTTTCTCCCTCTTTTCTTAGTATCCTTGAATAAGTTCTTCCCATCCCAGTGACTTCCAGGTTGGATTCTGAGAGATCTTTGTTGATGTGCTCTGGATAGAATGACTTCTAGACTTTCTAGCTGTCTTGCTGGAATCTTATCATATTGTTTTTGCTTGCATGCCTGCTCAAGGCTGAAAATGTCCAAGTCTCCTAGGTCAATGCTTTCCGGTTCTTCATCCATTTGCTTGAGATCACCGCTATCGGAAGGGATGTTCATAGCAAGTTTGGGGATGAGCAGCTGGTTGTCAATGTCCATGCTATTAGGTTTCCAGATCAAATCTTTGCTAGGGGTTGAGGGGAGGGAAGATTGGGGTTGCTCAAGGTGCTGGGCCGGAGACATGTCCTGCGGGGGGTTATCAGAGGGTGGAGAAGGGATATCAGGGGCAGAGGAGGGTAAAGGGGGTTCAGGGGCAGTAGGATCAGAGTGGGCTAAGATATCGAAACTGTTACTAGTTGAGGGGTTTGAGTTGCTAGCGGGGGCATATTTAGGCTGAGAGGTAGGTTTTTTATGAGTTCTTTTCCGAGAGTTTACTTTAGTAAAACCTTCTTGATCTGTATGCCCGGAGGCGGTATTGGAGGAGGGCTTGACATTGAGCGGGCAGTCACGGAATAGATGTCCATGTGCATGGCATTTGCGGCATCTGAATGGAACATGCTCATAATCTAGAGTTTGAATCCATTCGAAATCATCATGATATAAACTTACCGAGTCCGGGAGTGCTTTGTTCAGGTGCATGTAGACACAGATGCAGGCATATGAAGTATATCTTCTATGTTTCGTTTCTTCTGCAACTTTAATGAATTCTCCCAACCCATTTCCTATGTCTTTTAAAGATTCCTCATCCCAATATTCCAGCGGCAGAGAATATAGCCGGATCCAGACAGGTGCTAAGCTGAGATCTTCTTTATCCGGGTTGAATCTCTCAATCCAATCCCTTAAATAGAGTCCTGTTGCGTTAAAGAAATAAGGACCATTATCTAAGACCCTGTTCTGATCTTCTATACAGTTGAAGATGGCAGTGAAGAAACCTTTCGGTCCAAGCTTCAGATTAATGTGTCCTTTTGGTTTCCATTTGGCTGCTATCCAACCCTGTAGGGCTTTCTCCGTGGGCCAAAACCCTATAAATTTCCCAATGAGTGCATGATCTTTCATGTATTGGATCTGGGTATTGATTCTCTGACTGGGCAGTTCAATCTTAGGCCGTTCTGCAGCCACCGGTTTGCAGGTTGCGGAGGTCGCTTTGGGTTTATCCTCATCTTCCACGACATTTTGCTGCCTGTCCAGGGGTATCTTTGTTGTACCCTGAGGTTCATTAAGCGGATCAGTATGATGCTGATCTGTTTGCGTCTGTTGTGCAGAGGCGTTGTCAGAATTATTCAGAGTCCTTGGTGTCTGATTCATCATGGGGGGAGGCTCCGTGTCCTCCCCCATCAGGGAAGCCATTGGAGCTGAACTACGAGCTGTTGTTCTATGCTACTGAGCGATGCAGTGTTGATGGAGCAGGGGCGTTGAGATCTGAGTAGTGCTCTGTCTCTGAGAGTGATGAAACCCTAGGTCGCCAGCAATGCTCTGTCCGCCTCCATCGATTCCCTCTGATGACCCAAAATTATAAAATATATTGTCGAAGTCATAAAGTACATAGAATTAATATGAAGCAACTGATATTAATATAAAGCAACTAGTATTCTTCTAAAATACATTGAATTGATATAAAATAATGATATAGGTACAACTACTATGGGAAATCACAATGGTCTTCCATTGTTCCTATATTTGATGTTACAATCAATCCATTGATATGTTTAATTGGTTTTTCGTTGATAGACTAATGTTACTTGATGTATTTTGAATCAATATGTTCAATTGGTCATTCATTAATGTTACTTAATGGATTATGAATAGGGTTAGAGAGATGGAAATTGGAAATAAGGCTAGGAAGCTAGAAAATAATTCATGGAGTTACTTGGTTACACCAATTTAAGGATTGGTATGGCTACATAGGTAATAGGCTCTCTACTAAATCAAAGGATATAGTTCTATTAATGCTCATATGCATAGAGACACAAGGAGGAAATGATTAGGAGAGTGTTATCCCCTTAGAAACTATTGAGAAAATGTAAGACCCTATTTCCATGACCAATTTGTTGAACACCCAAATCCCCTTGGATCAATGATTCCACATTCATAAAGCATGGCGCTATAACAATTTCAATGTATGTGTCACCCCTTCAATTAAGAAGGAATTTCATTCAAAGTAGGTATTATCCTTCCCTTGGGAAATTTCCAACCAAGTTTCCATTTCCCAACCATGATCAGGGGCATAGATTTATTTCATATACTCAAAATGTAATAAAATACAAGCCAAAGAATATGGATCCATTTTGTCAACAAGTCCCATGTGGTGGCCCATAACAAACAATTAAGGAGTGTGGAATGTTGAAAATCCACCAGGAACCAAGATAAGGAGAAAATCCCTTATCCAAATTGCAATCAAAGTGGTCAACTACACTCTCATATACATCTTGATTCTGTAACCTTATCATTAATGCATGTTTTAAATTTTCTACCTACATCACACATATCCAAAGTCATTTTTATCACATAATAAGCTTCATCACTTGTTAATAGAACTAGGAAACCCCTAGAACATAAATCTATTAATTTTCATATAGCTTGGCATTATAGTATGTCCCTTATAGATTTAGTAATTGATATTGGCAATATTGATCCAATTTTTCTTTTTCATTATGTGCTAGTTGAGGGTTTATCCATGGAATTCTATGATGTTTGATGTTGTTGAGGAGGATGAGAAGAAAATTGATGCAGGAGCATCAATCCCAGGTCATCCATTTTGATTAGGCCTAAGGGGGTCATGTGATATCCAAAGAGAAAAACATTTCCCTCCAATCTAATTTGTACAAAATTAGGAAATTTGATGTAAACACAAGTGTCCAAATTCTAGAATAATCTGGGTGGTTAGGTTGTTTTGGTGAGTTGGTGTTTCGTCCAAATGGGCCTTTGTCAAAATTACAAGTGTTAGGTTGATGTGTCTGTAGAGTTGGTATAGATGTCTGAACATTTGGTTTTGTTAATATATTTTCTCGTTTGTAAAAAGTATACAAGTGTAATATATGTGTAGTTGTAGGAGGGGATTTTAGGTGCAGAGAAAATAAGAGTTAGTAGGGGAGAATAGAGCACACAAAGCTCGAGGAGGAGCACAAGAACCCCTACATAGTGTGAATGTAAACTATGTAATCCTCAATGTTATTAATGTTTAATGAATGAGAATTGAAACTGAGTTCATATTAAGAACAAGTGATTCTCTTGGTATCATGTTTGGGTTATTATTACAAATGTATCTTTGCCAATGGTTTATCCATGGATATTAATTCTCTTTTGCAGTAACACCCTTTGGGGATTGAGAAGTCACTAGAGAGAAATTGCAACCAGCCAAAATATTTGAATAGACTCCTCGTGGAGGAGAGAGTGAGCCAAGGAGCAAAGATTAAAGAGACTACTTGTGGAGGAGTCAAAGAATGTGCCCATCTCATGGTTAAAATCAGTAAAGGGGTAAAAATTGCTACACTTAGATCCTGAGATGGATGGTAAGTTAACCATTGAACAAACTTTGTTAGAATGGTGATTTAGTGTGTAATCAAATGGTGAAAATTTTGATTGAGTTGTTGAATAAACAACCTCACAATTTCAATCTTTGTAATCTAAACTATATATGTTGCTCATATGATAAATTCAATACTTAAAGGTAGGAGTTTTGAGATTTAGTTACAGGTTCTTAAATCATGTAAGCAGACCTCTTCTTTAATGAAGTCAAGGTCCAAATTTGGAATGAATCTAAGTGTATTAGAGTCTATCATGTGATAGGATGATGAGCCTATCATATATTTGCATGAGTAACAACTGGAAATGTAGTTTGTGTGATAAATTATAGTTGAGTATAACAAGAAATGCTTTGTGTTATTAGTTATAGGAATTTTTAATTTCATGTAACCACATATTAAGGGAGTTTATGGCAAGCAAAGGTTGTTGGTAGTATTAGAACATTACAAGCAAAAAAAGGAATTAGAACCTTAGAATGGGGATTGAGGAAAGAACCAAAATCTAGAGGAAGTGGAATAACGCAAATTAAGGATATTCCTAGCCAAGCAATAAGAAGATTTGGAGGAGTGCATCCCAAGCATAATAGAGCACTAAATGAATAAGAATCGTGGATTTCAGTGTTGAGGAGACTTGACAAGTAAACCTGGTCTTTTGGTTTTATTTTAACCTAGTGAAGAAGTTGACAACTGCAGGTAGCATTAGTGGAAGAAAATATGGTGGCATTGACTACAATTAGAAGAGATATAATAGAGAACAAGTGATGTTATTAAGGATCATGGAAAATAACATTAACAAGTTCCAACTGAGGTTGGAAAGGAGGAGGACAAGTGAATTTCTCAAGAGGTGAGTGGTAGGTGTAGAAGCCCATAAGATAAAGGAGTTCTTAGGAGGTTCTAGAGGAGAGAACTACATGAATACTAAAAGGCTAAGTTATAGGGAAGGCTTGGTGAGGTATTGAGGTAACACGTTAATGGAGAATACTTGTTACCAAGGCTTGATTGTGACTCACGGTGAGCCACAGGAAGTTCACAGAGAAGGAAGAAAAATGGCTATCAATGGTCTTTACAAAGGTTCAAGTGCATGCCACAACAAAGGAAAATAAGACGCCAAAGCACATGGCATAAGGGGAAGGATGAATCAAGAGGAATTTGACAATGAATTTGTTGAGTTAAAGGAAAGGCTTAGCATAGTGATGTAGTTGCTACAAGAAATTGAAGGAGGCCAGAGACATTGTTGGGTGTTAAGGAGGAAAAAGGTCAAATGGATTATGTTGCAAGAGAAGATAAAGCATAGTTTGAGTGTCTCATTAGAAAATAAAGAACTCAAGAAAATTGAGTATGAGGGAGAGGATGTGTGCCTCTGTGAATGAGAACAAGGAGTATTCCCGGGTGAAGATGATGGTGAAGATGAGAAGAGGAGATTGATGGAAAGTCTCATGGATTGTGTGAAAAGTGCAGAACAATAGAAAAATCTAATGATAGAGGATGACACTAGAGAACCTTGCGATTTTAAATTTGACAAGGTTTTTGTGAATGCAGGTTTTGTTAGTAATGAAGGAGGAAATTCATTAAAGGTTGTCATAAAAGAAGAAGATAAGGTAGAATTGTCTCTAAGAGACAAAGACAAGGAGGATTGAGTGAATGAAATGGAGGGAAATAGATTTTTTATAGTGAAAGGGAATGTGATTCCCAATGAACATGCATAGAAGGAAGTTGCAGATGCGAAGGTAATGTGTTTACCTTTAGTAGATAAGACATTGCTTGATGAATAGGAAAGTATGTTGACAGGTGGGGAGTAAAAGGTTGTCTCTTATGACAACAACAGAGCTCAATAAGAAAACAAGGTTAAGGAAGCCTACACCAACATTTCAAACCCAAATAATGAACATGGTAAAGGAGCATCGAGTGCGTATTATGGTTTTTCCAAAGAGGCAAAAAACTTTCAATTGAGAAAGTTCCTACATAGGAGAATTCAAATGATAAGAAACCAAATATAATACTGAAGCATGAGGTATTGATGAGTCAGAAAAAGACCTATGTTATTTGGTATTTTGTCACTAGAGATGAACTATTTGATAATTTTTTCATCAACAACAGATCAGTGAAACTGAGGCACACAAATATTTCCAACAACTTATTGATGATGTTGATTATTTTTATAGTAAGGGTGTTTACCATATGGATTTAAAGCTTAGGAATATTCTCCTCAATTCACAGGGAAACTTGAAAATATTAGATTTTGGATTAAGTGCCTTACCCCAACAATTAATGGAAGATGGACTCTTACACATGATTGGTGGAAAACCAAATTCTATGGCACCTGAGGCTTTTAGCCATAAGGGATATGATGGTACATTAGCTAAGGTTTGTTCTTGTGGAGTTATGTTAATTGTGTGACTTCTTCCATTTGACAAAGATGGCCTAACAAGTCTATATAGAAAGATCAATGAGACATATTTCTCAAGCCCAACATGGTTTTCCCCTAGTACCCTGATTGGTGAAAGGGAAATCTGGAGGAAACAATGCAACTTCATAATTGATGGGGAAATAAATCTTTTACAAATTTACATGAAGCAAGAAAATATTCAAAGAGGGAGGAACAAAAGTCCAACTCCCTAAGGAAAGGAGGAAGAAGGCATTAGATATGGTAGAAGATTCTTCCATTGGCATATTGAAGGAAGAAACAATCTAAGGAAGGACTGTTAAAGAGAAGGGCAGAGAGAAGACTTTAGAAATAGAAAAATCATTTGAAGGCAACCTGAATTGGTGCAAAGCATACAGGGTCCTAAAAGAGGATGTGAACCCCTACATTGAAGCAAGCATACAACTTATCAAACAAGAAAGGACAGTTTAGGAAAATGGCAGTGAAGGAGCACCCAATCAATGGTGCATAATTACAGTGAAGTTTTTGCAAAAAGAATATGTGACAATGATGCTTTTCCAAGGTCCCATGAGTTGTAAAACTAAAATCATAGTTGATATAATTTTTGGAAAACATATGGAAGAGAATAAATTAGTAGAAGATTGGGTATATTATGTTTTGGTTAAAAAACAACCTTTATATAATGGTGGCAGAATGGGAACAATAATGACCAAAGAAAAGGTGATAATACTCCAAGGGAAGGAGGTAAAAAATAGAAGAATAGAGATAGATGTAAAGGATTTCTCAAACAAAGTGACAAGACCACAACAAAACATGGTATGAGAACCTATAACATTAAAGATAACAACATAATAATTGGAACAAGCCCATGACTAGGAACAACACAAAGTATGGGATCGAATAATACTACAACAAATATGACAACATATGACCAAGAGGTCATTAAATTTCCACCTAGGGAGTCTAATGTAGGAGCATCAACACCAGACAATCCATTTTGATTAGGCCCAAGGGGTTCATGTAATCTTGAAAGGGAAAAACATTTCCCTCCAATCTAATTTGTACAAAATTAGGCAATTTGATGTAAATCAAAGTGTACATATTCTAGAAGAATCTGGGTGGTTAGGTTGTTTTGGCGAGCTAGTACTTTTGATGGGCCTCTAAATTAGACACAAATCGAGGCCCGTGCATCTAAATTAAACATAAATTAAGGCCTATGACCATCCTTCAGCACATTAAACCTATATTTTTGCATTAGATAAATTATTTTTAAATTTAATATATTCATTAGGAAGGTTTATGAATAATTGCATATTTGCGCCTAATATTATTTATTTTTGTGGAATATGATGATAATATTGGGCAACTTATCAACATTTCGGGGAGGAGATAATTTAGGGACTTGCTCCCTACTACAGAAGGATCACTATTAAATAAAAAATCAACAATATATTATGGAATTATGACGCATATTGTGGAACTCCAATGATTGAGAAAATCTAGGAATGTGTTCCCTACCATTTAATGCAAATTCCTAGTATGGGGAACCAGATCCACTAATCAAGGGATTTTGGTGGGGAAATCTTACTCCATTTATGGGGAAGGATTCCTAATCATTTTGTATAAGTACCAAGTCTAATTTGGCTCTAGGGATAGATTTTCATTAGTGTTCTTGTGGAGAGACCTCGTATTTCTACAGCTCTACTGTATTTTCTTGCAGGGATGTAATTGTATTAATGAAAATAATGAATATTGGTGTCATGTTAATCTTCTAAATCTTGTTCTCCTCCATAGGTCTCTGAGTTTCCTTGGGCTTGGAAATATGAGGAGCCTCAGAGCCCTTTTGTATCATTTTCTTTTCTTCTTTTCACTTCTTATCCACATGCATCTTTTGTTTTTATTTCTTTTTATTTCTTCATTTAGTATTAATGATTTCATGTTGTAGGATTGTGTTAAATGGTTGATGTAAGTTCTTTTGTAGGATAAAAATCATCATTTAATCCTTGAAAAAACTTTGGAAGGTCATAGTAATGATTGAGCTACTTGGATTAGCTTTCTTATTCCCAAATCTAGATTTCTGGAACTCCTTTGTGGCAAAGAACAATAAAGTTCTGCTATTTTTTAGAGAATCCTAACGAGCTTCAATCTAGTTGGTTCCACTTGCATTAGATCACAAAAACATTCTAGTTCATAACAAAAATTACCCCATTGCATTTTCACTTGATTAGGTTAGGAATTTTATATATTTTCTAGCTCACTAGTTCTCGAATTTCTAGATTTTCGACTAGTAATTTTCTGTTATTTTTTAGCATGGGTTAACAGAGGTATTTTTGAGTGATTCCACTTGGAATGGGGAACTAAGACATCCTAATCAATGAAATTTTTTTTCCATCCAATTTGGATCTGATTTTCTTGGTCATACGATGAATTATAACTTCGTATAGTAAAACTGTAACATCCTGTAGTAAAACAAGGGATCGTGTAAGAGAACTAGGGGATCGTGTAGGAGAACTAGTACATCATGTAGGAAATCCTGTAGCGTTATGTTTTGAGCCCGAATTGAGAAAAAGCATCACTGATGATAGGATTAGGACCCTACTTGACCTCCATGCCATCAAGACCATTGTAACCCTCTTCCTCCATACCTTTTTCCCCTACCAAAGAATAAGGAAAGATTATCATTTTCATTTATAAAACAAAAAGATTAAAAATGTAGTTCTTTTATGTTCACACATGCACATAGTAGTTAATACTCCATATATTAGACTCCATGCTCAGCTATTTTAAATCATCACATGTGATAAATAGTGTTAAGCTAGGTTTCTTTAACATTTAGTTCATAATCTTTATGCAATTAGAATAGGTTTCTTTCCTTGTACTTTATTTCTTGCAATAGGCTAAGGTTTCCATTTTGAGCATTTCATTTTTTGCAATTAGTTTAGGATTTGATTTTAGTACATGCACTCCATTACATCATGACAGAAAAGGAAGGATACATTGTATGTTGCACATATAGTGCTGATACCTCTTAAGTTTGTATGAACCCCGGGTTGATAATTAAAAGTTGGTAGCTTTGGGAGTTGTAGTATTCTTGTTGCAATACCTAGGCTCATCACTTTTTGGCACCATTTCCGGGGAGGTGTCAAAGTATGCATTGTTTTCTTCCCTAGTTGATTCATTTCTTTTTACTTTTTGCAAAAAAAAAAAAATATTTGCATTAAGCATATTTCATTTCAAAAATAGAAAAGTGCATTGCATTATAGTTTTCATTCAATCATAAAAACAAAAAATCTCCAACACCAACCCACCCCCCCCATTTGATCACATGGTGCAGTAAGAGCCACATCACCATTCACTTTTGCAAGTAGAAGAAGAATATCCCAAAGAATGTAGAAGAAATGGATGGAAATGATGACAATGAGGAAGATCCTCTCGGATTTCTCATTCAAGATACTGATGGTAGTGTGCACATGAAGAACATCCCTCCATATTTTCTTCCAAAATTTCATGGTCTAAGGTCAGAGGATCTAGAAACCTTTCTCTTTGAATTTGAAATTGTTTGTAGATCTTATGGTTACTTATTAAAAACTCAAAAATTGAGATTGTTTCCGGTAACATTGAAGGATAGAGCTCTTAAATGGTTCATGATTTTAGGGACTAATTCAATAAGATCATGGAATGATATGCAAAAGATATTTCTAGAAAAATATAAAGATCATGATCTTAAAGAATAAATATTTAGAATGAATCAAAGAGAATATGAGAGCCTTGAGGATCTAATAGAGAGGTTCATGTATAATGTTAAGAGGGCAAAAATACATCATTTAGGATCCGCCACACTAAAAACCCTCTTACTTAGAACAATTAGGGATGAATGGATTAATTTCCTTGATCTCATGAATAGAGGTGATGTATACCAATTATCATTTGAAGGAATTTGTGAAACATGAAAACACATATTAAGAGGAAAGGCAAGAGTAGGTAAATCAGCATCAAGGTCGGTAAGTCAAGCTAAACTTGGAAATTTGTTTGATGATTTTAAAACATAAATTCTTAGAAATCTAACCAAACAAGTAGAAATGTTAAGAATCCAAGATGAAGAAAAAGAATATGTTGATATTTGTGTTGTCCCTGCAGAATCACATGATGTTAAACATTGTCCATCATTACCAAGGTCGAAGGAAGTTTACCAAGAGGACAATGGAGCTCATCAATTTTCAATGCAGATATGTTATGTGGCTCCAAGAGGACCATGGCGTCCTATTCAACCTAGTATGATGCAAGAACATACTTCACAATTTCAAGCTTATGAACATCCATCTCAAAGTAATTGGAACACACCCTTTCCTTGGCAACATTGGCCATCTCAACCCCAAAAGGAATCTTGGCAACAAGGTTGTCAAGGAACTTATGGGAGCCATCCACAATATCCTCTGTATTTTCTTCAATATCCTCCATACCCAACTCCATGTTATCCTTACCATTCACCTCCACCACAACCACAACCCCCAAAAAATCCATCTTAAGTATACACTTCCACTCAACTACCTGTACCACCATTCCCAAACCCACACATTGAAGTAGCTTAGCCCACTTACAATGTTGAGGTACAAAACTTCCAAACATCTCCTCTTGAGCTAAATTGTATTTACCATAGCTCAAGAAGGACATTACAAAAAAGTTATTCTCATGATGCCATTGAGGGACAACATGAAGAAAAATAAGATTCGAAAGAGAAGATCAAAGAATCATGGGTTGCACTTGATGAAGATCAGACATCAAAATCATAGATTGAGAAAGCTCCCTCATGATTACCATCAAATCCTCCATGTATTCAAAAGATAAGTCAATAAAAAGAGGAATACTTGAAGGTCATTGTAGAAGAAGACATCCAAGATTATCCAAATCAGCAAGTGGACCAGAGGCATCACAACTATATTGAAATATGGTTAGAGATAGTCACTAAGTTGCAATAATACTCTCTTCTTCAATTGTGCTTGATATTATCAAATTCAAAGCATTTGATCACTCAAATTCAGGTACATGTCAAAATATACATTTCGAGCCTACACGTCAATTTTTATGTCATCTTGATGTGCACATGGCTCCATTGGAAGTATTCTTATACTTGAAAGTGATTTTTTTCAAGTAGGGTAGGGTAGAAAAAAAACTGAAAAATAAGAGAAAAAATAAAAATCTCAGGTGAAAACCTCCTTTGAGGCACCTCAAATTGGCTCATTGATTCAAAACCTCCATGAGGCGGTCAATGGGTTGGTAAAAAAGAAAAAAAAAAGAGAAAAAAGAAAAGATCCTAGGTGAAAACCTTCTTTGAGATGCCTAGGCAGACCTACTAGTTGAAAACATCATTGAGGCGGCTAGTAAGCCTAGAAAAAAAAAAATCCTTGCTCCATATATCTCCTTGATGAATTTAGGTGCTCTCCAACATCTACAAGGAACAAAAACAAGTTTCCACCAAAGAAAGAAAAAATAGGTCAAACCTAGTTAAAAGAAGTCAAATTTTGACTTTCTCCTCCTTTTCTCAAATGCTCCAACAAGGCCAAGGTCATGCCAATCCATCAACCTCATCTATTTCCACCATCCACCCATCATTCTCAAGCTTTTCCCATTAAGTTTGCTTGTTGTCCTAAAAAACTACAGGAAGGATCTGTTTTACTACAGGAAACGAAAATACGTAGAGCAAAATTTTATTTTTGCCATAACTTGAATAACATGCATCCATTTAAAAAAATAATTCATGGGGAGATGCATATGGATTATGGTAACATGCCCAAGCAATTGCAGCAAATTCCAGTGCACAGTTTCTAAGAAATCGGCTCCATCACCTTCAACCATTTTTAGTTTTTCTCGAGATCCATGCATCCATTGACCAATTTTTTTTATGGGGAGGTGAATAATGATGATGGAAACATGCTTAGAAAGTTTCAGGTCAATCCATTCTACCATTTGGGAGATGTGGACAAAACAAGTTTGCTACAAGAGGTTGTCTTGAATTACTATAGGAGTTTCATGTAGTACTACAGGAAGTTCTTAAAAACTACAGGAAAGGAAGTCTGATGGGAAAATTATGATGTAGCCCTGTTTTGGGATAGGAAAAAAGGAAATTGACTTCACCACATCTCAGCCAAGACCCATCATGACCATGTCACTCTATGGCCACATCTTCCACTCATTCCAATACATGTTTTCCCTCCAATAGAGAAAGGACACAAACATTAAAAAAAAGGGACAGCTACAACATCCTATTTGGAAGTAACAGTAGGCTCCAGGCCTAACCTTTAGCACCATGATTGAAAGAGGAGAAGCATAACTACAAGCACAATGAAACTCCTCGAGAGCTTAGCAACAAGAGAGGAAGCCATCACCTGCACATCAACAAGAAGACAACCCATCAGCAAAATAAGATCAACAAAAAAGGAAAAGACAGTCAAGAAGATGTACCTAAGTCATGAGAAACACAACAACATCAACTAAGCAGCAACATGCATGTCTCTCCAATAACCATCGGGTAGGTACAGGTACGTAATATTCTTGACCTCTTCTCTTTAGCATATTATAGTTAGAAATTTGTTGTCAATGCATGAGAGATGAGGTTTTATAAGCTAAGGATGGGTTAGTAGTCTCAACTGACTTCAACTATTTAATTTCAGCTCACTCCTTCACTCATGCAATGTTGAAAAGTCAAATTATGAAGGTTGTTGATTTCAAGGAATGAGGATAGCAGTTAAAAGAATCAATTTTTGCAAAGGCCAACTCACCACAGCACTCCAAGCCCTCCATCCACTTCATACTCACTATCTATCCATCATTCATCCATCCCATTTCATAATTTCAAGAACAAACCCTATCTCACCCTGAAAATTTCTTGAAAAAGAAAACAAATCATCCTCTCCATTTTCACAAACCTACATCATTTCTCATCACTCCCATACAGTTAGAAGACTTTGAAGGAAGAAAGAATGACTACTAAAGGAAGGAAGAATGTTGATACAAGAAGGAAGAAAGAAAAATTTTTGCTAAAACCCAAAATGAAAGTTCCTAAGAGATACCTAATCAAAATAGAGAACTCCAAGGCCATTAGGCAACCATCTAAGCCATAAGAGAGAACAAGAAGGCAACAAAAGGAACTTAGGCATCCACCATCAAAACAGAACTCAAACTGCAATGATAAAAAGAGACTTTCCAAGAGGTCTCTAATCTCTTTCTAGCTTTTTTCCAAGGCCTAAAAGATGTTATAGTAATGAGAGAAAAACAGAGGAGTCAAGTTGAGATCAAGTCCTAGGCTCAGACTATCATTTATGCTTAAAAAGGGTTTTCTGTAGTTTTGACAGGAATTACTACAGGATATCCTAGTTCTCATCTAACGCCATTTTGAAGGTTTTAAAGGTTTCTAAATGGTGGAACAAGGTAGCAAAAGGTTGATGACGATGTAGAAGACCTCATCAAACTGAAAAATATTCAAGAACCATCTTGAATAAGGGGAAGAAGGCAAACTAATGGTCTTAAGAAATAAGGATTTTTCTTTGCACAAATATGTTTTTGGGCTTGTGCTTGTAGAATTTACAGCCAAGATTCTTAATCCACAAGAGAGAGGCCACCAGGGCCATGAATGAGGCAAAATGAGGTCACTAAATTGCTAAGAGGATGAGCAACACTTTCAGCAGTGGTGTATGATGAGCCTCTAAAGTATACATAAATTAAGGCCCGTGCTTCTAAATTAAACATAAATTAAGGCCTATGACCATCCTTCAGCACATTAAACCTCTATTTTTTCATTAGATAATGTATTTTTAACTTTAATATATTCATTAGGAAGGTTTATGAATAATTTCATATTTGTGCCTAATATTATTTATTTTTTGGAATATTATGAGAATATTTGGCAGATTATGAAGATTTGAAGGAGGAGATAATTTAGGGACTTGCTAACTACGAGAGGAGGATCACTATTAAATAATAAATCAACAATATGTTATGGAATTATGGCATAGATTGTGGAACTCCAATGATTGAGAAAATCTAGGAATGTATTCCCTACCATTTAATGCAGATTCCTAGTATTGGGAACCAGATCCACTAATCAATGGATTTTGGTGGGGAAAGCTTCCTCCATTCACGGGGAATGATTCCTAATCATTTTGTATAAGTACCAAGTCGAATTTTCCTCTAGGGATAGATTTTCATTAGTGTTCTTGTGGAGAGAACTCATATTTCTGCAGCTCCATTGTATTTTCTTGCAGGGATGTAATTGTATTGATGAAAATAATGAAGATTGGTGTCATGTTCAACTTCTAAATCTTGTTCTCCTCCATAGGTATCTAAGTTTCCTTGGGCTTGGCCATCTTAGAAGCCCTAGAGCCCTTTTGTATCATTTTTTTTCTTCTTTTCACTTCTTATTCACATGCATCTTTTGTTTTTGTTTCTTTTTATTTCTGCATTTAGTATTAATGATTTCTTGTTGTAGGATTGGGTTAAATGGTTGATGTAAGTTATTTTGTAGGATCAAAAGCATAATTTAATCCTTGGAAAATCTTTGGAAGGTCATAGTAATCATTGAGCTACTTGGATTAGCTTTCTTATTCAAAAATCTAGATTTTTGGAACTCCTTTGTGGCAAAGAACAATAAATTTATGCTATTTTTTAGAGCATGCTAACGAGCTTCAATTGAGTTGGTTCCACTTTCATTAGATCACAAAAACATTCTAGTTCATAAAAAAAACTACCCCATTTCATTTTCAATTGATTAGGTTAGTCATTTTATAGATTTACTAGCTCACTAGTTCTCAAATTTCTAGATTTTCGATTAGTTATTTTAGACTATTTTTTAGAATGTGTTAACAGAGGTATTTTTGAGTGATTCCACTTGGAATGGGGACCTAAGACATCCTAGTCAACAAAAAGAAAATTCCCAACCAATTTTGATGTGATTTTATTGGTCATTCAATGAATTATAACTTCGTAGAGTAAATCTATAACATCTCGTACTAAAACAGGGGATCCTGTAGGAGAACTAGGGGATCCTCTAGGAGAACTAGTACATCCTGTAGGAAACCCTGTAGTGGCTTGTTTTGAGCCTGAATTGAGAAAAATCATCACTGATGATAGGATTAGGCCCCTACTTGACCTCCATTCCATCAATACCATTGTAACTCTCTTCCTCCATACCTTTCTCCCCTGCCAAAGAACAAGGAAAGATTAGCATTTGCATTTATAAAACAAAAAGATTAAAAAAATAGTTCTTTTATATTCACACATGCACATAGTAGTTAATACTCCATAGATCAGACTCCATTCTCAGTTAGTTTAAATCATCACATGTGATAAATAGGGTTAAGCTAGGTTTCTTTTACATTTAGTTCATGATCTTTATGCAATTAGAATAGGTTTCTTTCCTTGTACTTTATTTCTTGCAATAGGTTAAGGTTTCCATTTCGAGCATTTCATTTTCTGCAATTAGTTTAGGATTTGATTTCAGTACATGCACTCCATTACATCATGACAGCAAAGGAAGGATACATTGTATGTTGCACATATAGTGTCAATACCTCTTAAGTTTGTACAAACCCCGAGTTGATAATTAAAAGTCAGTAGCCTTGGGAATTGTAGCATTCTTATTGCAATACTGAGGCTCATCAACTTTGTCAAAACGATAATTGTTAGGTTGATGTGTCTGTAGTGTTGGGATAGATGCCCAAACATTTTTTTCTATCGGTATAGTTTCTAATATGGAGGGGTTTTTAGGAGCAAAAAATAAGAGGTAGTACGAGAGAACAGAGCACACAGAGCTCAAGGAGGAATATGAGAGATCCTGCATAGTGTGAATAAACTATGTAATCCTCATTGTTATTAATGTTTAATGAATGAAAATTGAAACTAAGTTCTTATTAAGATACTAGTGATTATCTAGGTATCATGTTTGGGTTGTGATTGTAGATGTATTTCTACCATTGGTTTATTTCGATGGATCTTAGTTCTCTTTTGTAGGAACCCAAACATAGGCATTGTGGTTGTAGATTAGTTTTGATTATAGTTTTGTAGCACAAGAATTGGAATACAGATCACGTCAACTACATCTAAGCATGTGCACCAAGCATTCATGCCATATTGAAACCCAACCACAAAGGCAGGGCTGCAAGTATCCCCAGACAAGAAGAGTTCAAGTGAGGATCATTGTACGAGCGATTTGTCATGACGCAAGGAAAGGATCAAGTGTGTATCACTACGTAAGCATTTTACCATTCCATAAGGAATACTTTGGAGTGTGTGATTAATCAAAGGCTCTAATGAGTAGATATTGTTGATTCGATTGACAGTCTATATCCATTGCAGACCCCCCCTTTCGCTAATGTTATAGAGGGATCCCCCTTGCAATTCACAAGAGTTGTGGGATTATACCAGGGATTCTATGTTGTTCAATTAATCAACTAGAACTTCGAGTTGGAACCATGATTGTGGACCCTCCCCCACTCCCTGTTTTGGTTGACGTCACATGGGCAGCCCCTCGCAATTCACAGTGGTTGTTTATTTCTGGCAATTCACAATGGTTTTTTATTGAATAAAAGCTCATAAATCCATACAGATACTTATAAATCTAGACAGACTCCTTTATGAAAAACACCTTAATACATTTGAAAAAACCAGTGCAGAATTTCAAATCCAAACAACTACATTTATAATTGGAATTTTAATATGGAAATTTGAGAAGTAACTGGATTTTCATATCAAACTCCTCAAACACATAAATAACATAACAAAGACAGAACTACAAGGAAAATACAGAGATACATAAGGGGAATTTGTAGGGGAAATGGTAATTTATATATGGAAAACGATATAAATTTGGTTATGGAAACATGGTTTTTTAATCACTTTAGGATGGAATTTATTTTTAAAGTATAGAAAATTTGACAAATTTTACTAATCTTTAATATGAAAGTAAATATAGCTATGCTAGGGTTTCACTGCGTTAGGGTTACATTGTGCAAGGGTTCATACCAACTTCCCGCGTTCTACAATGCCCATTTTCTTTCTCGCACACATCTTTGTCGCTTTCCCTGACATCACCTTTTGATTGGCTAGTCCCATGTCAAGCCCTCCCAGGGGAGGGGGATCAGCCCCCTCCTTCAAAGCCATTTTAACCAACGTCCATTGCTCGAATGCAAGTTCCTCAACAAGTAGAGAAAATGCTAAAGGCAAACAACCTGAATCATCGGCGTTGGGAACCAAATGGAAAACGTGCTTGAAAGGTCGATGCCTCACTAAGGCCACAAAAAATCCCCGAGTAGTGATCATGAATCATCACCTAGAGAAATCTAGGTAGTTCATGCAATATCATTCCATCATTTGCAAATTCATGGGAATTTGGCCCTGAGAAGTAGACATACTCCATTGGATCCAACTCAAATGGCAGTCGAAAGCCCCATTTGACCTCCACCTCTAAGCAAAGGGCTTCTTCATAGTCATCTTTGAAGACCTGGAGGACCACAAGTGCATTCTGGACAATGGGCCTTATTTTATGAATAGTTATGGCCTCTTTATGCGTCATTGGGAACCCTATTATAACCTAGAAAAGGAACAATTCCTTGCAACTCCCATTTGGGTGTGACTGTATTCTCTTCCAGAGGACTTCTGGGAAATGGACATTCTGGAATCGATCAGAAACTCAATCGGTGATTTTTTTCAAGTCTCAAAGATCACTCGGCGTCAAAGGTTCTCTTCTTATGCCTGCATCTATGTGTACATGAATATATCCCAACCCCTACCAGAATCTGTAGAAATAAAGTACCAGGATGAAATTTAGTCTCAACCTCTAGACTATGAGCACGTTCCCTTCAAATGTAGACTATATCACGAGTATGGACACCTATTTTGGGATTCCCCCCACCAGGCTATTGATCTTCCCATAGTCCCTCCCCCGATGGCTTCCAGGAAGTCCCTAGGCAACATCCTCCACCCGGCAAAGGACCTCCTTCCCAAGCGCCATCAGGCCTAACTTAGAACGCGTTGGCACCTTCTGTGTCGACCCCTAGTTGCCCCACCAACAACTGCTTTGACACATTAGCTGATCCGAGCATGAAAGAGCAGCCAACATCACTTATAGAAGTACCTCCACCCCAAGCGGCAATGGAGGTTGAGGTTGGTCTAGAAAACCCTAAGTAGAAGTAGCCAACTAAACGTAAGTCCCCGAATGCACAAACAACAGGCAAATAAATATAGTAGGTCCTCGCCCAAGTTCTCCATGCCTTGGAGCATGATGTAAAATTGGACCAGCTCAAATCTGATGAACGGGTAATGGTTTCCTATCTTTGTAGTTGGGCTAATGATGCATTAGCATAAATTCCCCAGGACTAGCTGGATCAATTCCACCAAATCTACAAGGACTGGGAGCAACACCAATCTCAACTGGATCCCCCCCCCTCAAATGACCCTTTCCATCCAGGAAGGTGATGCATCTAGCAGAAGGGTGGAATTTGGATCGAATTCTAGGAAGAAAGGGAGGTGACCCACTAGCGAGGTGATTCAGGAAGTAGGGGCAATCTTAGTCAACTCAGGACAGGCCAACATCCTGACAGAGTACTACCAATGCTCTGTCCCATCCCTTCCTCAATGAAGTTAGTCTCTTGGAACATAAGAGGCCTCAACTCTAAGGGTAAGTTGAGGTACTTGAAAGATCAGATCCAGAAAGAGAAACTAGATATCATCATACTTCAAGAAATGAAAGTAACATGGGAAAATCTTAGCGAAATCACAAGAAAAACCTGGCCCACGGCAGAATGTATGGCATTGGATGCAAGGGGTTGTGTCAGTGGGCTGGGAATCCTCTGGGATTCCAGATTTATTTCCTTCCAGAACTGGATGGCCTCCCACAATGCCCTTTCAGGTTAGTTTGAATGCATCAGCTCTGCTGAAAAAATATGACTTACTAGTGTTTATGGCCCGACACTGCCAGGGGAAAAGATGGGTTTCTTAGGAAACTTGAGGTACCTAAAAGATCTGTTGGGCAGTGCTAGTTGGATTCTAGTGGGGATTTCAACTTGATCAGGGACCTGGGAGAAAAGAAGGGAGGATTCAGAAGGCTGGACCAAATCTCCTTATCTTTCCAAGAGACAATCCAATATCTAGGCATCGAGGACACAAACTTTGTGAATGGAACCTACACATGGAACAATCGGCGGGGAAGTAAGCACCATATTGCTTCGCGACTGGATCATTTTCTCATTTCTGATGATATTCTTCAGCATGATCTCTTTTTCCAAGCCTCAATCCTCCCCTATCTTGGATCAGATCACTGGCCTATTTGTCTGGAGATCGATTTATGAATGGCCCCTCGTAATCATCCTTTCTGATTCAAGTCCTTTTGGTTGGATAGGTTGGATTTCATGACTAAAATGGAAGCATGGTGGAAATAAATTAGAGTCAGGGGCAGGAATTTAATGGAAACTTTCCAACTCAAACTGAAGGAACTAAAAGGGAAAATCAAGGAATGGAATCGCCTAGATTTTGGTAATATACATCAGGAAAAAACAAGGTTGTAAAACTCCATGCGGTCAATCCAACAACGAATCATTCAGGAAAGGTGCTCGAAGGACCTGGCTTCCCAAGAGGGGGAGGTTCTAAATGACCTTGAACAATGACAAAAGCAGGAGGAAATCCTGTGGATGAAAAAATCCAGGGTTCAATGGCTCAAGGCGGGGGAGTGCAATAAAAAATTCTTTCATAGAACTATGATAAAACATAGATAGTTCAACCAAATCTTTTCTCTCATGGATCTCATGGAAGGAGACTTGTGTAGCACGAGGAGATAACAGACGAGTTGATCGAGTATTTTCAAAACCTGTTTATGAAGTCAGTTGTAGACATAAGTGATTCCATTGATCGCATCAAGCAATGCATCATGAAATTAATCTCAGAGGATCAGAATGAGGCCCTCATGCGAGAGGTTTCCTATGCTGAAGTGGAGGAAGTAGTCTGGGCTCTCCCCTTGAACAAGGCTCCAGGCCTGGATGGGTTCACTTCTGATTTCTTCAAAGCAGGTTGGCACTTCCACAGTCCAGAAATCCATGCGTTGGTAGAAGACTCGCACCGCTCTCAAAAGATTTGGTTGGGGCTCAATGCTACATTTCTCACACTTATCCCAAAGAAAGGTGCGTCAATGGATCCTAGGGGGTTCCATCCTATCGCCCTCTGCAACATGATATACAAAATTATCTCAGGTATTTTGGTCTGGCGGCTAAAGACTCTCCTAAAAGAGATCATCGGGCTAGAGCAGTCAGGTTTTGTGGAGAGTCATTAGATAATGGATGGCATCTTGGTCACGCACCAAGCCGTTCACTCCATATCCACTTAAAAATCCCTAGGTATGTTGATTAAATTAGATCTATCAAAAGCTTATGATCGCCTGAATTGGAGCTATCTTTTGTCAATCCTGGAAGCTTTTGGATTCTCCTCCTTATGGATTAACTGGGTTAAGTCCATGATTGAAACCCCTTTCTACTCGATTATCATGAACGACACTCCTTCACACCCCTTCAGAGGATTTCAGGGTCTGAGACAGGGGGACCCTATCTCCCCCTTCCTTTCCATCATCACAACAGAAGGCTTGAGCAAAATTATAAAGGAAGCGGTGGAGTCTTGATCCCTTCAAGCTCTAAAACTCTCTCGTGCAGCACCTCCAATCACTCACCAACAATTTGTTGACGACAACATGTTGTTTGGAAAGCCAACCCTAAGGGAAGCCAGAAAATTTGGATCTATTCTAGAGGACTTTCAACAAGCATCTGGGACATTGATCAATGGTGACAAATCTGATATTTTCTTTTTCAACACTCACCCTCGTGTGAAGATTCACCTGGCTCTATCTCTTGGTTTCAAAATTGGATCTCTTCCAAGCACTTATCTCAGAGTCCCTTTGGTGGATAACTCTTTGAAAGTCTCGCACTAGCAGGATCTGTTAAGACGTATCGACCAGAATCTCTCCAGCTAGACCTTGCAAGTCTTATATTCTCCAGGGTGGTTAGTTCTTCTTAAAGTTGTTCTCCAGGCTATCCTGATTTATCAACTCTATTCCCTTCTGGATCCCGTAGTATATAAAAAGATCTCAAAGAAAAAAATCAGAATTTCCTATGGACTGGTCCATAGATCGGTCAAAAATGGGCCCTCGTAGCATGGGACAAATTATGCAAACTGAAGGTCTATGTTGGACTTGGTCTAAAGGATCTAGAAATTTTGTCCCAAACTCTCAACGCTAAGGTTTGGTGGTGGTGGTTGCAAGACAGACAGGAGATATAGAAGCTAGTGTGGTCCTTTAAATATGGCACGGATGCTTGGAAAGACCCCCTAAAATCTCATATCAACTTGCCAAGTGGATCCTCCATCTAGAATAGGGCTAAAGACAATCAGGCACTGATTCAGGACCATGGTTTCTAGGAGATCAGAAATAGCAGTAAAGCCAGATTTTGGGAGGAGGCATGGATGCAGCACCCCAGAATTAATCTGGAGGAAATTCTATGCGATATTCAAACCTTTACCACCCATCTGGGCACAGAGAAAGTTAGATACTTTTGGAAAGACTCCAATGCATTGAGGAAGTGGAGAGTTTGTAAGTCTCTGGATCATTGGCCAGTGTGGGACCCACCCCTGGTTTGGGAATTCCTCACCCTGATCCTGCGTCAGCGTCCTATTCTGAACAATGGAAAAATAGACAAGATTCATTGGGGAACCTGCCAAAATGTATGTTCTCTCTTAAAGAATCTTATTCGATTCTTTCTACCTCATCTGACCAGGTTCCTGACCCATTATGGAAAAAGATCTAGTACTCAAAGTTGTGGCCCAATATTTATTTTTTTCTTTGGCTAATTAGGCATGGTGTGTGGTCTAAAATGCGGATGCAAATTAGAGTTTAATTTAATGTCAACCCGGGAAGGTAAACTTAGAAGTGCTTATCTAAAATATATAGATCTAGAAAGATTCCTAATAACTAATCAAGCCTATATCTAACAATTGTTTGAGATCTATGATTCTCTTACAAGAATACTTTCTACAAGATCTCTTCCAACATTAGAACATCTAATAAGAAATTAACAGCTGAAATGAAATAAACCTAGATCTAATAATTGTCTGAGATCTTACGGTTCTCTTACAAGAACACCTTCAAATAAGATCCTTCCAATATTAGAACATTTAAGAAAACTTGAAAGCTAGAATCAAACAAAAACATATAGTAAATTATATACAAATAAGCATGCAAGTGAGGCCATGGGGGCCCTCCATAACTCCAAAGGCACACCACTTCAATGGAGACTCGAATGTAGAAGCAAAATTGAAGTATGATCCTTTATTTCAAAATTATAAAATTACAAAAACTTCTAGATTACAAATGGAGGAGATTGTACTCCTATTTATACAATGGGATGAGTAACAAACTCATAATGATCATCCACTAATCTACTTTCCCATTATTACAAAATATGATCCCTTTGAATCCTCCATAAATATCTCACATATCTTGGATAAGATATGCCAACCAAATCCTCCATAATGTTCTCCTTAGGAATTGGATAAGATATGCCAACCAAATCCTCCATGATTTTCTCCTTAGGAATAGGATAAGATATGCCAACCAAATCCTTCATGATTTTCTCCTTAGGAATAGGATTGCATAATTATCTCCTTAATATGGTGGAGGAGATATTAATTCTTCACATATTTCCTACACATCACAAAACTCACATATTCTTGAGATATATATAAAAATATGTATATTTTCTAATATTTAATCATAAATTCACTTGTAATACAAAAATGAATAAAATGGAAAATAAGAAGGTGAAACCCAAATGTATTTATGAAGATGATATGATAAAAGGTTAATGGGATGATGAAATGTAAGGAATAGTGAAGAAAAAGGTGGATGAAAATATGACATTTCTAAGTCCCAACACATGGAAAGCTCCTTATGTGGGATTAAATAAAGAAAAAAGGCTTTTGTGACCTCTCTTGGTGCCCCTTGTGCACAAGAGAGGAGGAATCAACTGACTACTTATTGAACTTTTGTTCCAAAACTCATGCGATTGGGGACTGGCATGCTTCACTCTTCGGGGTAAGTGACTGGTCGGACAATAGTCTGAAGGAATCATTAGAACAATGGCGATGAACACTCTTTAGGAAACCCATTGTTAACAAAGCATGGTGCATCTCACAGGTATTTGTCCTCTAGAACATTTGGAAAACTAGAAACAAGGCAATATTCCACTCAGAGAGCATCCAGACTGACCAGGTCTGGAAAACGATGATGAGAAACATCAAGGAAACTATTTTAATCTCTCGTTGGTCAGATGAGGATTGGAAGGAGACAGACAAGGAAAGGGAAATCTTTCTCTCACTAGATCTTAACCTGAACTCTTCCACCTCTAGGCTTGTAGGCCCAAGTTTAATGAAAGTCCGCTCTGGCAATTCTTTCAGTTTCCCGCCATGGGGCTTCCTCAAATTGAACTTCGATGGAGCCTCCAAGGGAAACCTAGGTCTGACTGGCCTCTGGGGATTACTCTGGAATGACAAAGGGAAAGGGGTGAAAGTTTATGCAACCTCATGTGGTAGCACCACCAACAACGTGGCCGAGTTTCTAGTGTTGGAAAAAGGATTACAAGTTGCAGCGGAACTGGGGGTAACTAAGTTGCAGGTCATGGGAGATTCTCAAATAGCGATAGCCATGCTGCATAAATTGATAAATGGGTCCCCCCCAGACCAGGTGATTAAGAGTTGGAGGCTAGAACTTATTGGTGAACATATTCTCTCGAGGTTATCTTCTTTCGAATATGTAATCACCGAGAGGGAAATAAAGTGGCAGACAAGTTATAAAATTGGGGCAGTGATCATCTGGACCAAGAAATCATTAGGGACTGGCCCCATGGTGGCTTCACTCAATGAACGTCTGACGTATCACGTGTGTTCGTGGCATATTAAACAATACCCTTAATTTGACTACATATTGGAAAATACCTCTAAAAATCATATTATTTAACCCCCGACCAATACGAACCCAATACACCTTCCCAATTTAAATACCCCTACTTTCACTAGATATTGTAAGTATCCATTTTTTCATTAACATTTTTTATACCCCTTTATATTTTTTCATTAACTTTGGCCTCCATTTTTTATACCTTCCAATATAAAAACCCTCTACCCCCTATATATCCCCCAATATATTATGTCATTTTTCCCTTAATAAATATCCCCCAATATGAACCCACGTGGTATGGTATTGCTCCCCTAGTGAAGCCCCTGTGACTGACCCCCACCCCTGTAGGATGAAACTCTTGAGGATCTCAGTAGGATTGTGGCCTTGGAAGAGGCCTCCCCGATGGGGGTGAGAAGCAGAGAGGATGGCGTTCTCGAGGGAATGCGTGGGCGTTCATGTTAGGAATGTGGCCTCAAGTGGGCGGGCTAGCCTCCCTTCCCTCCCATAACACCTTGAGTATGGAAGAGAGTAAATTCCAGTGTGAGAGGTTTCATGTCGCCTTGGTTCTCGAGGGTGGTGGCGACTGTCTAAATGTTATGGAGGGTGGTGGGGGTGTTCGTTGGGCATTCTATGTATGTGTGAATATTGGTGTCTATGGTGTGGGCATTGTGGGAAGAAGTGGGAGTTACAGAGGTTCCCCTATCCCGTTGAGGGAACGACATCGCCATTAGTATTTCCTCCCTTGATTGCGGGTGTGCATCGTTGTTAATTTCTGAATTGGGCTTCGTCACTGTGATTTTTCAAGGAAAGCAGGGCATGGTTTTCTATTTGGGGTGGTATTCTATTGCTTTTGTTTCATCTTGTGTGGTTTCAATCTGGGTTGAGTGGGAAATAGCTTTTCTGGAACGGGCGAGTATAAGCGGTTTTCTTCGGTCCATTTATAGGCTTCTGTGTTGTTGGGTGGAGCCATTGGATGGACAATCTCGGGCTCTAGTTAGTGGGGCTCGTGGGTGGTCACTTCCGGGGAGGTGCATATTTTTGGCTCGCAGTGGGTGGTTGTTTTGTGTATTGCATGTTCTCAACGCCATGTGGTGTGGAGTGTAACCACCCTGGTGAAAATTTCATTTAATAAAAGTTAATAAAGGAAAAATAATAACCATGGTTGATGGGACACTTATTCCAAGATGAATGTTGGGAAAGACATCCTAGTGTGGGTGTTCATTGGTTTATTATGGCTAAGGAAATTATCAAAGGCAATGGCTAAGGCTTTGGAAACGAAAAATGGCATTTTTGGTACATTTTATTATGAAAATAATGGAAATTAGGAGAAAAGGAAGGTTAAATGTCACACGTTTCATGTGAGGAGGAAAATGAAGGAAAATAATGGAAAATGAAGAAAATAGAGGCCTAATTGATAAAAAGGCTTCTGAGGACTAGTTTGTAACCTTTTGTCAATTCAGTTTTACAGATCTCTCATTATTCTCTCTCTCTCTCTCTCTCATACTTTTGGACACTTAGAGTTTTCTTGGAGCACTTTTGCATTGGAGCAAGAAAGGCAAAGAAGGCAAGAGGAAGGAAGGAGCAAGCAAGGAAGAGCAAGATCAAGAAGCTACAACAAGATACTTCGGCTGGGCTAGATTGTAAGATGGATTTGAAGTTGAGTGAGGTGGATCTCCTAAATGAAAAACACATGGCCTAGTGGTCCCTAAATCGAACTGTGGATCACGGTAAAGCCACTAGCCTAGTAACCCCCGGGCCAGACTATGGATTGTGTAAACCCAAGATTTTGTGCCTCAGTGGGCCTAGGAATCCTTGCTGATGAATGGTGGGATATATGGTAAAGCTGAGAGGTGGATTTCTCTTTGTTGGGCCTCGTAGTCCTGTGATGGGATGTACGGTAAAGCCTAGAGAGTGGGTCTCGATGTAGGGCCTAATGATCCCTGGATCAGACTGTGGATTACGGTAAAGCATGAGAGACTAGGAGGCACTAAAATTCCTCACGATGTAGGTGGAGAGCTCCAGTAGTAACCATGCTTGTTTGGTTCTTTTTTCTTGGTTATGAGTCACACATTCATGCTTGGAATATGGCATGGGGGTGATTGGCTGAAGAGAGATTTGGCTGAGCCAATCTATGGTTGGGTGGAACGTGGTAGTCCCATCCCTAGTTGGTTTCTACATTCATTAATGAGAAATTCATTCCCTTTGTTTTTCATGTGTAAATGTACTCATTTATATGTGGATCATATGGTTGTGATTTCCTTGGTATTTTTGTTGCTATTATGTTGGTTATGTATATGTTTTATGACAACGGCTATGTATGGATCTCATCATGTTTTTACTTATAAATTAATGAACAATGTATTTATGACCTAGTAGATGATTATGCAACAAATGATATAAGGGAACAATGCTTCATAGCGATTCTAAGATAAGTATGAGACCCATATGCTTAAATATGTTGTTTACATGTGTAGATTACATATTTGTGATATGTTTGACGAAATGCCTTTCATGGCTAGTAGGGGTTCAGTTAAGAGCTTATTCATGTATTTGCATTTGCATCATTGTTTCCATGTTATCTTTCTATTATGAATGTTTCATTCAATTCTAGGTAGTGACCTGGGCTCTGGGCCTGAAAAAGTGCTCAAATCCCAAGGATGCTGGCATAACACTGAGAAAAATAGTCCCTGGACGTTGGTATGCCTTGCCATGAGAGCATCCAGAGCCTCCTGGACGCTGTCAGGCCCATAACATGGGAGTGTCCAGAGGTCAAGTGGTTTAAAACCTTAGTGGGACCCAGGGGCTAGCTACCTGAGTGGTTGGGATGGCTCCGGGGAGTCATGTAGCTGATGTGGAAGGTCTGTATGTTGTGTTTCCATTGATTACACTTCCTTAAGGTCACATAGGAAGTTGAATCCAATCATAGTAACCTCTCATCACATGTTTACCCAAGTTGGACGGTTACTTAGGTAGATGTGGAGGATGGTGTTACAAAGTGGTATTAGAGCATGGTTCACCCCTCAGACTAGATGGGCAGTGTTTTGGTCATGCATTCATGTTGTTTTCACGTGTTTTAATCATTCTCGTGATCTATGTGCTTGTTTCATATGCATGGTTTCAGTCATGGTTGTAGTGATGTCATCATGTGAAAGAGAATGTTGTTGTTGTAAAGTGTGTCGTCATGAGTGTATGATTTGCTACATATTGTTTATGCTTGCGTACTATCAGTGTACATTTGTATGGTTGTGTTGTCACACATGAGGTCATGGTATGTGTAGTTGATATGGTCATGCATTGATGAATGGACTCTAGCTAGACTGATGGTTACGTGGTTATCTACTTATGTTGTACAAGAGAGACACATATATACGTGGTTCACCCAATTTGGGCTACATCCATGGAGAAATAGCCAGTCCTTCCTTTTATATTATCTAGCAAACTAAAGAGATACAACCGACAGCAAATCTGGTGTAATTCCCTCTTCGCTCTCACACAATATCCTCTCTCTTTCTCACTCAGAATATAGATCTACGTAGACGCAATACAATTCCCTCATACATAGTGAGGGGTTTCCTTCTAGGGAAAAAAACCCTAAATTAAACATAACTTTTACCATCAGATCTCCGCCTAATGAATGACCCAGATTGACTATGAAATTACAACATTTTACAAGGCAATTTTACATCTATTTTTAGCTTCGGGGGCACTGCCCCCGATCCCCCACTAGGGGGGGCTCCAAATAATTGTCGTCACCCCCCTTAGACCCCCCTGGTGGCGTACATTTACCAACGGTATTGCCACCACATTACGCACTGGGCTCCAATGCGACAATACCTCTGAATAAAGAAGATAATCATGCTCCACACCCAACAATTGGTTTATTGTGATTTAGTTTAGCTGACATATTATGCCTTGCAGGAGAAATAGATCAAAATGGATAGCAAGATGGTAGACTACAAATAATCTCCCTATGAATCATATGAGAAACGTGGTGGGCACTCTTCTGATTTGGCAGACACATTGAGAAGCTTGAAGGAAGAAATAAGGAATTGTAAGGCAGATAATGATAGGATCATGCAGGCACAAGAGAAACAAGCAGAGGTTAATGCAATACTTCTTCAGAGCTTGTCAAAATTGTAGCAACAGGGGCCACTTTAGATCAACCATGGATAGGAGGACAAAACTAATGGGGCATATGGTAGTAGGTCTCTTGGTAGAAACAGGTCAGATAGAGCTGACATGGTGAGAGATGGAATACTGTTGGACACTCCGGATAGGAGGGGCAATGAGTACAGGTACTCTTCTAGTTCTGATTTGGATAGACATCATGATCGTCATCGTTATCATCCGTATAGGAGAAGTGATAGGGGATACTTTCCTAGTGAATTTAAGAAAGAAAAACCACCTACTTTTATGGGGATGTGAAGAAACCAGAATATGCAAAGCCTTAGATACTTTGGATGAAAAAATTCTTTGAGTTCCATGAGTACACATATAATACGAAGGCCAGAATCGCTATCTTCAGCCTGAAAGGTAAATCAGACATCTGGTGGGAAGATGTGAAGTAGGTCAAAGACATCAGGAAAAAGGACTTGAGCTAGCATGAGTTCAATAGGATTTTCAGGATGAAATAATTGTCCAAAAGGTACTACAGCAATAAGGCCAAAGAATTTTATGAGCTAAAGATGGGGTCAATGACAGATGAAGAGTAAACGACTAAGTTTTTGGAGCTATTGAGGTATGTATCATATCTTAAATATGAGAAGGCTAAAGTTCAACGATTTGTCAGTGGTTTTCCATTAACATTTTGTAATTGGATTGAGTATGATGAGCCTCGGTCACTTGAGGAAGTCTTTGGGAAATTGAAGCATTACTATGAACAGCCAAAGCGTAAGAATGAATCTCATCAAGGTTGGAAAGGGAAAGACAAAGGTAAAGGTAAATGGCAACCTAAGAGAGCAAGGCCTCAAAATGCAGAGGAGAAAGAAAATGTGGCACCTCAAAAGAAGTTTAACGCAGCTAGACATGGACATGGCTTGCAACAGCAACATAGAGGTAATGGTACTAGACGGTTGGAGTGGTGGACATGTAATGAGGAACATATTAAGAGATATTGTCAGCAGAATTAGGGTGGTTGGCCTAAGATATACAGTGCATAGGAGGCGTAGACTATTGGGGATGTTGGGAAGAACATTCCTCGTATTTATGCAGTTGTGGACAACAAACAAGCAGAGCACCAAGCATCTATCATTGAGATGGACGGTAAGCTTTGTGATCAATTTATTTCTATTTTGATTGACCCTAGATCTAATTATAGCTATGTTAGTCCTAATTTGGTGGATAAGTGTGGTTTGAGTAAGGAAATGCATGCAGAATCTTGGTTAGTGCAGTTGGCTACAGGTACAAAGAAGCGAGTTCATCATTGGGTAAGAGCTTTTGCATTTGATTTGAATGGTATGCCTACCGCAACACATTTCAATGTGTTACCATTGGGATCATACATTATGTTGTTGCACATGGATTGGTTGTACCTTCATAAGACCAAGGTGGATTGTTATGACAAAGCCATTGAGTGTGCGGATCGAAATGGGGAACTGAGAGTCTTACAGAGAAAGAAGAAAGCCATATTAGTTAGGATGGTGACAACTATGCAGGCAAAACGTAGTCGCAAATAAGGGTGTATGTTATTCACAATGCACATTTCTAGTGACAAAGGTAAGGAATTTTAGGATGCAAATGTTTTGAGCAGGTACCCAATTATACAAAAAATTTAGGATGTATTTCCTAAGAACATTTCAGAGTTTCCACCTCACAGGGAGGTATACTTTTCTATTGATTTAGTGCCAGGGGCAGCTCTAGAATTAGAAGAACCTTACAGGAGGAGCACACCTAGATTGGTAGAGTTGAAGTTGCAGTTGAAGGAAATGTTAGACAAGGGATACATTAGGCCAAGTGTATCACCTTGGGGCGCACTAGTATTGTTTGTGAAGAAGAAGGATGGTACTATCATATTATGCATTGACTATAGGAAGTTGAACAAAGTGACTATCAAGAATAGATATCCATTGTTGAGGATTGATGACTTGTTTGATCAGTTGAAGGGAGAAACAATGTTCTCGAAGATTGATTTGAGATCAAGATACCACCAAGTGCACATCAAAGAGGAGGACATTTACAAGATAACTTTTCGGACTAGGTATGTGCATTATGAGTTTGTTGTAGTTCCATTTGGTTTTACTAATGCCCCAACTACATTTATGTGCTTGATGAATAGTGTGTTTCATCCATATTTGGATAAGTTTGTTATTTTGTTCATTGACGACACATTGGTATATTCTAAAAATGGGGAAGAACATGACGAGAATTTAGCAGCAGTGCTGAGGTTGTTGAGAGAGAATCAGTTTTATGCTAAGCTCAGCAACTACAGCTTCTTTCAGACTGAGGTACACTACTTTGGACATGTTGTTTCCAAGGATGGCATAAAAGTGGATCCAGAAAAGATAAGGGCCATCATGGAGTGGGTAGCTCCCAGGAATGTGGATGAGGTGAGATCTTTCATGGGGTTGGGAGGCTATTACAGGAGGTTCATCAGGAACTTCTCATAGATTGCTTATCTTATTACATCATTTTAGAGAAAATTTAAGAAGTTTGAATGGACAGAGGAATGTGAGGCCAGTTTTGAGCAGCTTAAGAAATTTTTGAGACATGCTCCAGTGTTAAATATTGCAAATCCAGACAAGGAGTTTTTTGTATGCATAGATGCTTGCAATAGAGGACTTGGTGGGGTCCTTATGCATGATAGATAGGTGGTATGCTATGAGTCATGAAAAATAAACGAGCCTGAGAAGAACTACCTAACACATGATCTTGTGTTACCAGTGATCATACATGCATTGAAGATGTGGAGGCACTATCTTCTTGGCAAGAGGCTTGTGTTGATGAGTGATCACATTGGGTTGAGATATTTGTTTGACCTACCGAATCTGAATGCCCGACAGGCTAGATGATTGACCGCTATCAATGATTTTGACTTTGAGATCAGGTACATCAAAGCAAAGTTGAACGGGGTGGTAGATGCTCTTAGTAGGCAAATACGCGTAAATCACTTAGCAACTATGAGCTCCTATGGGATATATTTATAGGATAGGTTCTTGCAGGCAGATCGACATGATGATAGGTATAAGGAGATTATGCATAGGTTGTAGTAGAGTATAGGTATAGGTACAGGTATAAGTGCCGGTGTACAGGATTTGGACTACTATCTCACGGAAGATGGATTGGTAAGATTTAGAGACATGATATGCACGCTCGAAAATAGTGAGCTCAAGAAGGTCATCTTGAGGGAGTTTCATGTGAAACCATATTTAGGTCACCTAGGTTATCAGAAGACATTGACTGTGGTGAAGAAATTTTATTATTGGTCGAATCTGAATAAGGATGTAGCAGAGTTTTTGGCTAAGTATTTTGATTGTCAGCGTGTGAAGGCATAGTGTAAGCATCCAGGTGGACTACTACAGCCAATTGTGATTCTAGAGTGGAAACGGGTGGTCATTTTTGTGGACTTTACCACGAGTTTTCCGAGGACAGTGAGACAACATGATTCCATCATGGTAGTGGTGGATAGCTTGACAAGGGTAGTGCACTTCATTCCAGTGAAGTCTACATTCTCAAATAGTGATGTAGCATAGGTATTCATTAGAGATGTGGTCAGATTGCATGGAGTTCCAAAGAAGATTGTGTCATATGGGGATGAAAAGTTCACTTCTAAGTTTTGGAAGGAGTTTTTTGTAGGTTTGGGCATAAAGTTGGCCTTCAGTACAACTTATCATCCACAGACAGATGAACGGAAATAGAGGGTCAACCAGATATTGGAGGACATGTTGATGATATACATGATGCATCAAAAATGAAAGTGGGAAGAATATCTTCCACAGGTGGAGTTCAATTACAACAATGGGTATCAAGAACCTTTAAATATGAGTCTGTTTGAGACATTGTATGGGCAGAGTTGCAATACTCCCATCAGTTGGAGTGATCCAATTAACAAGGTGTTGATTGGACTGGACATGTTGGCGGACATGGAACAGGAAATGCAGGTTATAAAGAAGAATCTAAAGGCAGCACTGGATAGGCAGAAGAGCTATGCAGATCAGAACAAGTTGTTCAAGGAGTTCTAGGTTGGGGAACATGTATACTTGCGCATCAAACCAAAGAAGAGATCCTTACGGATTGGATCATGTGCCAAGATGGCACCCCCGTTTTGTGGACCCTTTAGTATTATTAAGAGGATTGGGCTAGTAGCCTATCAACTTGCACTGCCTCCGACAGTGAAAGTTCATGATGTTTTCCATGTATCATTGCTTAAGAAGTGTGTTAACGATGGTGATCATGTGATTGACTGGTCTGTATTGCAGGTGGAACCAGATCAAGAATTTGGGTCGGAGCCTTAGTGTATATTGTAGAAAAAGGTGCTCATGCTTCGGAACCGAGCAATCGAGTAGGTTAAAGTGCATAGGAAGCTCTTTGGGCCCGATGAAGCTACATGGGAGATCATGGATCAAATATAGGCTATGTATCCTTCATTGTTTTCCGGTTGAGACAAACAATTTGGGTATGGTGTTTTGGTATATGTCTTTGATGTATGTTTTGGTACATTTTTTATGATGTATTGGTATATGTACATATGTATATGGATGTAAATACCACCATGAGCTATGTTATAAAGATCCAATAAGAAGTATGGGTGTCATGTCGTTATTGTTGTCATGTTGGTTTGCTTCTCAGCAGGGTGATCATTGTAAATACTGCATCAAGCTATGTTATAAATATCCATGGGCAGTATGTTTTCCTTTTAGCATTTTCATAAGGTAGATGTGTGGTTGAACACCAAGGATGGTGTCCCTCGAGGAGGAGGGTTCTGTAACATCCCTGGTGAAAATTCCATGTAATAAAAGTTAATAAAGGAAAAATAATAACCACGGTTGATGGGACACTTGTTCCAAGCTAAACGTTGGGAAAGACATCCAAGTGTGGGTGTTCATTGGTTTATTATGGCTAAGGAAAATGGCAAAGGCAATGACTAAGGCTTTACAAATGCAAAATGGCATTTTTGGCACATTTAATTATGAAAATAATGGAAATTAGGAGAAAATGAAGGTGAAAGGTCATAAGTTGCATGTGAGGAGGAAAAAGAAGGAAAATAATGGGGAATGAATAAAATTGAGGCATAATTGATAAAAGGCTTCTGAAGGTCGGTTTCTAACCTTTTGTCAGTTCAGTTTTGGAGCCCTCTCATTATTCTCTCTCTCTCTTTCACTCTTATACTCTTGGATGCTTAGATTTTTCTTGGAGCACTTTGGCATTAGAGCAAGAAAGGAAAAGAAGGCAAGAGAAAGGAAGGAGCAAGCAAGGAAGAGAAGGATCAAATAGCTACAACAGGATCCTTTGCAGGTATTTATTTTCATGTGTGATTTCCTTGCTAGATTTGGCATGCATGGTATTGCATGTGGTTATTTTCTATCATGGCATGGGTTTTTCTAGGTGTGACACTATTTTCAGCCTAGCCTTTCCATTTATGGAGAGCCTTAATGAGATGGGTTCTATAATTCGATTGAGATGGATTTCTGGATGGATGCGAAGTTGAGTGAGGTGGGTCTTCGAAATGACTAACACATGGCCTAATGGTACCTGAACTGGACTGTGGATGATAGTAAAGCTACTGACCTAGCAACCCCTAAGCCAGACTATGGGTTGCGTAAATCCAGGATTATGTGCCTCAATGGGCCTGGGAATCCTTGTCAATGAATGGCAGGATATATGGTAAATCTAAGAGGTGAATTGCTCTCCGTTGGGCCTAGTAGTTCCGGGATGGGATGTAAAGTAAAGCTTGGAGAGTGGGCCTCAGTGTAGGGCCTAGTGATCCTTGGATTAGACTGTGGATTACGGTAACACTGAAAGACTAGGAGGCACTAAAATTCCTCATAGTGTAGGTAGAAAACTCCGATAGCATCCGTGTTTGTTTGGTTGTTTTTGGTTGGTTATAAGTCCCACATTCATGCTTGGAATATGGCATGGGGGTGATTCGCTGAAGAGAGATTTGGCTGAGCCAATCTATGGTCGAGTGGAACGCGGTAGTCCCATCCCTGATTGGTTTCTACATTCATTAATGAGAAATTCATTCCGTTCATTTTTCATGTGTAAATGTACTAGTTTATATGTGGATCATATGGATGTGGTTTCCTTGGTATTTTTGTTGCTATTGTGTTGGTTATGTATATGTTTTATGATAGTCGCTATGTATGGCTCTCATCATGTTTTTACTTGTAAATGAAAGAACAATGTATATATGACCTAGTAGATGATTATGCAGTAAATTTTCTAAGGGAACAATGCTTCATAACTATTCTCAGATAAGTATGAGACCACTATGCTTAAATTTGTTGTTTACAGTTGTAGAATACATATTTACGATATGTTTGATGACATTCCGGTCATGGCTAGTAAGGGTCCATTTAAGGGCTTGTTCAATTATTTTCATTTGCATCATTATTTCATTGTTATGTTTTTGTTCTGAAGGTGTCATTCAATTCTGGGTAGTGACCTAGGCTCTGGGCCTAAAAAAGTGGCTCAATTCTTGGGGACACTAACACAACACTGAGCAAAATAGTCCCTGTACGCTGCCATGCCTTGTCATGAAAGCATCCAGAGCCTCTTGGACATTGTCATACCAATAGCATGGGAGTGTCCAGAGCCTCCGAGACATTGTCAGGCCCATAGCATGGGAGCGTCCAGAGGTCAAGTAGTCTAAAACCTTAGTGGGACCTAGGGGCTTGCTACTGGAGTGGTTGGGATGGCTCCTGGGAGTCCTATAGCAGATGTGGAAGGTCTATATGTTGTGTTTCTATTGATTCCATTTCCTTAAGGTCACATACGATGTTGAATCCAATCATAGTAGCCTCTCGTGACATGCTTACCCAGGTTGGCCTGTTACTTGGGTAAATGTGGGAGGAGGTTGTTACATGGAGGTTCATCTGTGGTGTCTCATTCTATGTGAGAAGTTCAAGTGGGTGGTCCTTCGTTCATTCCAATGGTGTCGGGAAGCCAACCATGTGCCCTGTTCCTCGCTCGGGGTGTTCCTCCGTCCAGGTTAAGCCTAATTTGGGAAGTTCTGACTCAAACACATCCATGTCTAGGCTCGAGATGGTTAGTGGCAGCAGTGGCCTGGTTTAGGGTGGTCAAAGTGGTGTTGGTTCGAGTCGCGTGACATTGGGGGGCCGAGGAGGTGGGCGGTCAAGGTGCTCTGGGGACGCAGGGCTGCTACTCGAGGGCTCGGCATTGGGTCGGGGTTGCCACACTTCGCCTTTCTCGCATCAAGGGGGATCATCTCATCGCGGTGTTTTTGGGCGTCGTGTGCTAATGCATTATGGTGATCGTGGTCAACGACAAGTTTGCTATGTTGAGCAATTTCGAGACTTGGTTCAGCCAATTTTGGAGGGTTTGGAGACTTTGGAGTGGATTCGATAGGAGGAGCACACTAAATTGATAACAACTTTGAAAAAAATGCATTACTTGCAGTGCATGTCTGGGAGTGTGCACTGATGCGTCTCGTGAGGCCATAATTTCTTATTAGAGAAGGTTGAGAAGCTAGAGGCCTGGATGGCCCATTTCGAGGAGCATATCCAATGCTCTTTTCGTCCTCCACTACCTCTTAGAACAACCTCGGATAACCCAACCTCCATCACTTCTGAGGACTAGCATGGATACAGGTGTTTTATATGTTCTGTCTATTTACTGGTGCCTATGGCCTCTTAAGTTGTGGACTGTGTCTCTTTATGGTTTTTTGTTTCATTGTCATCTACTTTCAACAGTAGTCAACAAACCTAGTCGAGGTGAGACTACCCATGTTTTTCCTCTGATGTACCTCTTTTTGTAACCATGAAAATATTGGCTTACAAAAAATAGATATGCAAGTCTATGTTATATGTTTTCCAAGGTATTAAATTGGGCATTTGCAACTCCATCATATTGTTCATCATAAGATTCAAAGTCAAACAAAACTCTTAGAAAAACATTCATAATAAAAAAAAATAAAAAATACTATATGATATTCTTATTGTATTTAACCTGTAAATTTAAAAATCTAATTACAAAGGGAATGTATCAAAACATAAAGATTGTATCTCCTGCGAACACAACGATTGTTTATTAAAAAATAGGTATCTGAAATATTTGGATTGCACTATCACATCCAACAACAACCAGTTTTCGATAATTAATGACAACAGAAATTGTAGAATCACAACGAATCATGTCCTCAACCACTACTTTCCTAGTTCTTGTTCCAGACACACCTGTATTGAAACCACAATTTTTTTATTATTATTTTTTCTCTAACAAATACTGCCAACGAAAGCAGGAATAGAAAAATGAAAACTGCAGAGAACTAGGGAAAATCAAAGTAGAACAATTACTTAACCCCTGAATCAAATTTCAATGAACCACTTTTCATTCAAGCCAACAAGACATCGAATGGAAAAAAACCAAGATCACTGCAAAAGAAGACAACATGAGAAAGTCCAGATCACCTAATTCGATCCTGCCATGTCATTATTTCATATGGAATTTTGCCACTGAAAATTGCAATCAACCACTTGTACACCATGTCTTAATGGCGCATAAATGAAACCAACACGACAAATCATCCTGCGCTATGAAATCAACACGACAGATTGGTGTCTTAATGCCCGCTTATACCAGAGTAAATGGATTGTAAATTTGCATGGGCTGTAACAATGCAAGAGCCAAAATGGACATAAAAGACAGGTTACAGGTGCAAAGTCAAGGGAAAAATTAATGACCAGCAAGAACAATCCCAGACAAGCTTTACCTGCGCATATATTCCTTTACTTGGTGCCATCAGTGCACTCATTCATGCTTTCCACTTAATACAATCAGAGCAGATCTTACCAGCAGGACGAGGGTCATTAAAAAACAAGCTAGTCATCTTATTGTTATTATGATTATGCTTATAAAGTATTTAAATAATTGTCTTCTTGTGAGAAAATCGAGGCCCTGTCAAGGTAGAGGTGGGGAGGCAAGGATAGTTTTGTGACGAGCAAGAACATGTGGATTCAAATGACCTCTTTACTCACCTCAACGATGATTCTGAAAATACAATCAGAGACAGATCTTATAGGATGAGGGTCATTAAAACACCACCCAGGTGAATACTTTCGAACCTCACGCCTTCAGAATTGACGTATAGCCTCGGGCTCCGTAGCCCTGGTGCTGCCGACGGGCCTATGTCAGCGCCCAAAAATCCATTTGAAACTAAAATCGACCTCAGCAAATGAGGAAAATTAAGCGGTGCGAAAGGTAAAATTGGTCCAAAACTTGCACAAGATGTCACTGCGTAAAATTGGTCCAAAACTTGCACAAGATGTCACTGGCAGTGACATAATAATGGGTAAATTGTGTAAATATCGTTCTTACCAAATTAAATAACTATAAGAATAATAGACAAATCAAAACATGGAAGAAAACATAAAAGTTATAGTAAGTCTTTCATTGACACTTTTAATTTATGCCATAAGTTCATAGATCAAATAGATATTCAATAGTATGTCCTAAATTTCATAAATCAAATAAGCCTTCAACAAGAAAGTGTGAAAACACTCTATGCATTGATATATTGCCATGTCTTTAGAAATATTGATATGTATATTTTGATCGTTCAAACAATGGAAATTATGCATATGTAGAAAGAGGTTTTTCTAAAACTAAGGGAAACTAGTGCAAAATGGGAAATTTATTCCAGTAGAGTGATCCTTGGAAATGTCAATATGCAACAAAAATTCCATAATGAATTTAAACTTGGAGTAAATCAAAGCAGAATAAGGAGACATCCATAATTTCAAATTTGAAATTATCAATTAATCATAATCTACTTATTCATAATTGAGTGTTAGATTTTTTTCCTCTACAAGTATGTATCATTCCCTTTTGTTTGGATCTTTCAATCTCTAAAAATATGCATCATCCCCTTTTGTTCATATTTTCAAGTTATGCATGTATGCATTGTCCCCTTCCATTAAGATCTTTGAGTTATGCATGTAAGCATCCTCCACTTTTAAGTATTAGGCTTTTTGCCTCTACAAGTATGTATCCTTCCCTTTTGTCTGGATCTTCAATCTCTGCACATATGCATCATCCCCTTTTGTTCATATTTTCAAGCTATGCATGTATGCATTGTCCCCTTCCATTCAGATCTTTGAGCTATGCATGTAAACATCCTCCCCTTTTAAGTATTAGGATTTTTGCCTCTACAAGTATGTATCCTTCCCTTTTGTTTGGATCTTCAATCTCTACATATATGCATCATCCCCTTTTGTTCATATTTTCAAGCTATGCATGTATGCATTGTCCCCTTCCATTTATATCTTGAAGCTGTGCATGTAAGCATCCTCTCCTTTATGGCATTTCTTCAAGCTTTATGCATATGCATCCTCCCCAACCATTAAGTTGAACAACTAAGAGAAAATAAAAGGTGGACGAACATGTTATAGATCTGACCCAGAAATATAAGATAAATATAAATATACCCTACAAAACATATAGCTTTATCTTTTCTAGAGGGATGAACATATCACGCTTTAGAAGAAATCACTGTGTCTCCAATTACAAGAGGCTATCTAAAAGTGTTTGCTTGAATAATATGTGTCTCATTCATAATTTATTTTTTGCTAAATAGGTGATAAGGTGGTAAACATGGAGTCACTTCTTAAAATTATTTAATACATTGTTATGCACTTTATATTTTTTTTCCAATTCTAGGTTGAGCTTAGGCTAGAGTCAACCCACATGTTGGATGGAATAATGCTTTGCTCAATAGAGGGTTGTTGTCACTAAGATTATGCGAAACTCAATCGAGCTTGAATGCTCCTTATGACAATGCAACCCACATAATTAGCTTCCACTATCAACTCTTCCCCATAAAATTTAATCTCATGAATCAATGTAAACTAAACCCCACACAAGCCAACTTATATTCACCTCATTTGTTACATTTATATGTAGTAATAGTGACGTATTTTCTAAAAACAACCAAATAATATAAATGACATAATTTTTTAAATATTTATATTTAAAATTAAATTTATTAATTAACAAATATATCTTACATAAAGATCAACTTAATAAATTAATGAAATCATAAAATTTAAACCAACCATAATATAAAAAATCTGCATTTTACAAATTAATATATATATTATATTTAACCTTTTACGAACTTTGGGAAAAGGTATAAAGTATTAAAAAGTTTATGGTCTTTGTGATTCAACAAACTATAATAAAAAGCACCATCGAAACTTCGTTCTCCCTTCGCGAAAGGGTAAAAAATGGAAAACATTCGGTTTTTGGTATGGATTGGATGCTTGCATTTCTCTGGGCGTGGAGAGGAAGGCACCGACCAAATGAATGTTCGCTTTTCATGTGAAGCTTCCACTTCATGGATATGTTAGGATTGTTTTCAATATCTACTCTTTGTAATCAATTTTAAAATAGAAAATTATTATTTTATTTATTAAAAAAAATAAAATATAATAATGATAACTATTAATATTTATTAAAATTAATATAGTTTATGAGCCAAAAAATAAAAAAATTAATTGATTTGTTTTTAGTCAAGAAATTTGGTAGTGTAATAAAAAAATTGTAATTTAAAATGGATGCAATAATTAAATAATTTAAAAGAAAGCATTTTTCATCTTTAATAGTCTAATATTAATTTTAAAATAAAAAATATATTTTCATATTTATAAAATAATGATGATGATGATGATTAACATCCACAAGGACCAAAGTGGTCTATCAGACCTTAGGAAAAGAAAGCCTAATTGTCATTCTTCAAAATTGTGTTTCTATGATCAAGGAGCAGGGAAAGAAGCTTTCTAATATCGCTATAGTTGGGTTGGCTTAATAAGTCACGAAGATTGGAGGTGTGGCTGATAATAGTGAAATGAGAATGGATGTGGGTAAGAGCCAGACAGTCTAAAAGGAAGTGCTTTTTATCTTCCACCTTCTTAGTATCACAAATCTGACAACTTCTATCGTGCTAAGGAGTCTTGGGAGTAGACCACTGCTCGGTCTCACTCCAAAGCTCATGAGAGTTAGTTCTAATCATAACGATGTTCATTTTCTTCTTAGTGCTAGTCAACATAGAGAGATAATTCTGCTTATCAAGGGTGGGGTTGATCACCTCCTTATAGTACCTTAGCTTCCTTTTACCCTCCAGGTCCTTAGCATCCCACATATTGTCCTTAAAACTAGAGGTAATAGTATCTTTGATAGTGTCCTTGCTTCCCATGATGATCTCCTCCTTAATCCCCCAAAGGTTGAGCCAAGACTAAGCATCGTGATGCCACCCATGCTTGAGGCGCAAGTGGGAGTTTTGACTAAAGTTAGAAGCAATTTTTGGGAGCCTCGTGGATTTCATATTGTGAAGCTTCTTCTTATACATTAGATATCTAAACATAGGCGCACTTTCAATTTGGGACATGCCAACTTCGATCAAGAGGATATGATAGGGAGTATTTCCCTTGATCTTGAGGTTATAGGTTATGAATTTCTTACTGCACCCCCAAACTTGACATTCGTATAAGATAATAGGGGTGACGAGTGTCTTAAAGAGGAACCTTTTATTACTCCAAATCTATAGGTTGGCTGACTCACAATTGTTTTCAAGCTCATAATAAGCTTTCCAACCTCCAATAATTCTTTTCTTGATGCTGTAATTCCAGTTGAGCTGATGAGGAAAGTCAATACCCAAATATTTATAAGAACAAACATGCTCAAGGCAATGGTTATCGTAGAAAAAACTACCATGGGTAATGTTTTTGGATTTAATGATCATGACTTTAGTCTTGTTAGTATTTACAGTCATACTCATCTTGGAGCAATAGACATGAAGAGTCTTAAGTTGCTCGTCTAGGTCATCATGGCTCTTTGCAAGAAGAACTATATCATCAGCATAAAGGAGAAGAGTAATGATAATACCAGCAAGCTTGGTGCCTTTGCAACTCGTAGTTTCCAGTCACTCCTATAATTTGTCGATGTAAATACCAAAAAGGGTAGGGGAAAGGGGACAACCTTGCTAAACACCATTATTACATTTAATATGTTTAGACCATCCTTTGTTGGTCTTAAGCTTGGCAATGACAGTCTCATAGAGGCAGATCACAATAATCCTTAGTTCAGGAGGAACCATGATCTCTTCAAGCCTCCCCCAGAGCATATCTCGGGGGCCAATGTCAAAATCTTTTCTAAAGTCCACAAAACAACATAAGAGATTGGTTTTACTATTGCAAAAGTCCTCTGCAATGATTCTAAGGGCGACAAGGTGGTCAATGGTCAAGTGATGTCTCTTAAAACTAGCTTTCCTTTTAGCTCTTTTACCTTGGTTCTTAAGCTAAAGGCTAGGCTTTTTTCACAGAATGAGCCCATAAAGCTTGGCTAGGATGTGGCTAATCATAATGGTCCTGTAGTTAGAGGGAACGCTTTTCTCCAAAGCTTAAGGAAGCCATGCTTTACAGCCAAATTGAGAAGCTTGTGGAGATGAGGAATGAGGATAGATTTTCTCATTTTTAAGATCTTAACTTGGTAACCTTCAATATCTTTGGTTTTCCCATTAGCGAGCTTATCAATCCTAGACTCAACGTCTTCCAAAGAAAAAATATCATCATTAATAGGAGTGTTTAAGATGGTACTAATTGTGTCCAGAAAATCATACAACTTCTTAAAGTAGCCATCCCAATTTTCTAAGAGATAAAATGGTTATCTTATATTAAATAATATTAAAAAATAATTAAATATTAAATTACACAAAATTAATATATAATGTTCCACTTGTAATTTCCACTATTAAAATATATATTCAATTATTGATTTATATTTATATTAAAATATCACCATAGGCATATTATAATGAAAAATTAAAATCAAATGTTAGACTATCCTTAAAATTTGTATATGATATTGGACTTGTAAACTCCAAAATTAATCATTACAGTAGTGTGGAATCCCCGGATGCTCCCGTAGTGCAGATTCCAAGCACTTGCAGAGGGCTTTGTGCCAAGCAGGACCAGTTTGGGGTTACCCAAGCATTCTGCGCTTAGCGTTTGAGTTTAATTGGCAATCTCATGGGTAATTCTGGCTCCATCCCACGAGGTATGATTTCTGAGTCAATTTTGCAATCAGTTAGAGGCCCGAGGCACAATAGAAAAGAAGATCTCAAGCGTCCCATAATCGGCCCTATAATCCAGGTGTTTTAAAGCTAATTTATTTTCATTCTGTACGTTTTGAACATAATTTATTCTCATTCTGCACGGAATCCAATTCATGCTCGTAGATCATAGGTATTCATTTGGAGTTAATGGTGCGCTTTCCAGTATCATCTATGTGCAGACTTTGGGATCTGAAAGTTCATTGCACGGGCGAGGATGCAATAAAACATTCAACAAAGTTTATCTGTTAAAATAAGTTAATTATTTTTGTACGAGGAATTAGTTAAATTTAAAGAGTTGGTTCACTTAGTGTTGAGTTAAATTGTAGTAGAATTAAGTGTGTGGTTGTATGTTAAGATATTTTAGGTGAATAGTTAGTTTAAAATGTTTAAATACTTTTGTAACAATCAAATTTTGTGTGATCAATAGAAGAGCCGCAACTCATGTGTTTTGTGTGTGAATTTGTGTTTAAGCTCATTTTCCTTTCCAACAAATTGATATTGGTACTGAGAAAGCATCACAAAATCTTTGGTGCATTGCAAATTTGTCAAACTGTTAAAAAGAATGTAAATTTCACACTTAATTAATAATAAAAAACCGCAAATTGTGTTTAACTTATAGAATTAATTGCGCTGCTTTTATATGGTCGGGTGAGCACATGCCGTTAATAATGGAGTCATCTAACGAGGCAGAGGAATTTCCAGGATGGCCAAAAGTAGTCGGAATCCAGGGAAAAAAATTTCAAAAAATATTGTAAAGGCAGTGTTTGAATCATGTTTTTGATGGTGGAAATGGATTCAATACCATAAAAAACGTCCAAGACACCTAAAATTTTGAAGTTTAACAACTATAACTTGGATTTACAAAAAGCCTCGCCAAATTTTCTCTAAATATGACTAGAGGAGCCCTCCTAGTGAAAGTCACATTAACAAAGTCAACGACAACAACGCGTGCGTGGGTGAAAAAGTTAAGTGTGGTTGATAAAGCAATTTACGAGGCTGAGCTTATTAAAAAGGTTATTCATAAGACCACTCACGTGGGTTTTGTTTCAAAAGATAGTTTTGTTGAAAGAGATAATTGATTTGAAAGGGTTTGTTAAAAGGTTATATATATAAAAATAAAAACTAGACTTATTAGAAAGGAGTTATAAAGTTTTTAAAAGGAGTATTATAAAAGTTTTTTTTTTTTTCATATAAAAAAAATTAAAGAGTTTTATAAAAAGTTCTTTTTCTTAAGGAGTTTAGTAAAGCTTCTAAAATGGGAAATTTATGGTTTTTTGATGAGAAATTTTGAAGAAGAAGACTTTCTCAATTTTTAATCTTGGGTTCCACCGTTTACACAAAATGATTATGATGTGTGGGTCATTAAGATGGCGTCAATGTTGCATGCTCATGATGTTTGGGATTATGTCTAATTTGCGTTTTCAGAACTTAAGGATGAGACCGAAGAACAAGTTCTCACTAATGCACAAAGAGAACAATGGAAGAGAAACAAAAAGAAGAATACACAAGTGTTGCAACTTATCCAGTAAGGAGTGGACCAAGTAGTGTCCCAAAAGATTATGATCACGTCTTCAGCAAAGGACGCATGGGATACTTTGGTATGGGAAAAGTCGATATTGTTAAGTTGCAAAATACAAGGAAATATTTTGAAAGTCTATAGATGAAGCAGACAGAGGACATCGATTGTTTCATGAATCAAATCGTAACTGTTGTAAATCAGTTAAAGATTTATGGTGAAGAAATTAAAGATCAAATAGTGGTTGAGAAGGTCCTTAGATCTTTGTCTACCAAATTTGATGTTGTGGTAGCAGCTATAGAATAAGCCAAGGATTTGAAATAATTAACAATTGATGAACTAATGGGATCACTTCTATCGCATGAGGCAAGGATAGACGGAAATAAGGATTCCACTTTAGAAACCGTTTTCAAAAGTCAGTTCTATTTCAAGAGACAAAGGTCGAGGCAGAAGTAGATCGAGAGGCAGAGGATGAGGCAGAAGATATGGTGCTCAGAGAGATGGTAAAAAAGAGCATGAACATAAAAGTGGAAGCAACTACAGAAACTTCAACAATAATCAAAGATTTGACAAATCAAAGATGAGATGTCATTATTGCAATAAATTTGGTCACTATGCTTGTAATTGCAAAAATAAGATAGCTGACCAAGGGAACCAGAGAGATAATGTCACTACAGACAGTACTAACTCCATGTTCCTAGCTTGCCATACCATGCATGAACCTTTTGATAATGTGTGGCTATTGGACAGTGGTTGCAGTAACCACATGATAGGCAACAAGAATTTGGTTGCAAATTTGGATCAATCTGTGAAAATAGAGGTAAAGTTGGGGGCTGACAAGATTGCGGATGTAGATGGCAAAGCAGTGCTAAAATTTTTGACCAATCAGGGGGAGCCGAAGACAATCGCAGAGGTATATTATATCTTCCTGGTCTCAAACATAATTTGATAAGTGTTGGTCAATTGACACAAAAAGGATATAGAGTTATCTTTCAAGGTCAAGAATGTGTTATATATGACAAGCCCCCAAGAAAGCAGCTGATAGCGAAGGTGCAGATGATGAGGAACAAACTCTTTCCTATAATTGTGAATTACAGTGATCAGGTTGGTTCTTTGCCAGTTGCATGTTCTAATGATTATTGGTTATGACACTTTCAGTTTGGACACTTGCACTTTCTGGTTTAAGATTGTTACAGTAGAGACAGATGGTCAGAGGATTACCTCCCATCAAAGAACCTGCTAGTACTTGTGAGTGTTGCAGCTTTGGAAAGAAACATCGTAAAGGTTTCCCAAAGGGAGTTGCATACAGAGCAAAGAAACCTCTTGAGCTAGTGCATCCAGACTTATGTGAACAAATGAGGACACATTGGATTGGTGGAAGTTGTTACTTCTTGTTGTACTATTCAACAACCCCCCATTTGTTAATAGTAGTAGTCAATATTACATTAATAAATTGGGACCCTTTAAAAAATCATTCCTAAAATAAGTTTAGTATTTAGGCATTTTCCTTATTAAATTTTGAAATAAAAAAAGATATCAATCAAACACCTTTTCAAAAACTAGTAAATATCAGCCTTTCTTGCATATCACACGATCAAGCGTGATTGAAAGCCTTTTTAATCCACCAAATCTTGAGAAAAGTGATAAAAAGAGGGCTCTGTGCTATAACACTTTTAAACTAGTACATTTCTTATATAAACTAAGTCCTAAGGCATTTCTTATTAAAACTAAGGCCTGCATCGCATATCGCTATTTTTAGAAGGCACACCTTAATGAGTTACCTTAAAATGTGCGAGATGCAAAATTGTGATGACAACATTTCCCTTATTGCATCGCATTTCAGACATTTAAAAGAACACCGCAAACTTACCATCTGTTGAGATTGCGAAATGTGATTGAGACCCAAACCTAATCCCAAGATACGTTACAAACGAGTCTTTAGGTTCGCTGCTTAATAAAAGGGGCTTTATACAAGAAAACCTGACAAATGAGCTATGTTTTGGAAACAATAGTAAGCGGCCCGCATCTCGCATCTCGCAGAAACAATAGAAACAATAAGGAAAGCATATAAACATAATGTGATAATGTGATCTGCGATATTGCTTCACAAATCGCAAAATCGACATTTTCGCAATTTAAAGGCTCACCACCCTAGAAGCTTTCTTTCTGACTTACGATGCGGACATTAATGAGCATTAAAACTAAGCGATAAAAAACCATTTGTGGGCACTTATTAAAGGTTAATGGCATTTATGTGTGAAAAGCCATTTAACGTGATATGATATCTTCTCACTGTTGGGTGTGGAGCATGATTATTCAGAAGTCTTTGTTTCAGCCAGATGTATAACCCAGGAAGTTTGTACACCCCTCCACGCCGGGGGGGGTTTGTGGGGGGGATGATCCCCCCAGGCTGGGGGGTCTAGGAGCTAGCAGTCCCTCGGCGGGGATTTCGGGGGCAGCGCCCCCGAAGCTAAAAACATATGTAAAATTGCCTTATAAAAGTATAGTAATTTCTAGTCAATCTGGGCCGTCCATTAGGCGAATGATCTGATGGTAGGACTTATGTTAATTTTAGGGTTTTTTGCCCTAAAGGCAACCCCTGTCTTTGTATGAGGGCATTGTATTGAGGCTGTGAAATAGATGTGTATTCTCTGAGCGAGAAACAAAGAGGTGAGGCTATGAGAGAAAACAGAGGATATTACAGCGGATCTGCTGTAGGTTGTGTCTCTTCATTTTGCTGGATAATAGAAAGGAAGGACTGGCTCTTCGGGGTGGACGTAGCCCAAACTGGGTGAACCACGTATATCTGTGTCTCTCTAGTTTATGCATTTTATGTGTTTATATTTATGCAATATTCTATGTATTCCATTGCTTTATAATATGTAATTTTCTAACAACTGGTATCAGAGCTGAAGGTATATTTGGATGATAAACTCGTAGGAAAGAAGGGTTCCTCGTTCGAGTGGGAGAAATGGCGGAAGATGATAATTTTAGGGTCGAGAAATTTAATGGCCAAAACTTCTCGCTGTGGAAGATGCAGATGGAAGATTATCTGTATCAGAAAGATCTGTACCTACCATTGGGGGGAAAAACAAAGATGCCGACGGGTATGACAGATGAAGAATGGAACATTCTCAATAGAAAGGCACTCGGAACAGTACGGTTGTGCCTCGCAGCATCGGTCGCCTTCAACATTTCAAAGGAAACAACGATAGAGGGTTTGATTAAGGCGTTGGCGAAACTATATGAAAAACCCTCAGTCTCAAACAAGGTATTTCTTATGAAACAGTTATTTAATATGAAGGTGTCGGAAAGTGGATCTGTTGCAGACCATTTAAATGATTTTAATACTGTTACAAGTCAGTTAATTTCTGTAGGGGTAAACTTTGATGATGAAGTTAGAGCTCTGTTATTCTTGTGCTCCTTGCTAGAAAGTTGGAATGGTTTAGTAATGGCCATTACTAACTCTGTTTCTGGATCTAATACTTTAAGGTTTGATGATGTTGTCGGTGTTATCCTTAGCGAGGAAATGCGACGGAAAATCTCCAGTGAGACATTGAGTAATGCTTTAAGTGCAGAGTCTAGGGGAAGAAAAATGGAAAGAGGAAAGAGCTCAGGATATCGCAGTAAATCAACGAAAGGTAGATCCAAGTCTAGATCGGGGATAGTGTGCTAGAAATGCGGAAAGAAAGGACACCTAAAGAAATACTGTAGATCTCATAAGGGAAAAGAAGGAGATGCACAACAAGAAAACAATCATGAAGCAAATGTGACAGGTGAGGTGTTACAAGATGCTTTGATTCTTTCTTTTGAAAATATTACTGATTTCTGGGTGGTAGATTCAGGGGCCTCATTCCATGCCACACCTGATAAGAAAAAATTTCATGAATATGTTCAAGGAGATTTTGGACAAGTCTATTTGGGCGATGATAAACCCTATAAAATTGTTGGAATGGGTAAGGTTCTTGTAAAATAACAGAATGGAAACCAATGGCTACTAAAGGAGGTAAGGCATGTTCCAGATCTTAAGAAAAACGTAATTTCAACAGGGCAGTTAGGCGGTGAAGGTTGTGTGACAACTTTCATAGATAAAGCTTGGAAGGTCACCAAAGGAGCCTTGGTAATAGCAAAAGGCGAAAAGGTTGGTACATTGTATTTATGCAATGACATTTATAACTCTGTTAATGCTTTAACTTCCAAAGGAGCAGATGCAACATTATGGCAACATAAGCTCGGACACATGAGTGAGAAGGGGATGAAGATTCTTCACTCAAGGAATCTGTTTCCGGGTTCGAAGAATGTTGATTTGGACTTCTGTGAGAATTGCATTTATGGAAAACAAAAGAGAGTCAAATTTCTCAGAGTTGGGAAAGAAAAGAAGAGCAAAAAATTAGAGCTTGTACATACAGATGTATGGGGCCCTGCTCAGGTATCATCTCTCAGTGGCTCTCGTTATTATGTTACTTTTATTAATGATGCAACTAGAAAAACTTGGATTTATTGTATTAAGAATAAATCTGATGTATTTGATACTTTCAAGAAATGGAAATCTTTGCTTGAGATTGAGGTGAATATTGCAGCAAAGAGTTTGATAGGTACTGTTCAGAGCATGGAATTTGTAGAGAGAAGACAGTTCCATTAACACCACAAGAAAATGATGTGTCAAAAAGAATGAACATAACAATCATGGAGCATGCAAGGTGCATGAGATTGCATGCAGGATTGCCTTTACAATTTTGGGTAGATGCTGTAGATATTGTTGTTTATCTAATAAACAGAGGGCCTTCAAGTTCCTTGGATGGTGGTGTTCTAGAGGAAGCATGGACAGGTAAAATGGTAAACTACTCTTTTTAAAGCCTTTTGGTTGTGAGGCCTTTGTCCATATTAATAAAGAAAATAGAACAAAGCTTGAGGCAAAGTCAAAGAAATGTACCTTTATTGGATATGGTGTTAATGATTTTGGTTATCACTTATATGATTATGAAAATCACAAAATCATTAGGAGTAGAGATGTAATATTCAATGAAATGTTCTTGTATAAGAATTGGTTGCAGGAAAAGAAACAGGAAAAAGAAAACAAGGAATACACAGTTCTTGATGAGATCACTGAAAAAGTAAAGGTGCCTGAAAATAAAAATAATCAATAACCACAACCACCACAACAGCAACAGGCACCCCAAACACCTGAAAGTGGTGTTAGAAGATCTACCAGGATAAGTATACCCCTTGAACGATACTCTCCTTCATTATATTATTTATTGTTGACTAATTCCGGTGAACCCGAATGTTATGAAGAAGCAATGCAGGTTGAAAGCAGGAAGAAGTGGGAGCTAGCCATGGAAGAAGAGATGGACTCCTTAATGCATAACCAGACTTGGGACTTAGTTAGGTTGCCTGCAAGAAAAACTACATTGAAGAATAAATGGGTTTATAGGCTGAAGGAAGAAGATGGAGGAAAACAAAGGTACAAAGCTAGACTTGTGGTGAATGGGTTTGCACAGAAGAAAGGTATTGATTTTGATGAAATATTTTCTCTTGTTGTTAAAATGACTTCAATTAGGACTATTTTAAGTCTAGTAGCAGTTGAAGATTTGCTTCTTGAGCAGTTAGATGTAAAGACAACTTTTCTCCATGGGGATTTGGAAGAAGAGATATATATGCAGCAGCCACAAGGAAATGAGGTGAAAGGGAAGGAGAAACTAGTGTGTAGGTTGAAGAAGAGCTTGTATGGCTTAAAACAAGCTCCAAGGTAGTGGTATCTAAAATTTGACAAGTTTATGTCTGAACAAGGTTATACTAGATGTCACTCTGATCATTGTGTTTATCTCAAAAAGAAAAATGATGGCAGCTATATTATATTGTTATTGTATGTAGATGACATGCTTGTTGCAAGGTCTAACATGCAGGAAATAAATGTGCTCAAAAGAAAATTGGCAAATTCATTTGTAATGAAGGATTTGGGAGCTGCAAAACAAATCCGTGGTACGCGAATAACTAGAGATAGGAACAATCGCAAATTAACATTGTCTCAGGATGAGTACATACAAAAGGTGTTGAAAAGATTTAATATGCACAATGCAAAACCATTTAGTACACCTTTTGCTAGCCATTTCAAAATTAGTAAGGAAATGTGCCCAAAGACCCAAGAAGACATGGATTATATGTCTAAAGTTCCATATGCATTAGCAGTTGGAAGCTTAATGTATGCAATGGTCTACACAAGGCCTAATATTGCACATGCAGTGGGAGTTGTAAGCAGGTACATGAACAATCCAGGAAAGGAACATTGGATGGCAGTGAAATGGATTCTCAGATATTTGAAAGGTACCACAAATCAATCATTATGCTTTGGTTCAAACATTTCTCTACAGGGATATGTTGATGCAGATATGGTAGGTGACAGAGATAATAGGAGGAGCACTACAGGATATGTATTTACTGTAAGTGGAACAGCTATCAGTTGGGTTTCAAAAATCCAAATTGTTGTTGCAATTTCAACCACAGAAGCAGAGTATGTTGCTGCTATAGAGGCTACTAAAGAAATGATTTGGTTACAAAGGTTTATGGGTGAATTTGGTAAGGAGCATTACATGGGCACGTTATAAAGTGATAGCCAAAGTGCCATTCATCTTGCAAAGAACTTAGCATTTCATTCCAGGACTAAACGCATACAGCTCAAGTGCAATTTCATACGATCATTGTTGGAAGATGGAGAGTTGAAGCTGGAAAAGATACACACTAGCCAGAATCCTGCAAATATGCTAACAAAAGTTGTAACTAGGGAGAAACTGAGAATATGCTCAGTTTCAATTGGCCTTCAAGGATGATGATGAAGATGAGAAATAGCCAAGTCCAAATAAGAGTCATTGTCCAGCAAATTAAGCAGCAGTGGAGTTGCTACAATCATTCTCTAAGTGGGAGATTGTTGGGTGTGGAGCATAATTATTTAGAAGTCTTTGTTTCAACCGGATGTATACCCCAGGAAGTTTGTACACCCCTCCACGCAGGGGGGTCCAGGGGGACTTGTCCCCCCTGCGGGGGTTCGGCGGGGCCGATCCCCCCAGCTGGGGGGTCCGAGGGCCAGCGGCCCCCTAATGGGGGTTTCAGGGGCAACGCCCCCGAAGCTAAAAACATATGTAAAATTTCCTTGTAAAAGTATAGTAATTTCTAGTCAATCTGGGCCATTCATTAGGCGGGTGATCTGACGGTCGAACTTATGTTTAGTTTAGGGTTTTTTTTCCCTAGAAGGCAACCCCTCTCTTTGTATGAAGGCATTATATTGAGGCTGTGAAACAGATGTGTATTCTCTGAGCGAGAAATAGAGAGGTGAGGTTGTGAGAGAAAACAGAGGATATTATAGCGGATCTATTGTAGGTTGTGTCTCTTCATTTTGCTGGATAATAGAAAGGAAGGACTGTCTATTCAGGGTGGACGTAGCCCAAACTGGGTGAACCATGTATATCTATGTCTCTCTGGTTTTATGCATTTTTTGTGTTTATATTTATGCAATATTCTATGTGTTCCATTGCTCTGTAATATATAATTTTCTAACACTCACTTGCGTTCAAATAAAACTCCTTTCTTATCAGCTTTTCAAGTAATCTATATTATTCCATATTATTTTCATTCTTATCTTTGTATATTCGATAGTTGTTTTTTTCCTCCATTTTCATGAAAAATCCACAGAAGGAGTCTTTGGGAGCAATGGCAAAGAAGGGAAAGGTAGTTGCGTCTGAGAAATCAGAAATGACTATGCTATTCATAGATACTACATGCAACAGAGAAGGAGGGACCTCTACGTGGGAAACCATGTATGATATATTAGAAGAAGAGGAACCAAGACCTCTGGAAACAAAGGTCACAACTGACGGTCGTGTTTCCTTAGATGCCTCCATTTTTGAGACGGCATGCTCATTTCTACATCACATAGCTGCACACCCAAAGATAATCCCTTATACATATATGGTCAAGTGGATTATTGATTAGGTTGACATCTTAGACAGAGAATTTAAGAATAGAATCCAAGAGGTTATGGGATCTTTTTCGCCAGACAACCTACGGCTTATGTACCACCTACCAGAGCCACAAATGATCTACAACAAATAGTTCCTTGAGAAGTTTGCCAAAGAAAACGAGGACCTAGCAAATGTCACTTGGACCTAGTCGAATAATGAGGGCAAGATAAAAAAGGACAAAGCGGGTATGTACTCTACTGCATCTATTTCTCCTCCCCATAGTTTTGTAGCAGCCATGCTATATAGGATGTTTAGCAAGCCCGATAGCACTAAATTTTCCCCAGAATGGCTGTCATTAATAGATGCAGTCGTAAACGCAACCATAATGAATTGGGCCCAAATTTTGTCTGATAATTTAGCAAAGGCGATAATCGATTATAGGAGGAAAATGAGTATTTCTTCGAGGGTTTACCCTCCATTTTTTATGAGTGCCTATTTGATGGATGCAATCCGTTTTGGTTCAAAATTTCCTATCATGGGATGGAAGTGGATAGTGAAGGATCCACTTCCCATTCATATATATCATAAGGACATGTGGGAGTCTCAGTTTCACCCACATTTTTACAAAATTTGTCATGGAGTCATGCTACCTATCCATAAACAGGTTTACAACCGAGATGTCCCTAGGTCTTCTAAGGAAGTCGAGGTAGATATCCACCCAGTAGCCAGATGGTTTGGAGAGGAAACATTCACATATATCAGAGTATTTGGGAGCATTGCCTCACCGCATATCCTCCCATACCATGTTCCAGACAAATTGATGGCTCGAGAGATAGCTTACCAAACATCAAGTGAGGGTGGGTTGAGCAAAGGATTAAAGGAAGAAAAAAAGGCCATCCGGCCTACATTTTTGTTACAGTGTGGAGCATTTTCACTGCACGATCTGGGGCATGCATTCAAAGAAGTAGAGTTTATGCAATCTCTAAAATTACCTAAATTCCCAAGAAGGCAATATGACCTAAATGGCACTGCCAAAGACTTCACTACCATGGTGAAAGTGAAGGTATTCAGTCATGAGGAAGACACATTTGATGACGTCTTCCTACAGAAAGAGACATTCACAGAGGTGAAGCACATGGCATCACTACTTTTTGACCTAGAAGAGCTTGAAGCCTTTCATGAATACAGAGAAAGGAGATTGTTAAAGGTCCCATTGGACCAATTACAGATTGAGCCAATACGGGAGCCAACTCCCAGCGTAAGCCTAGAAGAGAGCTCCAGAGAAAATTCTAAAGATGATTCCAAAGCAGAGTCCCAAGAGAAGTCTACTAGGGAATCATAGAAATCAGAGCAACAGTCACAGAATGGGGGAAGCAAAATTAAGGAGTCAGAAAAGGATACAGTCGAATCTACGAAAAAGCAGATGAGAAAACCTCAACGAAAAAATAGGCTGATATTCACTCCACCTCCACCTAGTCAACAAAACCCCTAGTGATTGATTTAGAGAAAGAATGGGAGCATTTTAATAAAAATCTCCATATAGAGGGACAAGCACTTGAGCCACAGACTCCACAACACAAAGCAACTCAAGAAATTACAATAGATAAAATTGTAAGTACTCAAGAGGTAGAGCACATTCCTACCACTCCTACTTCTTAAATTGTTTTTAGAATTGAGAAGATTCATCCTTTAGATGTGTTCTATAGCCCAACCCACAACGCTGTCGTCAAAAGGCAAAGAAAGAAGAGGAATTTCGATGCTACAGCTGCTACTACTCCCGATAATAAACCGATGGATATTGTCTGGAAAGATTCACCCATCGACCCATCTGACAACCTTACTAGACTGTCTCAGTTTGCAAGAGCCTATGCTACAACGACTATTGATAAAGAAACAGAGGTACAAATGTTTCTCAGAGAAAAGGAAAATAAAATTCTGTTGTTGGAACAACAATTAGAGCAAGAAAAATCTAACCAACAAGCGGAATTGCAAATGGCCAAGCTCCAACAAGAATTCGAGCATATGAAAATAAGACATCAAGCCAACTTAGCAGAAAAGGAAGTGCATATACAAGCAATAACATATAAGTATAAGGACAATCCAAATATTGATCAGTTTATAATTGAAGCGCTTAGCCTTAACTCCTAGCTAATGCACCAAAAAGAAATTCTATGCCAGAAGGTCTCGCAGTTGAGTCCTTATTGCAAGACTAGTGACAAGTTAACAAGTCAAGTCATTGACATGAGACTCGAATATAATGAAGTCTTGAAAAGAGCTTCCAACTTCATCACCTTGCAGAATTCAGAGGATGGGAGGAAGGCTGATTTGCCTATACTGGAAGAGTCACATAAAGAAATTTTATTTGTAGACTGAGATTCTCAACTTAGACAAGCAGAAAAGGCAACAACGGTTGCAGCAGCAACAACAAACAGTGTTATCGAAAACATCAACAAAAATTTACACAGCACAAACCTGGTGGCAGAGTCTGTACCAGGTTTTCTTCTGAATGTCAAACAACTCGAACAATAGTGGAGGCAATCAACAAGGGAAAAAGATGAAGCAATTAGGCAAATGACCAAGTTAAACTGGGAAGCGTACTGGCAATATTTAGTTAAACCTTACAGCTAGTGGATGACCCTACGATGCCTAACCTCTTCTATGCAGAAAATGGTGTCAGCACTGACCAATGTTGTGTTCATTGGGCAGTTGAAATCTGCAATCAACCGACTGACATAACTCAAACTAATGACAGACATCTACGATCTCAAAGATCAAACGCAAAGGAGTTAGTCAACATGTTCTATTTCTATTTTCGTTTTGTTTTGCATAATTTGAGGAAGGTCATTTAAACCTCCTCAACTATTTTTGTAATAATCTATTCTTAGGATTTATATTTTATTATTTAAACCCCTCTCATGCATTTAGAGAGGGGTCTAGAAATTTTATCAGAAATAATCTTCAAAACATGCACTTTTGTCCCTTTGAGGAAGTTCTGGTGAAATGAATGGAACATGATTTATTTTCATCTTATCTGGCACATTCTACTAAAATTGCACTTTTGTACTCTTAGATGATGTTGGATTGATTGGAATTAGGTCGATATTGCTGAAACACATGAGCATAACTTATTACAAATGTACTTTTATCTTGTGATTTTGTTTTATTTATGTATTAAGCAATAATTTTTCTTTAAATTGTTTATCTATGAAAGTTTAAATCTTGGTTAGCATTATTTCACTTTTGTATGGCGATGGCCTAAATTTTATGTTGAATATATGAATAATTTCTTATGCAATATATCTTTCACAATCATTACGGCTAACTATTTATCCAAAATGATTGTTGTTAAAACAATTTCACTTCTTATTGCAATTGAAAAATCTTTATTACCAATTTCTTTAGGACATTATTGTAGATCACATGTTTCAATTTTATTCCCGGGTATAGTCATAACTCGATAGTGTCTAAATTAGGATATATGCATGTGATTATTAGTTTAGATTAGATTAATTTTAGCTTAAACATTCCTCCTAACTATCATATATCCCCCCATTAGCACTATCATAATTTATATTGGGAAACTGGTCCCATTATACCCAGTCGTAGCCACCACACCAAACGGAAAAGGAGCTGCCAACCAAGGTCTGGATAGGGTAGTTTTCCCCCATGTTGTGAGCAACGATTTTCGAGGCTTCAACACTTCCTCACTTTCATTGATGACTATAGCAAAAAGGCGTGGGTTTACTTCTTGAAGCAAAAGTCTGAAACTTTTGTAAAGTTCAAAGAATTCAAAGCCTTAGCAGAGAACCAGAGTGATCGACAAATCAAGGGATTGCGATAAGATCACAGTGGAGAATATGATTCCCATGATTCCTGCAAACAACATGGGATCAAAAAACAATTTACAACCAGGTACACACCATATTAGAATGGTGTAGCAGAGAGAAAGAACATGACAATTATGAACATGGAAAGAAGTGTGTTGAAAATCAGAAACTTGTCTAAAGAGTATTAGGCAGAAGCAGTTGCATGTGCTATTTATGTGATCAAAAGATCTCCTACAAAGAGTGCGATGAACATAGTACCAGAACAAGCATGGTCAGTTATGTCTTGCAGCATATCTCATCACAAAATATTTGGATGTGTAGCTTATGCACATGTGCCTAAAGAGAGAAGAGGGAAATTGGATGATAAAACTGAAAAATGCAATTTACTAGTTATAGTGAGCACTCAAAAGCTTACAAATTGTATAACCCTATCACAAAGAAGACCATAATTAGCAGAGATGTTGTGTTCAAAGAACAAGAGTCATGGAATGGGATTGTAGAAAAACAATTGATGCACAAGTGCCGCTGATGGAAGAAGATGATGTAGCAGAAAAGAATTGGCAAGAATTATAAGTGATGACACCAAATAGAGACACACCAATAAGGACTCCAAGATTTTCTGAATAGCATGGATCTTCAAGAAAATCAACAGAACGAGGTTCTGCTAACAATAAATTAGGTGATGAATCTAGCAATAGTAAGAGATAGATGAGAAGTCTGAAAAATATTTATGATGATTTGGATGTTAGTTCAAATTTTGCATTGTTGTCATTCCAAACTTCTTCATTTGAAGAATCAATCAGGGATGAAAATTGGGTGCAAGCCATGGATGAAGAAATTGAAGCTATTGAAAAGAATGATACATTGGATTTGGTTGATTTATTGAAGGACAAAAATATCATTGGTGTAAAGTGGGTGTACAAGACAAAGTTGAACAAGAAAGGTGAAATTGATAGATTTAAAGCACAACTTGTAGCAAAAGGATTATCTCAGCATCCGGGAATAGATTTTGGAGAAATGTTTGCTCTGGTAGCTAGATTAGATATTGTAAGAGAAGTTATAGCCAAAACAACTCAGAATAAGTGGAAAGTATATAAGATGGATGTGAAATCATCCTTCTTGAATGAAATACTAGAAGAAGAAATTTATGTGTAGCAACTTCCAGGTTATGAAGTTGATGGTAACGAAGATAAATTTTACAGGTTGAAGAAAGTGCTCTATCGACTGAAGCGAGCGCCTAGAGCTTGGTATAGCAGAATCGACAACTACATGATTAACAATGGATTTTTCAGAAGCAACATTGAGCCTACCTTGTACACAAAGGTAAATGAGCATGCACATATTTTGATTGTTACTTATATGTTGATGACATGATTTTTACAGGTGATTTTGAGTTAGATGAACTTAAAGCAACCATGATGAAAGAATTTGAGATGACAGATCTTGGTCACATGAAATATTTACTTGGCATAAAATTTGAGCAATTTGAAAAAGAAATTTTTATTTGTCAATATAAATATGCCAAAGATTTGTTGAAAAGATTCAAGGTGGAAAATTTCAAACCTTTCCTTACACCGGTTGCAACAGGTACAAAGGTAAGAAAGGATGCTGAAGGATCAGATGTCAATCCAACTCTATTCAAAAGATTGGTTAGCAACCTCACGTATCTCACAGCTACAAGATCAGGTATCATGCAAGGAGTGAGTTTGATTTCCATATTTATGGAGACTCCAAAATAAACACTTTTGAGTGCAGGAAAAACAATTCTAAGATACATAGCAGGAACTAGCGATTGTGGAATAATGTATGCAAGCCTAGGAAAGAAGGATTTAATTGGATACAAAGATAGTAATTTTGCATGAAATTTGGATGATAGGAAGAGCACTTCTAGTTTTGTGTTCCATCTTGGTTCAGGTGTGATTTCATGGGCATATAAGAAGTAACCCATTATGACACTTTCGTCAGCAGAAGCAGAATATGTAGTAGTAACATCAACAACATGTAAAGCAGTCTCGTTAAGAAGAGTATTTGATGGACTCACGCAAAAACAACAAGGATCAACAATAATATATTGTGACAACACCTCAACGAATGCGCTATCCAAGAATAGTGTGTTCATCAAAAGAGAAATCATATTAATACTAGATATCACTTTATTAGAGAACTTGTGAGAAATGGAGAATTTCACTTGAAGCCTTGTAAATATAGTGATCAATTGGCTGATATATTTACCAAGTCATTAGCAAAAGATGTGCTTTAGTTTCATAGAAGACACATGGGTGTTGTAAGCCTAGCTGACACATAGACTAGTAGGCTTGTTCGAGTTTTTATGAGTCAGTGTTAGTTTAGCAGTCGTAATTAAAGGGGAGTGTTTAAACAAGATAATTACTCTCGCATGAGGAGTAGGCTAGAATTACAGAATCTGTTAACTGAGTGTTGAGTGTTGAAGCATTGAGTCAAGTCGCGTTAAGTCATTTTCAAATTAAGTGTGTGGTTTCATGTCAAGTTATTTTAGGTGAGTCACTAGTCAAAAAGGTTTAAATACCCTTCACCGAGTTCATTATAAGAATCAATTTTTGTGTGATTAATAGAAGAGCCGCAACTCGTGTGTTTTGTATGTGAACTTGTGCGCAATCTCTTATGCCTTTCCAACAAATTGGTATCGGAGATGAGGAAGGATCACAAGATCTATGGTGTGTGCAGAGCCAGTGAGAAGAGGGCCAAGAAAAGAAGGCTGGTGATTTAAAAAGAAAAATTGCATTACAAATTTGTCGAACTGTTAAAAATCGAGCAAATTTCGAACTTAATTAGTACAAAAACCTTGCAAATTTCGTTTAACTATGATTTTAGAGAATATCAAGATAATTTCTCTATTTTTATATAATCGGGTGAGTGCAGGTCATTAATAACACGCATGCCTCAAGGAGTGAAAGTCGCGTTAACAAAGTCAACGACAGCAACGCTTGGGCGAAAAAGTTAAGTGTGGTTGATAAAGCGATTTATGAGGCCAAGTTTATTAAAAAGCTTATTCATAAGACTGCTCACGTGGGTTTTATTTCAAAAGATAGTTTTGTTAAAAGAGATAATTGATTCCCCGGATGCGGGTGCTTGAGAAGATGGGACGGGCGATCACCGAAGGCCACTTGCCTGCCATGCACAGAAGTGTTGTCTTCACATGGGGGAAGGGACATTCTCAGCGGCACGGGATCGGAAATAAAAGCATACAGCAGAGGAGCATTAATGCTCTGTTCACCTCCGCACGTGAAGCTGGGCTCGGCTCCTCGGCTCCCATGAATGCCACAGTAATGGCGGGAGCGCCTCGAGGCAAAGGTGGGTGCATTATATATGGTTGCAGCATGGGATTCACAACGCGGATTCAGGCTCTGTTCCATTTTTTTCTGCCGCCTCTGGCGCTGCTGGTCGCTCCAAGCATTTGTCTTTCTGCCTTCTTGCAGGATCCTTGCCCGTCTGTTTGGTCTACTCCCCCGCCTGTGTCTGGTCTTTCCTTGGCTGTTTTGGGATCCAATTCTGCTTTGAGCTCCATTTCGGCTTTAGGCAAAGAGACTCTGTTCGGCCCTGCAGTCATGGTCCGGCCTCGACAGCGAATGCTCAGCCATCGAGGCACCTCCCGTGGTGGGTCCTCGCGCCCTTCAGTCGACGAAGACTCTTCCCATCACTGCCATTGCCATTGCCCTCGCACTGAAGGAGCAAGCCTCCTTCGGTCCAGCCAATTTTTGGATGCCAGCACTCCTGGGTCCTCTTCCTCACCCTTCTTTGGCTCAGCAATATTCACTTTCAACAGTTCTGTGAACCGTCCCCGGATCAACGCCCATGTTTCAGTGCTCTTCATTGAGGAGACCCAAGATGAGGATGATTCCAGCACTCAAAGGGAAACGATGCCAACTGCTGGCTCCACGAGAGCCATGGAGATATCCTCTGTAGATCCCGTGAATGTTTCGGAAAGGCCAATTGCTGGTTCCACGAGCGTTAGGGAGACACTGATCACCTAGAACGAGGACGTCAAGATGGAGCCCGTCCCGACAGCTACGGAGGAGGCTCGGGACTTGGCTGATTTCGGGTGGTGCAGGGTCGTGGAGGAGGCTCCTGAAGACTAACTGCGGCCTCTTCTCAGGTTTTGCGGCCCAATAGTGAGGGCTTTTGGTCTCTTCTGTTGTTTTTGGCTATGTAATTGTGTCAAAGCTGCTGGTGAGAAATTGTCTGTGTTCAAGTTCTGGGACTTTTTCTTTGTGGTTGGGAATTTATTTTTGCTCCTCTGCGTGGGATTAGATGGTTGGCTCCTCTGGCACCCCTGCATGGGATTAGATGGTTGGCTCCTCTGGCACCCCTGCGTGGGATAGCCTTTTGGTCTGGTTCGTCCTCTCAGACTGCGAACTCTATTGTTCCATACTGCCATTACCTCCAGGCAGCTGGTTCTTTTTTGTCAAGTAATGTTGTAATTGTTCTCAGTTAATGTAAATAATAGAATAGTTTTACCAAGGAAAAAAAAGAAAAGAGATAATTGATTCGAAAGGGTTTGTTAAAAGGTTTTTTTATATAAAAACAAAAAACTAGGCTTATTAAAAAGGAGTTATAAAGTTTTTAAAAGGGGTATTATAAAAGTATTTTTTTATATAAAAAGTTTTATAACAAAAAAATTAATCAAAGGGTTTTATTAAAAGGGATTTAGAAAAAAGGGAGCTTCACAAATCTTATAAAGTAGAAATTTAGGTTTTTTGACGAGAAACCTTCAAGAAAGATGGCTTTCTCAAATTTCTAGCCCTAGTGCCCTTCGTTTACAAGGAAGGATTATGATGTGTGTGCCATTAAGATGGCGAACACGTTGCAGGTTCATGATATTTGGGATTATGTCTAGTTTTGGTTTTCAGAACTTAAGGATGAAGCAGAAGAACGAGTTCTCACTAATGCAGAAAGGGAACAATGGAAGAGAGACAAAAAGTATAATGAACAAGCATTGCAGCTTATCCAGCAAGAAGTGGACAGAGCAGTGTTTCAGAAGATTATGATCATGTATTCAACAAAGGAAGCATGGGATACTTTGTCGACAAACTATAAAGGTATGACCAAATTCAATATTGTTAAGTTGCAGAATACTAGGAGAGATTTTGAAAGCCTACATATGAAGGAGACATACGACATCGATTCTTTCATGAATCAGGCCACAACTGTAGTAAATCAGTTAAATATTTATGGTGAAGAAATTAAATATCAAACAGTGGTTGAGAAAGTCCTAAGATTTTTGTCTACCAAATTTGATGTTGTGGTAGCAACCATAGAAGAAGCCAAGAATTTGACATCATTAACAATTGATGAGCTAATGGGATCACTTCTATCGCACGAGGTAAGGATAGACAGAAATAAAGATTCCACTTTAGAGACTGCTTTCAAAAGTCAGGTTTCTATTTCAAGAGATAGAGGTTGAGGCAGAAGTAGATCGAGATGCAGAGGATGAAGCAAAAGATATGGCGGTCAGAGAGATGGCCGAGAAGAGCATGAACATCAAAGTGGAAGAAACTGCAAAAACTTCAGCAATAATCAAAGGTGAGATGTTATTATTGCAATAAATTTGGTCACTATGCTCGTGATTACAGGAAGAATAGAATTTATCAAGGGAACCAAAGAGAAAATGTCACTATAGCGAGTACTAACTCCATGTTCCTATCTTTCCATACAATGCATGAAAATTCTAATAATGTGTGGCTATTGGATAGTGGTTGTAGTGACCACATGAAAGAAAACAAGAATTTGGTTGCAAATTTGGATTAATATGTGAAAACAGAGGTAAAGTTTGGGACTAAAAAGACTGTGGATATAGATGGAAAAGGAGTGGTCAACATTCTAAGCAAGCAGAGGGAGACTAAGACAATCTCAGAGGTATATTATCTTCCTGGTCTTAAACATAATTTGATAAATGTTGGTTAATTGACATAGAAAGGATATAGAGTTACATTTCAAGGTCAAGAATGTGTTATATATGACAAGCCCCCAAGAAAGCAGCTGATAACAAAGGTGCAGATGACGAGGAACAAACTCTTTCCTCTAATTATGAAGTACAATGATCATGTGAGTTCTTTACAGTTGCATATTATGATGATTATTGATTATGGCACTTTCGGTTTGGACACTTGCACTTTTTCGGTTTAAGATTGTTGCAACAGAGACAGATGGTCAGAGGATTACCCCCAATCAAAGAACCTGCTAGTACTTGTGAGTGTTGTATCTTGGGAAAGAAACACCGTGAAAGTTTTCCAAAGGACGTTGCATACAGAGCAAAGAAACCTCTTGAGCTAGTGCATATAGACTTGTGTGGATAAATGAGGACACAATGGATTGGTGGAAGTTGTTATGTCCTCACTTTCATTGATGACTATAGCAGAAAGACGTGGGTTTATTTCTTGAAGCAAAAGTTTGAAACTTTTGCAAAGTTCAAATAATTCAAAGCCTTAGCAAAGAATCAAAGTGATCAACAGATCAAGGGATTGAGATCAGATCGTGGTGGAGAATATGATTCAAATACATTCCATGATTACTTCAAAGAACATGGAATCGAAGACAATTTACAACCAGGTATACACCGGAAAAGAATGGTGTAGAAGAGAGAAAGAACAAGACAAATATGAACATGGCAAGAAGCATGTTGAAAGGCAGAAACTTGTCTAATGAGTATTAGGAAGAAGAAATTGCATGTGCTATTTATGTGATAAACATATCTCCTACAAAAAGTGTGATGAATAGAGTACCAGAGCAAGCATGGTTAGGTATGTCTTGCAACGTATCTCATCTTAGAGTATTTGGATGTGTAGCTTATGCACATGTTCCTAAAGAGCGAAGAGGCAAATTGGATGACAAAAGTGAAAAATTCATTTTATAGGTTATAGTGAGCAATCAAATGATTACAAATTGTATAACCCTGTCATCAAGAAGGTCGTAATTAGCAGAGATGTTTTGTTCAAAGAACAAGAGTCATTGAATGGGACTGTAGACAAAACAATTGATGAACATGTGCCATTGATGGAAGAAGATGATGCAACAGAAAAGGAGTAGCAAGAATGATAGGTGAAGTCACCAAACAAAGACACACCAACAAGGAATCCAATATTTTATGAGCTGCATGGGTCTTCAAGCAGTTCAAAAGATTGAGGTTCTCCTAACAATTAATCAGGGGATGAATCAAGAAATGGTAAGAGAAAGATGAGAAGTATGAAAGATATTTATGATGATTTGGATGTTAGTTCAAATTTCTCATTGTTTTCATTCCAACCTTCTTCGTTTGAAGAAGCAATCAGAGGTGAAAATTGGGTGCAATCCATGGATGAAGAAATTGAAGCTATTGAAAAGAATGATACATGGATTTAGTTGATTTAAAAAAGGACAAAAATCTCATTGGTGTAAAGTGGGTGTACAAGACAGTTTAATGAGAAAGGTGAAATTGATGGATTTAAAGCACAACTTGAAAAAAAAAAATCTCGCAGCTACTGGGAATAGATTTTGGAGAAATGTTTACTTTGGTAGCCAAATTGGATACTGTAACAGAAATTATAGCAACAAAAACTGAGAACAAGTGGAAAGTATATGAGATGGATGTGAAATCAACCTTCTTGAATGGAATTCCAGAAGAAGAAATTTATGTGTAGTAGCCTCCAGGTTATGAAGTTGAAGGTAACGAAGATAAAGTTTACAGGTTGAAGAAATCTCTCTATGGACTGAAGCAAGCGCCTAGATCTTGGTATATCAAAATCGACAACTACATGATTAAGAATGGATTTTGTAGAAGCAACATTGAGCCTACCTTGTACACAAAGGTAAATGAGCATGGACAGATTTGGATTTTTTGCTTATATGTTGATGACATGATTTTTACAGGTGATTTTGAGTTAGATGAATTTAAAGAAGATATGATGAAAGAATTTGAGATGACAAATCCTGGTCTCATGAAATATTTTCTTGGCATGGAAGTTGAGCAATCTGAAAAAGGAATTTTTATTTTTCAATATAAATATGCCAAAGTTTTGTTGAAAAGATTCATGATGGAAAATTGCGAACTTGTCCCTAGACGTGTTGCAACAGGTATAAATTTAAGCAAGGATGATGAAAGATTAGATGTCAATCCAACTGTATTCAAAATATTGGTTGGAAGCCTCATGTATCTCATAGCTACAAGACCAGATATCATGCAAGGAGTGTGTTTCATTTCCAAATATATGGAGACTCCAAAAGACACACATTGGAGTGCAAGAAAAATCATTTTGAGATACATAGTAGGAACTACAGATTGTGGCATAATTTATGCAAGAAAAGAAAATAAGGATATGAATGGATACATAGATAGTTATTTTGTAGGAAATTTGGATGATAGGAAGAGCACTTCTAGTTTTGTGTTCCATGTTGCTTCAGGTGTGATTTCATGGGAATCTAAGAAGCAACCCATTGTGACACTTTCGTCAGCAGAAGAAGAATATGTAGCAGCAACATCAGCTACATGTCAAGTAGTCTGGTTAAGAAGAGTATTTGATGGATGAAAGAAGAAACAAAAAGGATCAGCAACAATATATTGTGACAACACCTCAGTGGTTGCAGTATGCAAGAATAGTGTGTTTCATCAAAAGTGCAAGCATATTGATACTAGATATCACTTTATTAGAGAACTTGTGAGAAATGGAGAAGTTCACTTGAAGCCTTGTAAATCTAGTGATCAATTGGATGATATATTTGCAAAGTCATTGTCAAAAGATGTGTTTGAGTTTCATAGAAGAAACTTGGGTGTTGGAAGCCTAGCTGAGACATAGAACAACATGCATGTTTGAGTTGTTATGTGTCAGTGTTTGTTTAGCAGTCGTAATTAAATGGGAGTGTTAAAATAAACTAATTACTCCCACATGAGGAGTTGGCTAAAATTAGAGAGTTAGTTAACTGAGTGTTGAGTGTTGAGTGTTCAAGCATTGAGTCAAGTCAAGTTAAGTCATAGTTGAATTAAGTGTGTGGTTGCATGTCAAGATATTTTAGGCGAGTCGCTAGTCGAAAAGGTTTAAATACCCTTCAGTAGACTCATTGTAAGAATCAAGTTTTGTGTGATCAAATGAAGAGCAGTAGCTTTTGTGTTTTGTGTGTGAATTTGTGTTTAAGATCCTATGCCTTTCAAACAAATGGTATTGGAGCTAAAGAAGGATCACAAGATCCATGGTGCTTATAGAGCCAATGAGAAAAGAGCCAAGAAAAAAAAGCTGACAAAAAAAATAATAATAATAATTTGCGTTAAAAATTTGTTGAACTTTTAAAAAACACGCAAATTTCACACTTAATTAGTACCCAAAAACACCCATAAATTTCGTTTAACTACAATTTTTGAGAATATCGAATTAATTGCAATGTTTTTATAAGGTCGGGTGAGCTCAGGCCATTAATAAGACACAGGCCTCAAGGAGTGAAAGTCGCGTTAACAAAGTCAACGACAACAACACGTCGGCAAAAACGTTGAGTGTGGTTGATAGAGCAATTTACGAGGCTGAGTTTATTAAAAAGGTTATTCATAAGACCACTCACGAGGGTTTTATTTCAAAAGATAATTTTGTTAAAAGAGATAATTGATTCGAAAGCGTTTTTTTATTATATAAAAACAAAAACTATACTTATTAAAAAAGAGTTATAAAGATTTTAAAGGAGTATTATAAAAGTATTTTTTTATTTTATATATATATATAAAAAGATTTTATATAAAAAATAAAAATAATCAAAGGGTTTTATTGAAAGGGTGTTTATAAAAAAAAAGAGGAGTTTAGCAAATCTTATAAAAGGAGAAAATTAGGGTTTTTTGATGAGAAATCTTGAAGAAAGATGTTTTTCTCAAATTTCCAGCCCCAGTTCCCACCGTTTATAGGGAAGGATTATGGTGTGTGGGCCATTAAGATGACGACCATGTTGCAGGTTCATGATGGGTAGGATTATGTCCCGTTTGGGTTTTTAGAACTTAAGGATGAAGCAGAGGAATGAGTTCTCACTAATGCGGAGAGGGAACAATGGAAGAGAGACAAAAAGAAGAATGCACAAGCATTGCAACTTATCCAACAAGGAGTGGACCAAGAAGTGTTCTAGAAGATTATGATCACATCTTCAACAAAGGAATCATGGGATACTTTAGCTACAAACTATAAAGGTATGGCCAAAGTCAATATTGTTAAGTTGCCGAATGCTAGGAGTGATTTTGAAATCCTGCAGATGAAGGAGACAAAGGACATCGATTATTTCATGAATCGGGACATAACTATTATAAATCAGTTAAAGATTTATGGTGAAAAAATTAAAGATCAAACAGTTGTTGAGAAGGTCCTTGGATCTTTGTCTACCAAATTTGATGTTGTGGTAGTAGCCATAGAAGAAGCCAAGGATTTGGCATCATTAACAATTGATGAGCTGGTGGGATCACATCTATCGCACGAGGCAAGGATAGACAGAAATAAGGATTCCACTTTAGAGACTGCTTTCAAAATTCAGGTTTCTATTTCAAGAGAAAGAGGTCAAGGAAGAAGTAGATCGAGAGGCAGGCGATGAGGAGGAAGATATGGTGGTTCGAGAGATGGTCTAGAAGAGCATGAACATCAAAGTGGAAGAAAATGCAGAAACTTCAGCAATAATCAAATATTTGGAAAATCAAAGGTGAGATGTTATTATTGCAATAAATTTGGTCATTATGCTCCTGATTGCAGGAAGAAGATAGTTGATCAAGGGAACCAGAGGGCTATTATCACTACAAAGTGTACTAACTCCATGTTCCTATATTTCCATACCATGCATGAAAGTTCTGATAATGTGTGGCTATTGGATAGTGGGTGCAGTAACCACATGACATGAAACAAGAATTTGGTTGCAAATTTGGATCAATATGTGAAAACAGAGGTAAAGTTGGGGACTGACAAGACTGTGGATGTAGATGGAAAAGGAGTGGTCAACATTCTGAACATGTAGAGGAAGCTGAAGAAAATCTCAGAGGTATATTATCTTCCTAGTCACAAGCATAATTTGATAAGTGTTGGTCAATTGACATAGAAAGGATACAAAGTTATATTTCAAGGTCAAGAATGTGTTATATATGACAAGCCGCTAAGAAGGAAGTTGATAGCGAAGGTGCAGATGATGAGGAACAAACTCTTTCCTCTAATTATGAATTACAGTGATCATATCAGTTCTTTTACGATTGCATGTTCTAATTACTATTGGTTATTGCACTTTCTGTTTGGACACTTGCACTTTTTTGGTTTAAGATTGTTGCAGCAGAGACACATGGTAAGAGGATTACCTTCCAGCAAAGAACTTACTAGCACTTGTGAGTATTGCATATTGGGAAAGAAAAATTGTGAAAGTTTCCCGAAGGGAGTTGTATACAGAACAAAGAAACCTCTTGAACTAGTGCATACAGACTTGTGTGGACATATGAGGACACAGTAAATTGGTGGAAGTTGCTACTTCCACACTTCCATTGATGACTAAACAAAAAGACGTGGGTTTACTTCTTGAAGCAAAAGTCTGAAACTTTTGCAAAGTTCAAAAAATTCAAAGCCTTAGCAGAGAACCAAAGTGATCGACAGATTAAGGTATTAAAGTCAGATCATGGTGGAGAATATGATTCAAAGACATTCCATGATTAATGAAAACAACATGGAATCAGAAGATTGTTTACAACCAGGTACACACCATAGCAGAATGTTGCAGCATAGAGAAAGAACAAGACAATTATTAACATGGAAAGAAGCATGTTGAAAGGCAGAAACTTGTTTAATGAGTATTGGGCAGAAGTTGTTGCATGTGTTATTTATGTCATCAACTGATCTCCTAGAAAGCGTGTGGTAAACAGAGTACCAGAGCAAACATGGTTAGGTATGTCTTGCAGGGTATCTCATCTCAGATTATTTGGATGTGTAGCTTATGCACATGTGCCTAAAGAGAGAATAGGCAAATTGGATGATAAAAGTAAAAAATGCATATTTATTGGTTATAGTGAGCAATCAAAAGCTTACAAATTGTATAAAGTTGTCACAAGGAAAACCATAATTAGCAGAGATGTTGTGTTCAAAGAACAAGAGTCATTGAATGGGACTGTAGACAAAATAGTTGAGGCACAAGGGCCACTGATGGAAGAAGATGATGTAGTAGAAAAGGAGCAGCAAGAATCACAGGTGAAGACACAAAACAGAGACACACCAACAAGGACTCCAAGATTTTCTGAGCAACATGGATCTTCAAGCAGATCAATAGATCGAGGTTCTCCTAACAATCAATCAGGTGATGAATCAAGTAATGGTAAGAGAAATATGAGAAGTATGAAAGATATTTATGATGATTTGGATGTTAGTTCAAATTTTGCATTGTTTTCATTCCAACCTTCTTCGTTTGAAGAAGCAATCAGAGATGAAAATTGGGTGCAAGCCATGGATGAAAAAATTGAAGCTATTGAAAAGAATGATACATGGGATTTGGTTGATTTACCAAAGGACAAAAATATCATTGATGTAAAGTGGGTGTACAAGACAAAGTTGAACAAGAAAGGTGAAAATGACATATTTAAAGATGACTTGTAGCAAAGGGATTATTGCAACAACCTGTAGTAGATTTTGGAGAAAGGTTTGCTCTGATAGCCAGATTGGATATTGTAAGAGAAGTTATAGCCAAAATAGCTCAGAGTAAGTGGAAAGTATATAAGATGTATGTGAAATCATCCTTCTTGAATGGAATACTAGAAGAAGAAATTTATGTGCAGCAACCTCCAAGTTATGAAGTTGAAGGTAACGAAGATAAAGTTTACAAGTTAAAGAAAGCACTCTAAGAACTGAAGCAAGTGCCTAGAGCTTGGTATAGCAGAATCAACAGTTACATGATTAAGAAAGGATTTTTCAGAAGGAATGTTGAGCCTACCTTGTACACAAAGGTAAATTAGCATGGACAAATTTTGATTGTTTCCTTATATGTTGATGACATGACTTTTATAGGCGATTTTGAGTTAGATGAATTTAAAGCAGCCATGATGAAATAATTTGAGATGACAGATCTTGGTCTCATGAAATATATTCTTGGCATAGATGTTGAGCAATCTGAAAAAGGAATTTTTATTTGTGAATATAAATATGTCAAATATTTGTTGAAAATATTCAAGATGTAAAATTGCAAACCTGTCCCTACACCAGTTACAACGGGTACAAAGTTAAGCGAGGATGATGAAGGATCAAATTTCAACTCTATTCAAAAGATTGATTGGCAGACTCATGTATCCCACAACTGCAAGACCAGATATGATGCAAGGAATGAGTTTGATTTATAGATTTATGGAGACTCCAAAAGGCACACATTGGAGTGCAGGAAAATCATTATGAGATGCATTGCAGGAACTAGAGATTGTGGCATACTGTATGAAAGCACAGAAAATAAGGATTTGATTTGATATACAGATAGTGATTTTGCAGGAAATTTTGATGATTGGAAGAGCAATTATGGCTTTGTGTTCCATCTTGGTTTAGGTGTGATTTCATGGGCATCTAAGAAGCAACCCATTATGACACTTTCGTCAGCAAAAGCAAAATATGTAGCAGCAACATCAACATCATGTCAAGTAGTCTGGTTAAGAAGAGTATTTGATGGACTCAAGCAGAAACAACAAGGATCAACAACAATATATTGTGACACCACCTCAGAGATTGCACTGTCCAAGAATATGTGTTTCATCAAAAGATCAAGCATATTGATACTAGATATCACTTTATTAGAGAACTTGTGAGCAATGGAGAAGTTCACTTAAAGCCTTGTAAATTTAGTAATCAATTGGCTGATATATTTGCGTTCAGTCAAGTCGAGTTAATTCATAGTTGAATTAAGTGTGTTGTTGCATGTCAAGATATTTTAGGCGAGTCACTAGTCGAAAATGTTTAAATACCCTTCACCAGGTTCATTGTAAGAATCAAGTTTTGTGTGATCAATAGAAGAGCCGTAGCTTGTGTGTTTTGTGTGTGAATTTGTGTTTAAGCTCCTCTTCCTTTCCAACAAATTGGTATTGGAGTTGAGGAAGGATCAAAAGATATGTGGTGCCTACAAAGGCAATGAGGAGAGGGTCAAGAAAAGAAATGAGGAGAGCGTCAAGAAAAGAAGACCAACAATTTAAAAAAAAAAATGTGTTGCATATTTGTCGAACTTTTATAAAGTGCGCAAATTTCACAATTAATTAGTACAAAAAACCGAGAAAATTTGATTTAACTATGATTCTAGAGAATATCGAGTTAATTGCGTTGTTTTTATATGGTCGGGTGAGCGCAGTCCATTAATAACACATAGGCCTCAAGGAGTGAAATTTACGTTAACAAAATCAACGACAACAACGCGTGGGCGCAAACCCTAAGTGTGATTGGTAATGCGATTTACGAGGCCGAGTTTATTAAAAAGGTTATTCATAAGACCACTCACGTGGGTTTTATTTCAAAAGATAGTTTTGTTAAAAGAGAATTAATTTGAAAGGGTTTGTAAAAAGGTTTATTTTTAACGTTTACTTTTTATATAAAAAGAAAAACTATGCTTCTAAAAAAGGAGTTATAAAGTTTTTAAAAGGAGTATTATAATAATATTTTTTATATAAAAAAACAAAATAATCAAAGGGTTTTATTGGAAGGTTTTTTTTTAAGGAGTTTATAAAAGCTTATAAAAGGAAAAATTTAAGGTTTTTTGATAAGAAATCTTGAAGAAAGATGTATTTCTCAAACATCTAGCCACAGTTCTGATCAAGTGCTCAAAATTATGCTCAAAAATCAAAGTGTCAGAATTTTGTTAAACTTAGCTCCAGATCAAAGATATTGTCATTCTGAATCCAACAGTGTGAACGACACTCAAATCTGAGCTCGTATACAGAAGTTAGAGCAAGTCAAAGTTTAGATTTGACTTGCTTACATGGAAGGATTGGATAATGTGGTAGGCCCTTCACCGAATGAGGAGGTGCCAAGTGGTAGGTGGCCATTGGCCCCCTCATATCGCAAATCGCAAGTCATAGGTTGGTCGGCATTAGAAATCGGCCCCCGAGCAAGGAAGGGTTGCGATGCAATCACAATCACACATCAATGAAGGGAAGGCATTACGAAGAATCAGCCCTCGATAGGTCCCAAGTTGCGATGCGATATCGCAATCGCATGTTGAAAATAGGGTAGAGTCCTGCACGTAAAATACCGTTGATTGCGATATGCGATATTCCAGATGCGACAAGGATTAGGTTGCAGTTTAATGTCCCATCGAGTCTGCCGAATCACAATTGCACATTTTCACCTTGTTTTTGGACCATAAGCCCGCATAACTTCTCTAATTGCGATTTGCGATTTGGACGATAGAATATGGCCTGCTGTGCAGCGAAATTTTGGCCTAGTTAGCAAATTTTAGGCATAATTTGATGGTTAGTGCCCAGAAAAGGGGAATTTGTTGAACAAGTTGTGGGAGAATAGGGAGAGGTCATAAATTCTTTAGTTCTTATCCAAATTAGGTGAAAAAAGAGTCAATTCTAACAGTTTTGGCAATTTAATAGCACCATTTACCACTCTTGGTAGATCTGATGCTCTGGTTATGGCCTAGGGCAACCCTTCCTTTCCAGACTTGGTCCAAAATCTAAAAAACAATATTTTATTTCCTATATGCTACTTTCCCCATGTTAAAAGCGTGTACACATGGGTCAACATATACCCAACCCACGTATATGTGTTAAAACACTTAAAAATAATAAATATCCTTAATTTCGGGTGGAGTTTATGGGTTTTACCTATTACTCACCTACTATAGCCTGTGGCCCAACTGTTTCCCAACTGAAAAAACTAATTTGGAGAAGTATAAATAAGCCTCCATGGGAAGGCCTAAGGGGAGAAGAGATGAGATATTGATATTATAGTTGATTGATCCCTGATCGAGTCTGAAGAAATCACTGTGCCTCTTGCATTCCCCAAGCTTCAGGAAACTCTTGTTTTCTCTTTTGATATATCCTTCATGCCTCTTGTGATATCCTTGTATATGTTGATGGAAGAAGATTGCTGAGGCCGGGACAGGATGGATCCAGAGGACAATTCCGCTTCGAGCTAAAAGAAGACTCAGGTTGTAGTTTTCCACCTTTCATTTAGCTTACATCAATAAAGAAATGATGTTCTGTTCCTGATATTTATCGTGTTTATGAATTTATCCATGTTATGATTCTTTTATAAATCTTATATTAATGCATAATTGTTCATTCTCATATATGATCTAATGTATATATCATGAATATGCTTTCTTTTACTGCTGTTGTATATGCTTTTCTTGAATAATTTACAGGTTCCAAAGGCATCAGAAGAAGCAGAGGGTTTGAACCCTGCAGGATATACCCAAACGTAGGACCTCTGGGGAAGGACACTTCTTCCAAGGACACAAATGAGTAAGATGGTCTCCCTTACATATCTTACAAGGGAACTTAGGTTTAAAAATTCTACGCTTAGGTTTCTGATCAACATCCATTCCACCAACATGACTAGCAGTGGTTGATGGAAACTCCCTAACATGACTCGCAGAGGTTAGTAACTCTTTCCAAAGAGAGATAGGACTTGTGCCCCAAGTCCTACCTTTGTGATCTAATGTACTCACAGAAGCAGGTGAGTCAACAGAAATATGACTCACAGAGGTAGGTGACCCATTGCTAGTATGACTTGTAGTGACTAGACTTATGCCCCCAGCGTGACTTGTAGCGGCTGAAAGCTCATCTCCAACATGACTAGCAAAGGTTGGTGATTCATTGCTAGTATGACTTGCAGTGACTAGACTTATGCCCCCAACATGACTTGTAGTGGTTGAAATCTCATCTCCAACATGACTAGAAGAGGTTGGTGATTCATTGCTAGTATGACTTGAAGTGACTACAGTTATGACCCCAGCATGACTTGCAGTGGCTGAAATCTCATCTCCAACATGACTAGCAGAGGTTGGTGATGAATGGATAGAACTATTCTTCTTCTTCGTCTTCCTCTTTCTCCTCTTTTTAGATCTCTTATTACAAGAGGGAGGAGAAAGAGGAATCCTAGATTTCTCTTTGAAAGAAGATGAACAATTAACACCCATTTGATGCCCTTGAAATAAAGCATTCATATGAGAAGCTTCAAGAACATCAGGAATATTTGGAGTGGACCATAGCCAAACTGGTAGTCCAACATTCAATCCAAGAATATTCAAAGTGGCCATCAAGTAGGTACCAACGTTTCCAAAGAAACGAAAAGCACAAGGATCCCCTTTTGGAAGGGTACCTTGGTTGGCCTCCATAGGGATAGGGGCCATCACCAGACTTATTCGCGGATCCTTCCCTTATGAGAATGTACAAATGACTTTCCAAGGAAGAGAGATGCACAATCAAAACCTTTTCCCTTAAGGAGGCAACTGCACACCTTTCAAAAAGAAAGATCAACAACCTTTCAAGATCAGTGGAGTGGTAGTGTTGTAGTGTTTTCTTCTCAATGATGTACGAAAAGAACCCAATTAAGATCGTGGATGAAAAACGATCTCAACAATACAAATGACTATTAAACATTATAGATCTGCAGCTATTGATAGAAACAAAACCTGCCAAAATCCTGATCTATGCTACAATCATAGTTAAACAGTAAAATAAAGAGTAATAACCCCAAAACATCCAATGGAAACCAGATTTATAAAGAATGATTTTATTATAACACCTGTGAAGGGAACAAATATATGTTACCAGTCCCCCTCTATGGGATGGGTTCTTGGCAATCCTCAAACGCTTTCAGCTTCTATAGAGTCTCTCTCCTCTATAATGCATAAACCCAAAAAAAATATGGTGTGCAACAATGAAAATAATCAGAGTTACAACAATGAGTGCAACAATGAAAATAATCAAAAGTGAATAATGAATGAAAAACCCTCCTATTTATAACAAAATATTGAGTTATCCTCGAATAATGAGCAATAATAAAATATTATTGATCCCATTCTTGGAATAACCACCTGGAATATTTTATTATATTTGTTTAGGAGGGAAAATGTATTTAAAATTTTATTTAGAAATAATAAATAAATAAATGATTTATTTATTATCTCAATAAATTAGTTAAGGAATAATAAACAAATAAGGATTTATTTAATTATTCCTAAGGGATTTAGTCAAATTTAACAAAGAATAATAATTAATTAGTGATTAATTAATTATTTTTAGAGAAAAAATAAGATAAATGATGATTTATCTGTTTATTTTTCATGATTGGGTCAAATTTGACAAGGAATAATAATAAAACAATGATTTAATTAATTATTCCTAGAAGAATATCAAATAAATAGTGATTTATTTAATTATTCTTCATGGGTTTGACTATAAATTACTTAATAAAGGTGGTTTATTAGGTAATTTCTCATAGTGAAAGCAATTTTACTATGGTAAAATGGTCTTTACATGGTGTATTTCGATCCAAGGCTAGATGATCAATTTTTTGGCGATAACAGATTTCCCCCCAATGTAGTAGTGTTAGGAGAAAAATGTATGACCGAAGTATGTTGTAAAGACACAATCACTTAGACAACACAGGGGAGTCAAGGAGAGAGAGAGACTAATGAAGCTGAAGCTGAGAGAGGATAGTGACAAAGGGGGTGAGACTAATGCAAGTCTCTTTTTTTTTGTGGTATCGAACCTCAATGAGGTGGGGGAGACATACCCATACCCTTTGAGATAACTTAGTACAAAATAATGGTTCGCCCAGAAACATGAAATTGAACAATAAAGCACAAGCTGAATGGTACATGACACACTGGCATAACAGAGCTAGAAAATAATACAATGTGCCCCATATACATAATGCACCTAGTAAAAACATGATCCAAGACTGAATACAATAATATCTAAGTACATGAGATGCAAAGTCCCTTCCCTCAAAAAATGGGTGGGAGGGAGGGTAGAACAACCAAAGAAGCTCGGCCAAACAAGGAAGGGCTTTGCAAAACTAAATGGATCATTTGGAGGAGACGTGCATGCAATGAACATTGCGATCAGTAGAAACCGAACCCATCAACTCTGTGTTGAGCCTTGAAAATGTCATTCATTTCCATTACACTTTCACTATTATGTCCATTATATCACCTCCATTTCACCTCCATTTCACTACTATGTCACCACATTCATGCCTCTTTCATTATCATTGGGCCACCTTTATGTTTTTCCAATCTTTATTATTTCTAAGCCTTTTAAGTGAATTTGTGGTTAAACATTAGAAAATAATGTGCATATGCTTATACCTAACAAATGGGTTGAGATTGTTGACATGTGTAGGTTGAAAGGAGGCTTCTAGAAGACCCTTATGTGGCACTCTAAGGCCAAATTTGAATTTGGTTGGAAAGAATCATGGGATCATGAGGATATGTGTCACATCTCCTAATTGTATTGTAACTCTAAAAAGACATGTGTCTTATCAGTTCCTATTTTGATTAGGACTCTAGAGGTAGAGGGAGAGATTCATGGACTATCATTAATGAGATGGCTCTCATCTTTTTGTATAAATAGGAGATCTCTCTCCTTCATTTGCTAGTCTTTTCTTAGTCCTTTTAGCTTGTTAGTCCCATGGCTTTTGAAAGCTTTGGAGAGCTTTGTTGTACTTTGCACTTTTGAAGAAATTGAATAAAGCTTTGATGTTCTCAACATGGAAGGAGATGTGAAGTAGATGTCATGGAGCATATTAGGATGTAAGTAGAGTAGATTTCATTTTGTAAATATTGCTTTGTAGAATGTAAGGTAGATTAGATTTTCATTCATGCAATTTTAATTTATGCAAGTGTGTTTAATTTTGCTTTGATTTCATAGGTGGTAGGGGGCCCCTGCCTTGTATAGTTGTCACTTTAATTTCTTGCATTTCTTTTTCTTATTTCATGTATATTAATGTACAGATGTCTTTACTTTATTTTCTTGTATTTCTTTTTCTGATTTTCATGTATATTAATGTACAGTTTGAATTACTGCATTTTATTTTCTTTTTAACATGTATATTATTGTACATAAATTGCTTTCAAGTTGATTGTAGATTAGTGATGCACATAGCCTTTTAATGAACTAATGACGTGATAGAATCATCTTGTCCTTTTGTTGAAGCAGCAAGGATACTAGGTCTCATAGTCATTCTCTCATTATTTGATTATTGCATTTTATTTTGATTGAACTAGTTGTATATTTACACTTTTGTTTAAATACTAACTCCATCAATAACATGTTTTAAGTTCTTTTGAAGTGCTAAGTTTTGGAAATTACCATTAAGGACATAGGCCTTGTCTTGAAATCTTTATCCATACTTGTCCTTTAAAAGTATTCTTAAGACCTTAGAAAACCAACAAGAACAAAACCCCAAAAACAACATAAACTATAAAACAACGATGTAAGAGAAAGGTTAACTAAGCACATATAGTGCACCACACTTCATCAGTTTACGATACCCGGATTGATAATTTATGTAGAGCAATCTAAGACGTTAAATTGACTAGACATTTTGGCGCCATTGCCGGGGAAGTGTAATTAGGAGACCTTATTTCTTACATCTGAAAAAAAAAATTAACAATTCTTGAGTATGCTCTCCTCCTGCACTTTGTGTGATCTAGAGGATCAGAAAAAGGATTGTTAAGTAAAAAAAGAAAAAATAATAATTCTTGAGTATGCTCTCCTCCTGCACTCTGTGTGATCTGGAGGATCAGAAAAAGAATTGTTAAAAAAAAAAATAGGAGACAAAATAAACTTCATCACTTCAATTGATTCAAGAAAAAAAAAAAGAAGAGAAAAAAAAGGAGAAGAGAAAAAAATAAACTTCATTTCATTTCCATTTTCACTCCATGCCATCCATTTCATCAATAAAAGTTATTTCCCCATGATCATTTCCATTAAGATTGCCTAACTATCTCTATTTAGCTAAGTGGTTGCTGTGACACTGGTTTCCGCAGCTGATACCAGGTTTCCGCAGCTGATACCGGTTTCCGCAGCCACCACTCTGTTTTTCGAATTTACAGTCAAAGATGTTAGTGCAATAAAATGAAAATGCAGGAATGACTAAGCAATACAAAAATTCACAATTTCAGAGGAAAAAACAATCTATGGCTATCTCCATTCCTAGTTTTCGCTGTGGCTTCAATAAAAAAATCTGCCTCCCTGATCAAGCTTTGGCCTTAAAACGAACCTGCAAAAGCATTACGTCTCCTTTAGTTTTTTTCATGTCTCTTGCAAACAGCAGCATCTCCCGAGAGATATTCAGGGGCAGATCATCGGAGTCCACAAACCCTAGGTATTCGGGAATAAGCTCCTCACAGTTGTTCATTATGAAAACCCTTCTCACATAAAGCTTAATATTGTTGAGCTTCTTCTTTGTATCAAAGAGATTGAATGGAGCCCTCTTCGGAACAAAGAGAACAGCCTTGAACTCCAATTGACCCTCTACAGAGAAATGCTTCACGACCAAGTGATCCTCCCAATCATTGGTGAGACTCTTATAGAACGATGCATACTCTTCCTTTGTAATCTCCTCTGGCTTTCTCATCCAGATGGGCTTTTGCTTGTTGACGAGACTCCATTCATGTGACACTTCCTTTACCTTATTTTTCTTCTTATCTTTCTCCTTTTCCTCCTCCACTTCCTGGATATCCCCTTCATCTTCCTTCTTCTCCTCTGTCTCCTCTTCGTCGTCACTGACCTCCTTCTCGGTGGTCTTCTCAGTCCACAAATAAATGGGGTAGCTAATGAACTCGGAATGCTTCTTGATCAGATCCTTCAGCCGCCTCTCCTCCAAGTATTCCATATAAAAAAAAAATTTCAAAATCAATTTCACAGCCGAATGCAGAACTGTTAACTCAGGAAAAATGCGTAAACACAGGAAAAACGTCAAACTTCAAACGTTCGATTTGCCCAAATGGAGACGAATTTCAAAAAACTAAAACATGGGTTTTTTTTCCAGGTGGGTTAATTAGATAACCCAGAAACCGTTTGAGAAAATTCGTGGCGGTCTGGGAGAAATATTCGGTTCTTTGGAGCCTCTTTTTTTGCCGCCGCGTGAAAAAATTGAGTTATTAACTGACAGTTTGATGTATTCCGCGTGCCTGAAGAAGGATAACGCCAATTTGATTATGTGCTGGACTCTTTGCCACCACGTCCTCTGCCCATATGCCACCCATTGCAATTCATTAAAACCCGTTAAACAACAGTTTCAATTGAACACGACTCCCCGTTAAACAGCAGTTTCAATTGAACACGACTCTCTGTCGCTGCCACCGTTTCCATTCTCGTTTTAAGACACCACTCTCGTTTTTACTGTAAATCTCTCTCTTTTCTTTTTCCTCACCTCTCTGTTCAAAACCCCGATCACAAGTTCTGCACCATACCGTTTATCTACTCTGTTACAACCGTAATTCCCCTGTTTTTCCCGTGAGCATTCTCCTCAAGCGTCCATATACCACTGTCAGAGCTTCAAGTAAAACTGAGAGCCGAAAATGGGGAAATTGTTAAGAGTAGAACCGGAGGGTTCGAAATTTTTAGAGGGTTACCCACAGACAAAGGAAGCACTGCAGAAAGCCAAATGGTTGAAGTTCATCCAAAAATTTAAAGGGTACAATAAAGAGGTGACAAAGGCATTTGCCCGGTCATTTAATGGAAATACTGTGGAGGTAGGAGACCTGCAGTTCACCATAACAGAGAGCACCTTGGCCACAGCAACTGGTTTGCCTCAAAAAGGAGAACGCTGGTTCAAAAACAGAACAGTTGAAGATCAAGAGTGGAAAAATATGCTCAAGAATCCAGGTATGGATACCTCCATTTTCACTAAGGGAATCCCTGTACATGTCATTAAGGAAGAGTGGACTTCATTACTGTTGCTTGTTCAAAAATTTTTAACATGTGAAGGCCGCTTCGGTGTCATGTATGTATACCATGCAAGAATCATGATGCACTTTATGGATGACCATGCTATCAACCTCAAAAAGGGTGGTTCCTTTGCTATTTCCATGGAAAAGGCTATATGGAAGATCAGTTTGTTTACACCTTAACTTTCTTTTGGCAGAGTTCCTACTTGCAGACAATGAAAAAAAATTTCAAAATTGATGATAAACTGTTTTAGCCACTTTCCGCAGCCAACACAGCGTTTCCGCAGCTCACACAGGCTTTCCGCAGCCAATCCCGGATTCCGCAGCTGTTTTGTTAAACTCTAGGTTGCAGGTGTCATCAAGCAAAACAAGTCACATGGGTAGCTGGGGGAATGTTGGTACATGGATGGTGTCCTATTCATTCGATCAAATTTGATGAAAAAGACCCCGGTCAAAGGGAAGTCAAATTGTGTGTTATCACAAAGTCGCCACACTAAGTCGCTACATGTCAAGAAAAAATAATAATTTTGAATCAATGAAATGAACAAGTTATTTTCTCACTTTTCTAAAGGTATTGATTAATTTTGGACTGATAATGAAAGATGAATGGCTAACTTTTTATTCAATATTTTTAGCTACAGAGCTGTTCCCCAATTCCGCAGCCAGAAAAACCTCATTGTTCAAATCAGCCTATCTTTCTCATACAAAATCAGATTTTGATGATTTAAGTACCATTGGAAAGATCTCAACAAGATCTATACAATGAGAAATATATCATTAGAGTTTGAAATGGCAAATAATGAAATAAATTGCTGAAAAGAAGCAACATCAACTTGAGGCACTAATTCCAAAGCAGGTATAAATTCTTTCGATTTTTCCTTTGAGAACTTGTTTCATTAATACAAATTCTTAGTTTTGTGTGTAAATATCATAACTAGAGAGATTGATCACCTCTCTCCTTTGATAATCTTACATTCTATTGCAGAAGAAGTATTAGTTTTTTTGCAGGTTCCAGGAGGAAGGACAAATGACTACAAGAGAATGGTGTCTCTCTAAGAGACCAATTTTTTTCATAAGAGGATGATCAGAAACAAAGAGGAAATATGTTGATGCAAAATCAGATCCAAACACTTGAAAAAACTTTCAGATACTATTGTCTCCATCATATCCATCCATCACATCCATACCTCATCTCATTTTCCTCCATATTTTCCATTTTCATTCACATACACTTTCCATCTCTTTTTGTCCATTCATAACCCACAAATAAAAGCAAGAGGCTCATTCACATGCTTATTGCCATTTCCATTTCTGTTCTCCATTGCCATCTTCCATTTTCACTTTCCATTCCTTGTCATTTTCATTCCGCAAATAAGCCCTGCTTCAATGCAAATTATTGAGTCCATAGTCCTTTGAGTCTAATTTCTTTGTAAAAAAAAAACACCTTGAGGCTTGCATGCCTTAATGGCAAGTCCTCATGCTAACAAACAATGGGAATACATTAATGTCCCTTGTTCGTTAGATCTTCTAGGTGACTCGACATCAACAAATTCATTCGTACCTAGCAAGATGTGTTTGGGCATCTTGACTCTCATTGTCATCAATGGTGAGAGTTCTCGTGTTGACTAGTGGCATTCATTAATGGCCACTAAGCCAACAATTTCCTACTATGTTCGACATCAGAACATCTTTTCACATAGTAGGAATTGTGCCAATGAGTTTTGAAGACATGAAGACTATTATTTTCAGCATTTTGGAGCAGATTCAACAAGTTTTAGTAGAAGCAATAAAAAGTCATCTTATTTCTCTATCCATGACTCCTCTTGTTCAGCCACTTGAAGAAGAATATGATCAGAATTTTTCAGCCACCACACATACAACTCATCCATTCCAAAGGGTAAGTGAAGGTACGTCATTTTCTAACTTTTGACCATAGAATTCCATAAAAAGCTAGAATGATAATTGTTGGAAAAACATTTCTCTTCCTCATTTCATAAAATTGCCAATACCATCAGTTTGGGGGGGGCGGAATACATTCATATTCATATATTGCCATGTCCATATCATATTCAAGAGCTCACATACTTCCAACATATATTAACTATTACATTGCTATTATGAGCATACAATGGCTTTTGAAAAAGTGCTTAAAGGATAAATTGGATACAAACAAAATCATGGTTGTCACACAAGAACCAACCATCATGCAATCCAATAAAGATATACTTTGCAACAATAATCAAAATATCATTATGCAAAGTTCAAATATCAAAGTAGAAGGCAACAACAAAGAAAAAAAATGGTTGTAACACAAGAACCAACCATGTTGCAATTCAAGTAAAACACTTTGCAGAAATATGAAGTTATCAGATGATATCATGCAAAGTTAAGCCAAAGCTCAAGGATCAAAAGAGTTAATGTAATATATATTGCATGAGGACATGCAATAGCTTCAGTTGGGGGGTATGCTGAGCCTTGAAAATGTCATTCATTTCCATTACACTTTCACTATTATGTCCATTATATCACGTCCATTTCACTACTATGTCACCACATTCATCCCACTTTCATTATCATTGGGCCACCTTTATGTTTTTCCAATTTTTATTATTTCTAAGCCTTTTAAGTGAATTTGTGGTTAAACATTAGAAAATAATGTGCATGTGCTTATACCTAACAAATGGGTTGAGATTGTTGACATGTGTAGGTTGAAAGGAAGCTTCTAGAAGACCCTTATGTGGCACTCTAAGGCCAAATTCGAATTTGGTTGGAAAGAATCATGGGATCATGAGGATATGTGTCACATCTCCTAATTGTATTGTAACTCTAAAAAGACATGTGTCTTATCAGTTCCTATTTTGATTAGGACACTAGAGGTAGAGGGAGAGATTCATGGACTATCATTAATGAGATGGCTCTCATCTTTTTGTATAAATAGGAGATCTCTCTCCTTCATTTGCTAGTCTTTTCTTAGTCCTTTTAGCTTGTTAGTCCCATGGCTTTTGAAAGCTTTGGAGAGCTTTGTTGTACTTTGCACTTTTGAAGAAATTGAATAAAGCTTTGATGTTCTCAACATGGAAGGAGATGTGAAGTAGATGTCATGGAGCATATTAGGATGTAAGTAGAGTAGATTTCATTTTGTAAATATTGCTTTGTAGAATGTAAGGTAGATTATATTTTCATTCATGCAATTTTAATTTATGCAAGTGTGTTTAATTTTGCTTTGATTTCATAGGTGGTAGGGGGCCCCTGCCTTGTATAGTTGTCACTTTAATTTCTTGCATTTCTTTTTCTTATTTCATGTATATTAATGTACAGATGTCTTTACTTTATTTTCTTGTATTTCTTTTTCTTATTTTCATGTATATTAATGTACAGTTTGAATTACTGCATTTTATTTTCTTTTTAACATGTATATTATTGTACATAAATTGCTTTCAAGTTGATTGTAGATTAGTGATGCACATAGCCTTTTAATGAACTAATGACGTGATAGAATCATCTTGTCCTTTTGCTGAAGCAGCAAGGATACTGGGTCTCATAGTCATTCTCTCATTATTTGATTATTGCATTTTATTTTGATTGAACTAGTTGTATATTTACACTTTTGTTTAAATACTAACTCCATTAATAACATGTTTTAAGTTCTTTTGAAGTGCTAAGTTTTGGAAATTACCATTAAGGACATAGGCCTTGTCTTGAAATCTTTATCCATACTTGTCCTTTAAAAGTATTCTTAAGACCTTAGAAAACCAACAAGAACAAAACCCCAAAAACAACATAAACTATAAAACAACGAAGTAAGAGAAAGGTTAACTAAGCACATATAGTGCACCACACTTCATCAGTTTATGATACCCGGATTGATAATTTATGTAGAGCAATTTAAGACGTTAAATTGACTAGACACTCTGTGCAACTGCATCTAAGTCTGTAGCATAGTAGGTATGCATTCAGGCATGTGGGGGGCTACCTGAAGGGCCATCCTGTCAAGGTCTGAAAAATCTCACACACACCCAGGAATCACTGGTACAATCTGATGCATCACTGGACCATCAAGTGTATGGATCATGAACATGAAACGACCAAGTCAATGGGAAATAATGAGATCATTTGCTCAATCCACGACGATGAAAAAGAATGGAATTTGGAACCGAGATACACCACCCTCTAGGCCGTTCTTCTGGAACAAATGAGTTGATGTCGACAGAATAGTGCCCGCGATAGATGAGGCAATGAGGATCCTTAACTAAATCACAAGGGAAAATAGTAATGTGACTGATGGACTAACACCAGGGATAATGGGGAAAAGAGGACTGAGGGACAAATAGATGACTTCCCTAGTCAGAGCATAAAGTGTGTGGTTGACCTGACAGCAACTGACTCAACTCCGGAGGGGATGGGGACAGTATGACTGGAGGCCAAAATGGGTGACACAAGATGAACGGTATGCAAATGTGGATGGAATACTATGACATGAGATGATGGAACATGAAATAGACTCCAAGGATTCAAGGGTGACTCATTGTGGATGCTCTGAACAAGGTTGACTGGATGATGCTGCCACATAGACTAAGCCCGATGGGGACCATGAAAAAAATGAGTAAATGATGGTTACTCATGACGAAAATTGACATATGGTACGACAAGTAGTAAGAGGAGGTGGAACTAAAAGTATAAGTGTCGCTTTATGACGAAATTCGATTTTAAGAGGTGACGAAGTGACCTTTCATGGAAAAATGGTTTCCTGGTGAAGTGTCAAATCATCAAAAATTGAGGAAGACCCATTATAGAGCTTGGTGATAGATTTCCAATGGTGTTAATGATTAGTCAAAATGAGCTACAGTCTAGTCGCAATGGGCGATAGGAAAATTGTGGATTTTTCTATGAAAGGACGTTTTCCCTCCAATTTGAATTCATTTGCTAAGTGAGTTGTGGTGAATTTGGAGAGGAGGAAAATGCCCTAAATCTTAAGGAGATCATAGCGAACAAACTGACCATCAGAATCAGGGTCTAAAACTTTCAAGCAAGTGGCCTTACTTGTCTAAAGATGGCCTAAATGCTTCTTCGAACAATGGTTCCTGGTGATGAATTAAGGGAAGAGAAAAATGAGAATGAACTACTAGAGGAGCTCTAGAATCATTATCACCCACAAAGTCAAACATGGGGACTAGGTGGTAAAGGAGTAGATAATTTGAAGATATGGTATCAAACATCTACTATATGTGATGTGCATATGGCTCGCCAAGGAGGCTGGTAGGACAAACTATCCAAGGAATGGGAGGATAATCGACCATACTTAGATTCAGTGAGATCTAGGCTCAGACTTAATTGAGAAGATGGCCAAGGGAAGATAATCATGCCCCCAAGCATGGGATACTGATATGGTATGCAAAGGTGAGAATGATGCCCCCTAGCAGGAGGAGTTTATGGAGTGCCATTGTGTTCTGAGTGCTCGAAAAAGCGATTCAAGCATCTCAGCCCAACTTGGCATGAGATCTGCCAAGGGAGTTGTAGGGGCTTATGTGCCCCCTCAGTATGCTATGGGCATACTAGATGTATTTAGAGCTTTGGCTCCAAACACTTTTATGATACATAATATGATTATGCATTTTATATGACGATGATGGTTCACCATTTGTTTTATTTATGGTTGTCTTCTATGGTATACATGTGATAAATTACAATCTAGAATGTTGTTTGCAATGGTATCTACATAGTGATTTTGGGCTCTAGGCACATGACTAAAAGTAATGGTTTCAAATTCACGTACCAATAGCTTCACTCATAGATATTTTCTAAATAGGACTTGGTTATGCACATGATACACACCATTCAATTGCATGACAAGTAGCAAGGAATCTAAACGAACATGAAGATGAAGGATGCGATGAGAAAGAGATCGACTAACAAACCTATCATTGCATCATATTCAACCTGATTATTGGTGGCAGATCCAATGCACACGCCGTTTGAAAGGACTAACGTATGAAAGGGGGTAAAAATGGCCTAGGTTACCGAGGCTATATTCTGGGAGAAGAGACTTGCACCATCGACATGATTGATATACGGTGTGGATGATGGATCCATCTAAAAGGTGCAAAAGGCAATGGATGAGATGACACAATCTACCTAACTTCATGGTAGAAATAAAGACAGGCAAATCAAAGGGATGTGCTATGAGAAACATCTTTGGAGGTAGAGTGGATTGGGAGAACTAGGAAGGAGATGGCCTTCGAAATCCTCGTGAAGGAATGCCCCCTTACTCAAGTGTAGGGGTAATCAGGGGTAGACATATTTTCCATGGTGTCCTCATCAGGCTGGGAGATGGGCGGATGAGAGGAAGTATGTCTACATGATGTGGCGACATTACCTGGTGCATAAACCTGAGGAATAAGGTTCACATACACATTATCTTAGATGGCAGACAGAGGGTCTACTGATGTTGAGACCTCGGATTCTATCAAAAAAAGTTCGATAGAAATGCACATAATAACCTTAGGAAGGTTTGCCGACGAGGAATTCAAGGACAATGACAAGTAAACAATGGGGCATGTGTTGTCTGTCATCTCGACATCGAGGGAAGGGATGACAATAGAGGGGCCAGAGTTTCCCTGTTTTGGTTGACTCGTGGTACCAGAATCCATAGGTAGAGGAGTAGTGACTCTACTACGAGTGGCCTCGTATTCACGAATCACCCCAAGGCAATCGCGAAACTTGTCGAGATGAGGATACCAATGGGAATAGTGACCATGAAGATTACAAAGGGCACAAGGATGGTTTGTGCGAAGTATTTTGAGTTTCTTAGGTGGGATCGGTATGTCAACATGCACTTCCGGAATATTCGACTTAGGGAACACTTCCTGAACCAAAGGTTTGAGTTTAGGGAGTTCAGGACAATTGTTGGTGGCATGCCCAACAACTTCACAAAAAGTGCACGGATTTGGGGCCTTAGGTGCTAGAGGAGCTTTGGGAGCCTTTTCCTTCGAATATTTCTTTTTGGCTTTGTCCCTCTGGCCGGATGCTTTCGCAATAGGAGTTGGTTCATGTTGAGGTGGTGATGGTACTGAAGTAGTGGCAAGGGTCATGGGGACTGGTTGAACTGGGGTCAAAGCGTGATATGGTCTTGGCTAACCAGGCAAAATGTTTGCAGGGGGATCGATGTACCATACTAGGATCTCAAGAGTCATGTTAGGAAGGACCAGTGAAGCCATGACAGGTACAGAAAAACTCTCGAAGGGGGGAATAAGAAAGGTATCTGGCCAACAGGATAATGCCTCGATGGAATAGCTCCTAGATGGTTAAGACCTGGAGGAACAGTTCCTGGAGGGAACATAGGAGAGGCATGCATGAATGGAGGAGGTCCTGGGGGAGTGGGTCCATAGGGTTCAGCTGGAAGAGCAAAAGCGGGATGCTGAGGAGCTGGCTGTTGATCAGGTGTACTGGATTGCTTAAGGGCAGCCCGTGACGCTTGTAACATGCAAACACTTATGGAAGTAGGTTCAGAAATGGGAGGGGGAGGACTAGGGAAGGCACCCAACAATGAGGAATCTTTATAGACTCCGGGTGAGACATTGGTGCAAGGAGTGGACAACTATTTATCAAATACGACGAGATGATGGACTCGGGGGAGGTCACGGATGTTGGCTCGTAGTAAGTCAACTAATCAATGGTAACGATCTTCCCTTCATGGGGGAAGCACATCTTACAGAACACCACACACGTGATAACTGACATGGCGTATGTGTAACTACAACCTAAGAGGATGTTGTAATCCAAAGGGGCATCGATGACTTCGATATCGACATGGATAGTCTTACCTGCAAGGGTCACTGGATAGTTGCGATACATGCCAAGGGGCTGGGAGGAGTTTCCATCCCAAGCACGCAAAGTGATGGTGGAGGGGGACAACTCGGGTGACTTGAGTTGTTTCCAAACAGCAGCGGACATCACACAGGTGGATGTGCCTTCATCAATAATGCATCTGGAGATGATGGAATTATGGACTCTAACTAGTATATCGAAAGCAACAAATGAAGGTAATGGGGGGTGCTATAATGTATCAACCAGGAAGACACTCAAGTGATCATCGGAAGGGTCCACTAAACCCAAGGCAGTTACTAGAGGCTTATTTTGGGAAGGGAATGACTGGAGGACTTCCAGTGTCGACATGGTGGTAGGTGATTGCGCCAAGTCGTCTACTATACTATATGTATGGGAAAATTTGTTAGAAGCTGCATTACGATGTAATGGTCCTTTTGGAATCTTGGGAATGGCCTCAACTTTGGGTTTAGGGATTTGTAAAGGACCATTAGGTGTCGTAAGAGGCTCAACTGAAACTTTGGTTCTCGACCTGGTAGCTGACAAAGAGGAGGGCTTGTCATATTGGCACGACTGAGTTTGTAGGTTGATATTGGAGGGGTTAACATCATCAGAGTCATTGTCGAGATCTAGTAGTCACCAGGACCAGAAGGTTCGGGGAGTTGGCCTGCTTGACCTGGCTGGGGTTGAGAAACAACAAATCCTTGTTCAGGGAAAGGATTTGTGAGCGTGGCTGGTTGAGGTAGTGCAAGATTCTGAGGTGATTGTTGACCTTGAGAAGTTGCTTGTGCTTCCCATAGTTGGCGCATCTAGGGTAAAATGGGACACTCATGTGTGTAGTGGCCATGTACACCACAACATGCACAAGGCTTATTCGTACGAATAACCTTGTTTTGCTTGGGCTGGCCACCCTGTTGCTGGTTGTTGGTTTTAGGCTGGTTCCCCTAGGGTTCACTAGGCTGGTTAGGTTACCCTAGTTACCCTTGTTACCCTTCCCCTTATTCTTTTTCTTTGAATTCTAGGGATTGGTATCACTTTGCTGTGAAAACACTTGACCTTGAGGGGGTGGTGGCTGCTGGGGTTGAGGATGCATGGGAGGCTGTGGCGCTGATGCTTAAGGGGCTGGAGCACCAGGCTGTGCATAAGAAGGAGAAACAGTTTGGTAAATGGGTTGGGGCCCTGGAAACATGTTTCTAGCAGGAGGGGCATAAATGTTGGAGGAACTGGTGCAATAACTTTGCTGAGAATATGGCGAAGAGTGTGAAATGGATCCAACGATATCGTCAACGGCGTGAGATGCCCCCAGTGCATTAGCACTGCCAGGACAAGGGAAGTATGGAATAATGGTATAGAGATAACCTGATAACCTGATTGAGCATAAATTAAATCATATCTCAAAGCAGTCTGGAGAGCTTCTTCCTCGGTCTGAGGAAAATGGGACGTGACATCTTTCCTGATGGGGAATAAAAGGCTCTTGAGAAATCAATCTAGATAAACACGGTCTTCGAAATGCAGGGCACAACATGTGCTCCTCCTTCAACGCCACTCTTGAACATGGTCAGAAAGGCGAGTAGTGGAGGATTGACAGAATGTGGTCAATAGCTCAGTACCAATGTCATACCGGAGAGGTAACTAGAAATATGAAAGGAACGCTTTAGCAAGCGTCGCGAAAATGGAATGAGAGGTGGAGGGCTGGTCTACATACCATTTTGTAGCATCTCTAGTGAGCATGCATTGGAAAAGCCGAAGACGAATGGAGTCATCAGTTATGGAGTTGGACGAACACCACATGTGGAAGGATCAGACATGGCTGGTAGGATCATCTCTAGCAATACCCTCAAACTTTAGGATGTTTGAGGGAAGCTTAGTCGGCATAGAGGGCCAACCAACATCATGGTGTATGGGGTCGTTTATCAATTGGTTTAGATATGGTAGACTTAACCCAGCCATAAAGGGGAGCATGGGGGCTGCCGGAATGGTTCTTGAGATTGTTTTGCCTGATGTGACCACTGGTATAGCACCATAGGCACCACCAGATTGGGGTCTTGCACCTACTGTGTGTCTAGACATGGTGACGATGTGCGGTGAAGGAGGTTCAAAATTAGATGAGGAATCAAAAGGACTTGGAGAAGAGTCGTAATGGGGACCCCAAGGGCTATGAACTCGAACCCGATGGGGAGGAGTAATATGCCCAAGATGGAACTGGGGGTGAATGCCTAATAGTCTCTGCGACTGATGCCTTGGTGGTGCAATGATGGAAGGACACACCAAACACGGAAAGGGTGAAGGGAGTTTAACAATATATCTTCTGCCTCTGATGCGGTGAGATAAAATCATTATGTTAAGTTTTGGATTAGTGGTGTAAACCAAGCGCCCTTCGCTTAAGGTGTGCTTGTGTGTGCAAGTGTATGAATTGATTAAGCCCAGATTGTGTTTGTAAAAAAGAAAAAAACTTGATGTAAATAAACTGAAATAAATAACATAAAATAAACAGCAAAACAATTAACTAAACCCCACCCAAATTGGGTTTGCAAACACTGTGCTGCTAGGTGTCTAAACAGATGGAAAATAAACTCAAACGGTCAAGAGATTTGAATGGTGTGACTAGGATCAAGTGACTCTAAGCTATTGGAAAGTGGTGCAGCAACAGCAAAAAACCAGAGGGAAAAGTCGCTGCAAAAAGATATGGAGGTGGGTGAAACACCTAGGGCAACCGATGGGACCCTAAGGGAATGACCAAACAAGTTTGAATGTCAAACTATGGATGGTATCAACCGATCTTATCAGATCTAAAACAAAAGGTTATAGATCTGGAAAATGTGGCTGAAAGTGTTGTAGAAACTTAGACTTCTCACTTAGCTAAACTCCTCCTAGAAAGGTGGAATTGTACTAGAAGCCCTAAGGGAGGCTAAATTCAACTTCGACGAGTAAAATAGAATGGATCAAGGCCTAAGTAGGATGAGACAGAGGTCAGAAACCCAACATACAACTCTTAGTAAAACCCAGAAACAGATATGAGGAAAACCCTAAAACCGAGAAATTGCAGGTTTTAACCCATTTTCTTATGAAATTACACTTTTTGGGCAAAAAGTTGCGTTTTGGAGTCCAAATCGCACCTTTTGGGCTAAATACTATGGTTCCTGCTCCGAGACTTCCGGTTTGCAAATTTTAGAAAAACGTGTCGCCTTTGCCGCCACTGGTTCTAATGACCTGCGGAAATAACCAGAAAGCTTACGGATGTCCGAAATTTATCAGGTCTACGCATATAACACTAGAAACATTAATAGAAGAGAAAAAAGAGGAAAACCTAAGCTGAAAACCAAAGGTCACCCAGGTTTCTGGATCTGAAGTATAAAACCTAGCGGAGTTGCCAATTTGTTGTAGTGTTTTCTTCTCAATGATGTGCGAAAAGAACCCACTTAATATCATGGATGACAAACGATCTCAACAATAGAAATGACTACTAAACACTGTAGATCTGCAGCTATTGATAGAAACAAAACCTGCCAAAATCCTGATCTATGCTGCAATCATAGTTAAACAGTAAAATGAAGAGTAATAACCCCAAAACATCCAATGGAAACCAGATTTGTAAAGAATGATTTTATTATAACACCTGTGAAGGGAACAAATATATGTTACCAGTCCCCCTCTATGGGATGGGTTCTTGGCAATCCTCAAATGCTTTCAACTTCTGTAGAGTCTCTCTCCTCTATAATGCATAAACCCAGCAAAAATATGGTGTGCGACAATGAAAATAATCAGAGTTACAACAATGAGTGCAACAATGAAAATAATCAAAAGTGAATAATGAATGGAAAACCCTCTTATTTATAACAAAATAATGAGTTATGCTCGAATAATGAGCAATATTACAATTTTATTGATCCCATTCTTGGATTAATCACTTGGAATATTTTATTATATTTGTTTAGGAGGGAAAAAGTATTTAAACTCTTATTTAGAAATAATAAATAAATAAATAAATGATTTATTTATTTATTATCTCAATGAATTAGTTAAGGAATAATAAACAAATAAGGATTTATTTAATTATTCCGAAGGGATTTAGTCAAATTTAACCAAGAATAACAATTAATTAGTGATTAATTAATTATTCTTAGAGAAAAAATAAGATAAATAATGATTTATCTGTTTATTTTTCATGATTGGGTCAAATTTGACAAGGAATAATAATAAAACAATGGTTTAATTAATTATTCCTAGAAGAAAATCAAATAAATAGTGATTTATTTCATTATTCTTTATGGGTTTGACTATAAATTACTTAATAAAGATGATTTATTAGGTAATTTATAACAGTGAAAGCAATTTTACCATGGTGTACTTTGATCCATCTAGTAAATTAGGCTAGATGATCAATTTTTTGTGATAACATGTAGGTCAGTCACTCAGAATATAAGATCAAAAAGTTACAAGACAAAAAACACCTAAAGCCAACTAAATCCAAAGAGCAAAGAGCACTCGACTATAAAGTCCCTAAAGATGCAACCAATCAAGAAACTTCCAAGTATTTCCACTCCGGGTGATGAGGACTAGAAACCAAAATACAAGAAAGTGAAGTAAGGGACCTTTCAAAGATAGTTTGGGATAATAACGGCCCAAGCCTACCAGCGAAGGTAATAGAAACAGTTACGCTAACCTCCAGACAAAAGCCTTTGCCAGTGCAAGCACCCAAGCTTCATAAGGGTACTCTCCAGAAGTACTGATGAATGTGATACAACGTCTCCCTCAGGTGCCACGTGATTCCCCTCCGCAGCCACCTATGTGATCCCTAGGAAAGGCAACTATAGGCACCAGTTCGTATCAAAATCTGGGCAGAACATTCATGAGACATAATGCAACAAGTAGGAGAGGAGGTATCTCTCTTCCTTGTCTTCACTCTCCCTCATGCTTGACTCCCAGTCACTGAGATTTCTTGGTCTTTTTAATGACATTGGATTTCAATCATTATTCAACTTCTAAGATTGATAATTTGAGCAGCCTTGGAGAGCTAACTCTCCACTTATGTATTCCAAGGCCATAAAAAACTTAAACTTGTTGGTTTTTGTTAATGACAAATTAAAAAGTTCTAGTTCTTTTTATGAAATCGCTTGATTTTAGAGGGGTTGTTCTTTAAGTCATGGGTAAAACGAGAGTGAGAATTAAGATCTTTTGACGCACAAGAAACCAATAGAAACTTAACTATATGCATGCAGTTATTTTCTTCAATGAAAAGGGATTTCTATAGAGTTCTATGAATAAACTTGTACAAGACAATTTTTCTTTTTCCAGAAAACACACTCCACACACTCAAAAGCTAACAAAAAGACTAAAATGCATGCAATGCAAACTATAATGATGGTGCATGGATGCTCATACAAGAAGAAAAAGTGTTTCTTTATAAGGTCAATAAGCCAACTTGACAATAAAGAGGGAAAAATTTTAATAACAAATTTCCCTCAAAACCAAGCAAAACAAATTGGAAAAGATCACAATTCCTCAGAAACAAAACAAAAGAAACCAAAAAACCAAAAGCTTGGAAAGAAAAAGGCTAAAACTATGATTTTGTCTTTTCTTTTCTAAAAAACCAAAGAATTTTTTTGAGTTCATAAAAAGACTACTAAATTCCAAAGATCAAGAAACAAGCACAAAGAGTCCTTATACCTTGCAAGTTATAAAACTCATTCATAAATGAAACTTGAAACAAGAAGGACGAAAAACTTGTACAAATTGATCTGAACAGTAGCAAAAGACTTCAGCAAACCAACAAAATGTCAAGAAAGACTCTCAACATTGCCAAAGAGACACTCAAAAAATCGCAAAAACAACAAGGTCAACCAAAAGGGAAAGAAAAGCAAAGAAATTCGAAATCTAGGTTATAAACAAAACTGAAACCAATTTCTTGTTCTAGAAATCCAAAACATCCAAGAACTTCAGACAAAAGCCTTGAACCCAAGACACAAACCGAAACCTTACTCAAAAAGAAATCCTAGGCCAACTAGGCTTTTCACTAAGAAGGAGATTTGAAAATGAAAACTTGCAAGAGAACATAGTTCTTTAGATAGTGGATGACTAGAAAATAGTAGAATTTACTAGGCAACAGACCCAACTGGGCAAAAGATTTTGAAAAACAATTCAAAATTATGTGTACGCGACTATGTAAATACACAGAGGCATTCACACGTGTTTCAAACACAAGAAACTCATGTATACAGGGGTCTATTTGAGGAAAGTAGCATGTATATGTGATTGTACCCCAAGAAAAGCGCGTATAAAAGGCTCAATCAAGAAAAACAAAAAATCAAGGCTTGATCCAAAAGATCAGACTTAATTCCTGGGAAGCTAATAAGTCAATGACACTGCAAAAACAAAAAATCAAGAAAAAAACCCTGATCGAGAACAAACAACCCAAACTAGGAAAAACATGAATGTTTTCCCTAGTGGAGTCACCAATTCTGTTGCGGGTGGGAACACCCTAGGGTCTTGGATTGAAAACCCGAACAGAGTGGAGGGCATACAATAGCAAGAAATGCACAGACAAAAAATCTAAATGCTTTAGCTACTGAATTGGGAAGAAGTGTCCTTACTCGGAGGTCCTACGTTTGGGTAGATCCCACAGGGTTCAAACCATCTGCTTCTTCCAATGCCTTTGAAACTTGTAAATTATTCAAGAAAAGCATATACAACAACAGTAACAGAAAGAATATTCATGATATATATGTTAGATCATATAAGAAAATGAATGATTACACATTAATATAAGATTTATAAACGAACCACAATATGGATCAATTCATAAACACAATAAATATCAGGAACATAACAACATTTCTTTATTGATGTAAGCTAAATGAAAGGTGTAAAACTACAACTTGAGTCTTCCTCCAGCTCCAAGCGGAACCATCCTCTGGATTCGTCAAGTCCCGGCCTCAACAATCTTCCTCCATCAACATACACAAGGATATCACAAGAGGGGTGAAGGATATCTCAAAAGAGGAAACAAGAGTTTCCTAAAGCTTGGGGAGTGCAGGAGGCATAAGGATTTCTTCAGACTCGATTAGGGATCAATCAACTATAATATAAATATCTCATCCCTTCTCCCCTTAGGCCTTCCCATGGAGGTTTATTTATACTTCTCCAAATTAGTTTTTTTTAGTTGGGAAACAGTTGGGTCACGGGCTATAATAGATGAGTAATAGGTAAAACTTGTAAACTCCACCTAGAATTAAAGAGATTTATTATTTTTAAGTGTTTTAACACATATACGCGAGTTGGGTATATGCTGACCCACGTGTACACACTTTTAACATAGGGCAAAGTAGCATATAGGAAATAAAACACTGGTTTTTAGATTTTGGACCAAGTCTGGAAAGGAAGGGTTGCCCTAGGCCATAACCAAAGCATCATATCTACCAAGAGTGGTAAATGGTGCTATAACAGGAAATTCTAAACTCATTGAGGCAGGTTTCATAGGCATTTGAGCATTGTAAACACACTTTTTTTGTAATTTTGAGCATAATAGAGAGGCCCAAGCTTTAGAAGATGGACCAAGGAGACATAGACCAGGAGGAGTGAGCTCATCCTCAAATCTCTGTGTTGTGTGTTGTATTTTGATGTTATTTTGTTGTTGTTCAACATATGTTTTATGTTAAATTGTTTATAATATTTACATAAGAAACTCTCGTGGGAATCAGTTAATTGAGCAAAAATGGTGAATCCTTAAGAACTTGATAAGAAAATGATAAACATATTAGGTTTTATTTTGAATGGGGAATTAGCACACCATTACTAATCTACTCCATTTTAGATCAAGTGGGTATCAGATCACTAGTTTTTCCTTACTAGATTTGCTTGTGCAAAGAAGGAGTATTGTTTCCTAGTTTTGTGTCATGCTAACAAGGTTAAAACTCAAAAGAGGAGAAGGAAAGTTGGTTGGAAGACCTGAAGTTGGTTCAAGGGGAAGAAGAGAAAGGTTGCCAAAGTCTTCTACACCAGTACATCCTCAAGTTACAGTTGAGACTCCAAAGATCATGTCTCATGAAGGAGAACCTACAAGCATGACAAAAGATGAGAAGACCTTCAGAAAGGATTTCTTTGATATGACAGAGATGGTGAAGGTCCTCTATGAAGAGAGGAATATAAGGTTGCAAGGAGAAAGTTCCAAACCTCCCAAAGGAGAAGGCTCTTCAAGAGGAGGTAATGGAAAAGGAGGTAATGGGAATGGAGACAAACATCCACCCTCTCCACCATCTTCTTCATCTTCTTCTTCTCAAGCATCTTCACACTCTTCCACTAATACAACCCTTACTCATACTCATCATCATTCTTCAAAAGGAAATGGTAAATCACCTTTTCTAAAACTTGATGTTAAATTTGAGTTTCCCATGTATAATGATGAAGTGAATGCAAAGAAGCTTGATAATTGGATTCGTCAATTCGAGGTGTATTATAGAATTTAGAACCTTCAAGAGGATGATATCAAAATTCAGTTGGCTACATTGAGAATGAAGGGTGCAACACTCATTTGGCGGGAAGCAAGGGCTCAAGATGAGATAAAAAACATGGTAAGATCTCTATTACTTGGTTTGATTTCATTGCTGCTATAAAAAGAAAATTCTACCCTTTAGCTCATATGAGAAACGCTATCATGAATTGGAAAAATTTCAGACAGTTAAAAGTTCAAAATGTGCAAGAGTATACTCAGGAGTTTAGGAGAAGAGCTCTTATGCTAGGAGTAGACTTACAGTCACAAGATACTTTGCTAAAATACATAGGAGGTTTGCATAGCTATCTTTGACTCACCATTATTATGTTTAACCCCACAAATCTTGATGAGGTTTGTGTTTAAGCTATACACCTGAAAGAAACAGGGAAAATGTACAAGAATAAGGTAAGAAGAATCCATTCCAGAGTGGTGAAAAAGGAAAGAAATCTAAAGGAAAGTAGAAGAAAAAATCTTCTGTTAAGAAAGAAGGAGAGAAATTCGTGTGCAAGAATTGTTCTAAAGAGGGCCATGACGAAGTGCATTTCTAGAAGCTTCATCCTGAATCAAGACCGAAGAAATTTAACAATAAAGGGAAATAGAAGACAAACATTGTTGTACAACAAGACTTGGGTTCCGACTCAGGCGATGAAACAAAGGTTACAGCCATAGTTGCTAAAGGAAAAGTCGTGGAAAAAACAAGCAAAGAGGAAGTTGTGGCAAGCACCAGTGCAGCAAATAACTCCAACAATGCTTCAAATGAAGAAAAAAAACTGAGATGTTCCATATTAGAGTTATTTCCAAACATACCAAGATTGATATGATATTTGACGGTGGATCCCAAGAAAATTTAATTTCTACAGATTTGGTCAAGAAGTTGAATCTGGAAACTATGCCTCATCATAAATCATATCTGTTGGGTTGGATAACCAAGGATACAAATCTTCAAGTCACAATCAAATGCGTTTTTCAGGTTTGCTATTACTGCCAATTTCGTTGATGAAGTCGAATTAGATGTAGTGTTGTTGGATATTTCTGGAATTGTGTTGGGAAGCCCGTATCTGTATGATCAGAAAGCCGTTTTCCATAGATTTGAGAACAAATATCATTTGTTCAAAGATGGAGTGGATTATATTGTGAGAGACCATCGTAGAAAACTTAATATGTCTTTAGCAAGCACAGAGAAAATAAAGCAACTGGTCAATTCCAACAAGAATCTCGTGCTCCTTATGATCAAGCAGAAGAATGACACAGAGCGTGAATCCTTTGCAAGTTGTGACATGAAGCTGAAAGATGAATTGGTTGACGTGGTTAATAAATATGGAGATGTGTTTCAAGAACAAAAGTTATTGCCACAAAAAATGGGAATTCAACACGAAATTCAACTACAGCAAGACTGTCCACTCTCAAATATCAGTATGTATCAGATGTCAATTTTGGAAGAAATTAAGAAACAAGTCGAGGAATTGTTAGATAAAGGTGTAATTCGTCCCTCTACTTCACCATGTGGTTCACCAATTGTTTTGGTACCCAATAAAGATGGAACCTAGCACATGTGTGTAGATTATCGAGCTTTGAATAAAATTACCATAAAGAATCAATATCCACTGCCCAGAATAGACGATTTGCTAGATCAGTTGAAGAATGCAAAATATTTCACTAAATTAGACTTGAGAAGTGGATATAATCAAGTTAGAATAGCTGAGGAGGATATTTGGAAGATTGCTTTTAAAACCAAAGAAGGAGTGTTTGAGTGGCTGGTTATGCCTTTCGATCTTTGCAACACTCCAACTACATTCATGAGAGTTATGAATGATGTTTTAAGATCCTTTCTTGATGAGTTTGCAATTGTCTATTTAGATGATATTTTGATATTCAACAAATCACGAGAAGAGCATGTCAAGCATGTGAGGAAAGTGTTGGATGTCTTGAAAAAGGAACAATTATCTCGGAAGATGTCTAAATGTGAATTCGGAAAAACTTCCTTAGTGTATTTGGGCCACATAGTTGGAGGAGGTGAGCTAAAGATTGACCCCTCTAAAGTGTCGATCATAGTGAATTAACCAATACCCAAATTAGTAACAGAAGTAAGGAGTTTTCTAGGAGCAACGCAGTACTGGAGGAATTTCATTGCCAATTTCTCTTCCATAGTAGCTCCACTACATGCTTTGACCAGCATGAAGGTTGTCTTCCAGTGGGGAGGCAAACAAAAAAAATCATTCGATGCTTTAAAACAAAAGATCAGTTCAACCCCAGTTTTAGCATTGCAGATTTGAAACAACCATTTGAAATACAAACAGATGCAAGTGACTACACCGTGGGTGTAGTTATTTTATAGCATGGTAAGCCCATTTCATTTCATTAGTGGTGTTGGTATTAACTATCCTACATATGATAAAGATCTTTACACATTCATGCAAAGTGTGAAGAAATGGAAGCACTACTTAATGGGAAAAGAAACCATTATTTACACCAATCATGAACCTTTGCAATATCTGTAATCTCAAACAAAATTGCAGCAATCAAGGAACTTTCGTTGGATGGGATTCTTACAACAATTCCACTTGGTAATCAGGTACAAGAAAGGTATTTATAACAAAGTTGTTGATATTATTTCTAGACTAGTTGTTAATGTATCCATTTTACTCAAGAATCATTTTATTTTGCCTAAAAATTATGTTGAACAATACACAAATGATGCTGACTTTCAAGAGGTATATTCAAACTTGAGTCAAGGCCACCAAGTTGAGGAATTAGACTACCATGTACATGATAATCTGTTGTATCATTTGGGAAAAATTTTTGTTCCACAGGGAGAGAGAGTAAATGTCACAAGGGAAGCACACACTTCTCTTATTGATGGACATTTAGGTGTAAGTAAAATAGTGGCAAATCTTTAGAGGTATTTTTACTAGCCTTGTATGCTTGAAAGTTTGTCACATTTTATCAGAGGTTGTTCCTTGTGTGCAGCCAGTAAGCCTAGTAATAGGAAACTAGGATTGTACACACCACTTCCAGTGCCTTCACTTCCATGGGAGAGTCTTTCTATGGATTTTGTAGGAGGTCTTCCTTTATCAAGAAAAGGTCATGATTATTTGTATGTAGTTTTGGATAGGTTCAACAAGATGTGCATATTAATTCCTTGTAAAAATCAAATTACAACTAAACAAACAACTCAACTTTTCTTTCAAAATGTATGGATTCATTTTGGATTACCTACCTCTATTGTAAGTGATCGTGATTCCTGATTTGTTGGGAAATTTTGGTCAATAAATGGAACTTGATGGACACCAAGTTGAAGAAAAGTACAACCTTTCATCCACAAACAAATGGTCAAACTGAAGTGTTTAATAGGAAAATTATTGATTTGCTAAGAGGATATTGTAGCAAACATCCTAAGTTGTGGGATGAACAGTTGCATTATATTCAGCATGCTTACAACTGAGCAAAACACTCTTCTACTCTAACTTTTCCTTTTGAGGCATGTCTTGGTTATTTGCCTAAATCACCTTTGGATTTCATATTTGATAAAGATATAGCTGTAGATGGACATAGTGACATAGACATAACAAACAAATTCATTGAGAAAATTCAGTTGATTCACCAAATAGTTCAAGAATAACTAGAAAAGAGTCAAGGCAAGTATAAGGCAAGACATGATAAGCATCATGTGGATCATCAATTTCAAGTAGGTGATGAAGTTTGGCTTTACATTAGCAAGGAAAGGCTTCAAGGTGAAGGTAAAAAGCTGAAACTAATCTGTTATGGTCCATTTAAAATTCTAGAAAAGATTGGTAATAATGCTTTCAAGCTTGATTTGCCTTCATATATGCAAATTTATTATGTTGTTAATGTTGAAAATTTGAGATTGTATGAGCCTCCTTTGATTGAAGATCAAGGAGAAAGTGTACAGATTCCATCAATTGAATATTTTTCTCTAGAATTTCTTGATGAGCTTAAGCAAAGCACCATACTTGACAGAAGAACGACGTCATCAAAGAGGGGAAATTTTGACTATCTTCGAGTGGGTCTCAAAGGTACAAATCCATCAAAGGCCGAATAGATTGAAGACGGGAAGGTGAGGGAACTGTACCCTCACCTGTCGAACAATTGAAAGTGATCCTTTTGGGGTTCAAAAGGCTTCCAGTGAGGAGGAGTGATCAGGTGCTCAAAATTATGCCCAAAAATCAAAGTGTCATAATTTTGTTAAGCTTAGCTTCAAATCAAAGAGCTCGTCATTCTAAATCTAACGGGGCAAACGAAACTCAAATCTGAGCTCGTATGCATAAGTTAGAGCAAGTCAAAGTTCAGATTTGACCTGCTTACATAGAAGGATTGGAAGGCGTGGTAGACCCTTCAGCGAATGAGGAGGTTCCAAGTGGAAGGGCTCTATTAGCCCCTGCATACCGTAAGTCACAAGTTGCATGTAGGTCGTCATTAGAAATCGGCCCTCGAGCAGGAAAGGGTTGCGATGCAATCGCATTCACACATCAACGAAGGGAAGACATTACGAAGAATCAACCCCCGGCAGGTCACAGGTTGCAATGTGATATTGCAATCACGTATCAAAAATAGTGTAGACTCCCACAAATAAAAGACCATTAGTTCTCCATCGATTGCGATATGCAATATCCCGAATGCGACATGGATTAGGTTGCATTTTAATGTCCTGTTGGGTCTGCCGAATCGTAATCACACATTTTCGCCTTTTTTAAGACCATAAGCCCACATAACTCCACTGATTGAAATCTACAATTTGGTCGACGGAATATGGCCTACCGCGTGGCAAAATATTTTCTCAGTTGGCAGGTTTCAGGCCGAATTTGATGGTTAGTTATCAGAAAAGGGGAATTTCTTAAGCAAATTATGGGAGAATTTGGAGAGGTCATAACTTCTTCAGTTCTTATCCAAATTAGGTACAAAAAGAGTCAATTATAGCATTTTTGGCAATTCTGAACTCATTAAGACAGATTTCAGAGGCATTTGAGCATTGTAAACACACTTTTTTTTTTTTGTAATTTTGAGCATAATAGAGAGGCCCAAGCATTGGAAGCTGGACCAAGGAGACGTAGCCCAAGAGGGTGAACTCCTCATCAAATCTCTGTGTTGTGTGTTGTATTTTGATATTCTTTGTTGTTATATTTTTGCTTCTCAACATATGTTTTATGTTAAATTGTTTGTAACATTTACATAAGAAACTCTCATGGGAATCAGTTAATTAAGCAAAAATGGTGAATCCTTAAGCACTTGATAAGAAAATGATAAGCATCCTGGGTTTTATTATGAATCGGGAATTATCACAGCATTACTAATCTGCTCCATTTCAGATCAAGTTCCCACTATTTACAGGGAAGGATTATGATGCGTGGGCCATTAACATGGTGACCACATTGTAGGCTGATGATGTTTGGGATTATGTCCAGTTTGGATTTTCAGAACTTAAGGATGAAGCAGAAGAATGAGTTCTCAATAGTGCAGACAGGGAAAAATGGAAGAGAGACAAAAAGAAGAATGCACAAGCGTTGCAACTTATCGAACAAGGAGTGGACTGAGCAGTGCTTGAGAAGATTATGATCACGTGTTTAGCAAAGGAAGCGTGGAATACTTTGGTGAAAAAATATAAAGGTATGACCAAAGTCAATATTGTTAGGTTGCAGAATACTGGGAGAGATTTTCCAAGGATGCAGATGAAGGAGACAAAGTACATTGATTCTTTCATGAATCGGGTCATAACTGTCGTAAATCAATTAAATATTTATGGTGAAGAAGTTAAAGATCAAACAGTGGCTGAGAAGGTCCTCAGATCTCTGGATACCAAATTTGATGTTGTGGTAGCGTCCATAGAAGAAGCCAAGGGTTTGGTATCATTAACAACTGATGAGTTGATGGGATCACTTCTTTCGCATGAGGCAAGGATAGACAGAAATAAGGATTCCACTTTAGAGACCGCTTTCAAAAGTCAGGTTTCTATTTCAAGAGATAGAGGTTGAGGAAGAAGTAGATCGAGAGGCAGAGGATGAGGCAGAAGATATGGTGGTCAGAGAGAAGGATGAGAAGAGCATGAACATGAAAGTGGAAGCAACTGCATAAACTTCATCAATAATCAAATATTTGACAAATCAAAGGTGAGATGTTATTATTGCAATAAATTTGGTCACTATGATCGTGATTGCAGGAAAATGATAGCTGATCAAGGGAACCAGAGAGCTAATGTCACTACAGAGAGTACTAACTCTATGTTCCTAGATTCCCATAGCATGCATGACACTTCTAATAATGTGTGGCTATTGGACAATGGTTGCAGTAACCACATGACAAGCAATAAGAATTTGGTTGCAAATTTGGATCAACCTGTGAAAACAGAGGTAAATTTGGGGACTGACAAGACTTTGGGTGTAGATGGAAAAGGAGTGGTCAACATTATGACCAAGCAAGGGGATCCGAAGACAATCTCATAGGTATATTATCTTTGTGGTCTCAAACATAATTTGATAAGTGTTGGTCAATTGACACAGAAAGGATACCGAGTTATCCTTCAAGGTCAAGAAGGTGTTATATATGACATGCCCCCAAGAAAGCAACTGATAGCGAAGGTGCAGATGATGAGGAACAAACTCTTTCCTCTAATTATGAATTACAGTGATCATGTCAGTTTTTTTACATTTTCATGTTATAATGATTATTGGTCATGGAGCTTTGGGTTTGGACACATGCACTTTTCTGGTTTAATATTGTTGCAGTAGAGACAGATGGTTAGAGGATTACCTCCCATCAAAGAACTTGCTAGTACTTGTGAGTTTTGCATCTTGGGAAAGAAACACCGTGAAAGTTTTCCAAAGGGAGTTGCACACAGAGAAAAGCAACCTCTTGAGCTAGTACATACAGACTTGTGTGGACATATGAGGACACAGTCAATTGATGGAATTTGTTACTTCCTCACTTTCATTGATGACTATAGCAAAAAGGCGTGGGTTTACTTCTTGAAGAAAAAGTTTGAAACTTTTGCAAAGTTCAAAAAATTCAAAGCCTTAGCAGAGAACCAAAGTGATCGACATATCAAGGTATTGAGGTCAGATCATGGTGGAGAATATGATTCAAAGACATTCCATGATTACTTCAAACAACATGGAATCAGAAGACAATTTACAACCAGGTACACACCACAGCAGAATGGTGTAGCAGAGAGAAAGAATAAGACAATTATGAACATGGCAAGAAGCATGTTGAAAGGCAGAAACTTGTCTAATGAGTATTAGGTAGAAGCAGTTGGATGTGTTATTTATTTGATCAATAGATCTCCTAGAAAGAGTCTGATGAATAGAATACCAGAGAAATCATGGTCAGGTATGTCTTGCAGCGTATCTCATCTAAGAGTATTTGGATTTGTATCTTATGGACATGTGCCTAAAGAGCGAAGAGGCTAATTGGATGATAAAAGTGAAAAATTCATATTTACTGGTTATAGTGAGAAATCAAAAGCTTACAAATTGTATAACCCTATCACCAAGATGACCATAATTAGCAGAAATGTTGAGTTCAAAGAACAAGAGTCATGGAATGGGTCTGTAGACAAAACAGTTGATGCACAAGTGCCACTGATGGAAGAAGATGATGTAGCATAAAAGGAGCAACAAGAATCACAGGTGAAGACACCAAATAGAGACACACCAACAAGGACTCCGAGATTTTCTAAGCAGCATGGATCTTACAGCAAATCAACAGATCAAGATTCTCCTAACAATCAATCAGGTGATTAATCAAGCAATGGTAAGAGAAAGATGAGAAGTCTGAAAGATATTTATGATGATTTGGATGTTAGTTCAAATTTTTCATTGTTTTCATTCCAACCTTCCTCGTTTGAACAAATAATCAGAGATGAAAATTAGGTGCAAACCATGGATGAAGAAATTGAAGTTATTGAAAAGAATGCTACATGGGATTTGGTTGATTTACCAAAGGACAAAAATATCATTGGTGTAAAGTGGGCGTACAAGACAAAGTTGAATGAGAAAGGTGAAATTGATAGATTTAAAGCACGACTTGTAGCAAAAGGATCCTTGCAGCAACCAGGAATAGATTTTGGAGAAACGTTTGCTCCGGTAGCTAGATTGGATACTGTAAGAGCAGTTTTAGCCACAAAAACTCAGAACAAGTGGAAAGCATATCAGATGGATGTGAAATCAACCTTATTGAATGGAATTCTAGAAGAACAAATTTATGTGCAGCAACCTCCAGGTTATGAAGTTGAAGGCAATGAAAATAAAGCTTACAGGTTGAAGAAAGCTCGCTATGGATTGAAGCAAGCACCAAGAGCTTGGTATAGAAGAATCGAAAACTACATGATCAAGAATGGATTTTGTAGAAGCAACATTGAGCCTACCTTGTACACAAAGGTAAATGAGCATGGACAAATTTTAATTGTTTGCTTATCTGTGTATGACATGATTTTTATAGGTGATTTTGAGTTAGATGAATTTAAAGTAGCCATGATGAAAGAATTTGAGATGACAAATCTTTCTCTCATGAAATATTTTCTTGGCATAGAAGTTGAGAAATCAGAAAAAGTAATTTTTACTTGTCAATATAAATATGCTAAAGATTTGTTGAAAAGATACAGGATGGAAAATTGCAAACCTGTCCCTATACTAGTTGCAACGGGTACAAAGTTAAGCAAGGATGATGAAGGATCAGATGTCAATCCAACTATATTAAAAGGATTGGTTGGAAGCCTCATGTATCTCACAGCTGCAAGACCACATATCATGCAAGGAGTGAGTTTGATTTCCAGATTTATGGAGACTCCAAAAGACACACATTGGAGTGCAAGAAAAAGAATTTTGAGATACATAGCAGGAACTAGAGATTGTGGCACAATGTATTCAAGCACATAAAAGAAGGATTTGATTGGATACACAGATAGTTATTTTGCAAGAAATTTGGATGATAGGAATATCACTTCTGGTTTTGTTTTCCATGTTGGTTCAGATGTGATTTCATGGGCATCTAAGTAGCAACCCATTGTGACACTTTCGTCAGCAAAAGCAGAATATGTAACAACAACATCAACATCATGTCAAGCAGTCTGGTTAAGAAGGGTATTTGATGGACTCAAGCAAAAACAACAAGGATCAACAACAATATATGGTGACAACACCTCATCGATTTCACTATCTGAGAATAGAGTTCTTCATCAAAAGAGCAAGCATATTGATACTAGATATCACTTTATTAGAGAACTTGTGAGCAATGGAGAAGTTCACTTGAAGCCTTGCGAATCTAGTGATCAATTCGCTGATATATTTGCCAAGTCATTAGCAAAAGATGTGTTTTAATTTCATAGAAGAAACTTGGGTGTTGTAAGCCTAGATGAGACATAAACCAACATGCATGTTTGAGTTGTTATGAGTTAGTTTTAGTTTAGCAGTCGTAATTAAAGGGGAGTGTTAAAATAAGCTAATTACTCCCGCATGAGGAGTTGGCTAAAATTAGAGAGTCAGTTAACTGAGTGTTGAGTTTTGAAGCGTTGAGTCAAGTTGAGTTAAGTTATAGTCGAATTAAGTGTGTGGTTGCATGTCAAGATATTTTAGGCAAGTCGCTAGTCAAAAATGTTTAAATACCCTTCACCAGGTTCATTGTAAGAATCAAGTTTTGTGTGATCAATAGTAGAGCTACAATCGATTGTTTTGTATGTGAATTTGTGTTTAAGCTCCTCTTCCTTTCCAACAAAATCGATGGTATGAAGCGTCGTGATCTGGCATGTTTGCATATAGTTAGTTTTTCTTGTTCGATGTTAGTTATAGATATTCAACAACCATATGGCTTGTTGCTATAAGTGTGTACACTGTCACTATTGATTCAAACGAGAAGAAGGTGATTGTTAAGGGATTTGGGACTTTTGCCAATAGCTTATTGAAGAAGCTGTTGGAATCCAGGAATTATGTGGATTTGGGCCCGTGGCTCAGAACAAACAGCGGAAGGAGGCCAAGGATCAGAAGCAACAGACAGAGCAAAAACATGGAAAAAATGGTGGTTGTACTGCGAATGTTGAGACTCTGAGTCGGTCGAAAGAGAAAGAGTAGAAAGCGCACAGACAAGAAGGTATTTAATTTGATAATACGAGTCCTACATTTTGCTATAATGGGCTCTTACTCATACATTTTACTATAATTCCCTCTTACTGAACACCATGTCAGGGCATTGTCGGTGATGTCACTTCTTTAGAGTGAAAAGTAGCATAGTCACTAGGGAAATAAATTGTCTTGCACAACATAAAAGATTTTTACACATAATTCTAGTAGACCAAAAAATCCACAAGAAAGTAAAGCCTGCTGGACAACAATGGCAATCAATCTACTCATTCACTTTTTCTCCAAATAATCACAAGAACAACAAAGACAAGTCCTTGACTAGAAATTCAAACCAATAGTTATCTATCTTTTCCAAAGTCCCTACAGTAAAATTACCAAAACCTCATTTCTGTAAATGCGTCCAACGAGGTTACAATGCTCTAGAGCTTGTTTGCACAACACTTCTTATTGTATGGCTCCTCTGAGCAACACAATCCCTTTACCGGTTACACAGAGATAGGATGGTCTCTTTCTATACAAAGATCACAATTTGTTACTATCCTAAGTTCCTCAACATAAATGCCTTAGATTTAAGGCCAGCTAGGATGAGCCCACGAGCATCTAATCTAGGGCCTTAGATTTAGGGCCAGTTGGAATGAGCCCACGAGTATCTAAGATGCCACAATTCAAGGGATGGGAGATGGTGTTGTTTACTGAAACTACAAATTTGTTTGGAAATTTATTTTTCATGGGAATTCCCTTATTTTTTTTCAAAATATCTGATCATAAAAGTGTTTGAAACACTATCAAAAGGCGTAGTCTAACTTATAGATGAAATGACATTTTTCATGACATTTATTCTAGTTAATTTTAATCAAAATCAGACACATATTTTTTAAAAACTTGAGTTTAAATTGTTTAATCTGTATAATTTGAGTGCCCCAAAGGATTTTCAGGGTTCTGAATCCATTTATGCATTCAAAATGTATTTTAAATAACAAAAAAGCTTGAAATTGTATTACCGGATTTTGGTAAACTCTAGGGAAAAAGGCTGTCAAAAACCCCTTAAAACCCTCTTGAGACCCAAAATCTTGAAATTTGACAACTCTAACTGAAATTTCCCAAAATTTCTACCATATTTTGACAAAGATCATACCAAAATTTCCACTATTTTCAGAACGAATTTGTGGCCACATTAAACTACTCTATTGGTGATTCACTTTAAATGCCTAAATTTAAGGCCAAAGTTGGAATGACACTACTAACATTGAAGTATGACGCAAGTTGCAAGATTTCTGCTTTTAACATACTTTTATGGCAGATAAATCTAAATTTTGGGTCAAGGAACTTGTAAATATGAATCATAATAAGTTAATGAGTAATTTATTATTTTATATTTTATGAATTAGATGAGAATGAAAGATATTTAATGTAAAATGATATTTAATAAAAAATAATAAATGAATTATTGTATTTATTTTTAACCTTATTATAATTTTATTATATTTATTTTTAATCTTATTATAATGTGTCTTAGTATTTTTTTTTTTTAATATTTATTTATTTTCATATTTGTAATGTAAGAAGATATAAATAATATGAAAACAAGTCTTATCATCAACTATGGCTTCTTGGGTTTTAATGTTTAAAATTAATTTGCAAGAATCTCACTTGTATTTACATTCACGTCTCTTATTTAAAATAGCATTCTTTACATAATTTTTGCACTTGATAGGGCATACTGATCTAATCATATGCATTCAAGTCTAAAGCTTAAATGCTTCAATCATATTACATAATATTAAATGTGTTTAGAGTGGAATTTTTACAAATAATTTTAGAGATATTTATTAATTGATTGCAAAGTTAAATTGGACAAATATATGCAAGGCATGTTAAAAAGAGATTTTATTAATGTGAAAATAATTTAATAATTATAAATTATTTAAAAAAAAATTTTATATATAAAAAAATTACAAAAATTATTTAATTTATAAAATATTTAATTTAATTAATAATAATTTAAATAACTATTGTCTAATTATTAGAAAAATATTTAATTTAATTAATAATTAAAAATAAAGTTTTGCATAATTTAAATAAGTATCGTCTGATTATTCTATGCTTTATTTTTTATTTTTTAATTAAAATTAGATAATTAAATATTTCTGTAAGATTGTAATTTTTAATTAATTAAATTGTATTTTTAAAAACATAAATTATTTCAATCCCTAAAATCTCTCTTTTTAAATACACAAACTCCTCAACTCACACATGCAGATCCAACCAATCTATACTGAACTTTAAACAAAATTATTGATAAATAAATAAATAAATTGAAAACATAAAAAGTTCAATTTAACAATTTAGGAACACATCAAACAATAAACTCTTTCTATTAAAAATATTTTGAAACTACACGGAACAAATAATATGTGTAATGTTGTACAATGTAAACTCAACAACGTGTCCAATAGACAAACAATTTTCACTTGAATAACAAGCTTGGGGAGGGAGGATTCGGCCCAGTATACAAGGTAACATAAGCTGATCACCACAAATATATAGTCTAGAACGACAATTCCGAGCTTACTTAAGAAAATCTTTCACACTGAACATTTTGTCTGAATTTTTGCACGCAGCTTTTCATTCATAAATTCCACATAGCTTTATCAAGTCTTCGGTTTATGGTTTTGGTTTTTCGGAGTAAAGCACAGGGCACGCTGCAGATCGCTTAAATCGAAGCTATGTAATGAGATGTTGGCAAATTTTGGCCTCTGGACAGTAGATTATTGTGCTCACAAAAAAAACACTTAAAAGATTCGAATTGGGTGGGGTGCTCACAAAAGCATCGATTTTTTGACATTGTCTTTTGAATGAGAGCACTATTAAAAAGTTGAGTTATCATCCATTTGAGTAAAAAATAATTGAATTACAAAAAAACAACGAAATTAGTAACCCATAAACTATTTTTAATCTCATACACATTAAAATATCATTCTTTTATTATATTTAACCCTTCCATGTCCAAATATTTTCTTTAGAACTAACGACCAATTTCAATGGCTCTAACCGGAGGTTTAGTCTCAAGTTGCCTGGGAACCGTGACAGTGAGAACTATGTTTTCCATTGTAGCCTTCACCTCCTCCATCTTGGCATTTTCCGGCAGCCAGAAACGGCGAAGAAATTTTCCATGGCATCGTTCAATACGATGCCATCTGTCGTTCTTTTGCGCTTCTTCTTTCTTGCGTTCACCACTGATCGGTAAAACTCGGTCGTCTTCTACCTCTATTTTTACCTCCTCTTTCTTCAGACCCGCCCAGAACAAATGGTAAATCTCTGACGCTAAATAGCGGCTAATTCAACGAATCACTAACCGGAGGAAAAATTGAAAATGCCCTCTCATACACATGATGAATACCTGGAAGACCAACCTTGAAGATGTGCGCGTCAGAAGTTTCCTTCCAGTCGAGCAGAGTGTTGGCTATGGGCGTTACATCCTGGCTTGGAAAGTGGGTTATGTCCCTAAAAAATGGACAATTCCCAGGATGCCATCGATCCAGTGAGAAGGGATCGAAAGTGACAGATAAGATAGGACACTGAGACATGGCTGCGATGAATATCGAATCTCCAACAAATGCGAATGCAAGATCTTTCACTGCTAATAGTTGATTTTGTAATACTTGTCGAGTTCTAGTGTTGTTGCGATGTGTGGAGGGATAGGGGAGCATTTATAATAGCAGGGGGAGATGGGTAGAAAGTTCAAGAATGAAAGGTGCCACTGTAGTCTACGAGAGTGGAACAGGCATGATTGTTCTAGGGGTTTCTATTGGATGGGTCCAGACTGGTTTTTGCTGTTAGTTGTAGTTTTATTTTTTTAATAATTAAGAAGAGTAAATGGAAAATGATGTTCTTAAACTCGTTGGAATGTATTTCTGTACTGTCCCTAAAGTGGGAAAACAGTAGTCTGGCCCTTTATAGGATAATAGAAAGAATGAAAATGAAGTTAATCAGCAATCTCATTTTCAAAACTCATGCTAAAAAACTAACTTATTAGTCTTTTTGGTCAAACGAAGGCCAATACCCAAGTTGGACGATATTAAGAGTACCTGTGCATAATTCCTTCATCTTTCTTTCTTCTTCTTTTTATTCTTTTAGAAGTCAGACCATGAGGTGTGGATAGCCTCAGCCTGTTTTGGGCTATTAAAAGAGATTGTAATTGGCTTCATCATTGGATAGGAAAGTTTAAAAGAGATTGCAATTGGCTTCAATGAAAGATTCATCTCAATGGATGGATTTTGTTTATATCTATCTCTTTTTTTATATTAAAAGAGATTGTAATTGGCTTCATCATTGGATAGGAAAGTTTGGGCTATTAAAAGAGATTGTAATTGGCTTCATCATTGGATAGGAAAGATTCATCTCAATGGATGGATTTTGTTTATATCCATCTCTCTTTTTTTGAGCTCACAAAGGAACTTTACAAACCTTTTTTATTTTGTTGGTAACCTAAACTTTTTATTGAGGATTTAGTGTACTTTCTTTAGGCCATTACCTAGTGTTCACTAAAAAACAAGACAAGGTCACCAAACTATTTATCAAATTTCTTGTTAGGTGTTATGTTCAATTCCTGTTTTAATTTCTATTGGATAAGGGAGCCATACAAACCATTGAGATTTATTTTTAATGCCTTGTTCTTTTCTAATATCATACCAATTCTTTTTGGGTGACATCTTTTTTTGTTACATGTACTTCACCATTCATAGAGTTGAGAACTTAGTCATCCCACATAAGTTAGGAAGTACATACTTCATTCAATGACAATGTAATTCCCCTCTATATTAGAAATTATTATAGTTAAAATGTTGTCATTTAGTAATTGAGGTATTGATAATAATGGCATGATGGTGAGTTTCTTTGCGGAAAAACTATGATGATGTAATTTTTTGAATTTGAAATAATTTAATATGGTATTTGAAGAAATTACTTGGAAAGAACAAATGAACGAATGAGATCATTTTCTAATCCATAATCCAGATGGATAGATTGGGTAAAGGGAAAAAAAAAGACTAATAATATTAAACTTTCCCAAATCACTTCAGAAAAAAAACCCTTGGAGTAAAATTAGGTGATTTACCAGATAAGTTGAGGAAAAAATATGGGAAAATCATCCAATGTGGGGGAAACAACACTGGAATGGGTGATTAAGCACCGTAGTGCAAAAAGACGGGCTTTAAAGGATGAAAAAGAAAGAAAAGAAAAACAAGAAAAATCCTAGGCTATGGGGATTAGCAGAACCCAGAAAAACAGGATGTCGTTATAGAAAGTTTGCTAGGGAAAGTGAGAATAAAAGAAGGCCTTCACCAGGAAAGCAAAGGTTGTTGATTCTGGGAAAATGGAGAGGCAAATCTCAACTCGGGGGAGAACCTGAAGAGGAGGTTCATGGTTGGAAGTCAAAATTGTTCATTCCAAATCAAATTCTTCATACCAAGTTGTTGGTTAGAGGTTATAGCTACTGTTACTTTTATTCTATAGATTGGGTAGGTTTGAATTTGAAATGAGAGGGTAAATTTATGTTATTTTATGCCTAAATTCAGTGATAGACTGTGAAATAAATATTTTCATGAAATTGATCTGTCATGATTATTTGAAAATTGTAGTAGTAAATAGTTTTGGTAGGTCTGAACCTTAATTGTGAAATGTTTCTCCATGAGCAGAACCTCCACTAAGAGGCAATTTATTTAATGATTATGTTCAGTAGTTGTAACATGTATGTTGTATGAATGTAACGTTAAACATAGCTACATGAGAACCATTTATCTTTCAGTTATGATACATGCAATTCCAGGGAAGTTGGATAAGGTTACTATGCAGCAGTAATGTTGATCTGCACAGTGTGTGTAGGTGTTAGTAGCAGCATTGGCCACTGATGAGACCTAACTATAAGTCAAGATCATTCAATGAGAGGGATTGTGACAAAAACAAAACGTTGGAATTAGGTTTAAATAACATGTTAGAATGATCAACATTAGATTCCAAAGGAAAATACATCAAAGAAACCCTTAGTAGCATTTTGTAGGAAACACATGTGAAAGCTTGCATGTCGCCACTCAGGAGCAACACTTTATGTTAGAGGAATTAAGTTGTTACTGAAGTTAAATTGGGAACACTGTGTTGCAGCCTCAAAATTCTGCTACCGAAACATAGGGGATAACCACCTGGTCCAGACCTTAAGACAACTCCTTTCCGTTTAAAGTGGTGGATTCGATTGGGGATAATGGGACCAGTTTCCCAATGTGGGTTTTAAGATGAGGGTGGGTGGTTCATGAGTCTTTTGCAATAGAATAATGATAATCTAAGTGACCTATTCTATAATGCAATTTCTCTAACTAACTTATTCCAATATAAACCCGGCTATTCTTGTATGATATGCAATCTACAAAGATATATGTTTAACATGTGATAATAAAGATTGAACACAACTAAACAGAGATGATAATGTAAAAGATAATTCCTCTGACTAAATAGTTAGTCGAAGGAATTTATAAAATATATAGCACATATGATGAGTTATATATGAAAATCACAACTTCAGCTAGGCATCATACAAAAGTGCAATTAATGCTTAACAGAAATAAGACATCTCACATATAATTCATGAAAGTAAAGTTTTGCCACTAATTAAATGTAAACAGAATCAACCATACATGATAATAGTACCATATGTATGAAGTCCTCCTCATTTGACAAATGACATAGACCAACTTCTTTCTTCAAATCAAATTGTCTCCCAAGAATACAAAAGTGCATCAACAAAGGAAAGTAGTCTGATATCTAAAAGAAATGATCATGTTCCATCATTTCACCAAAGCATTCACAAACTTACAATAGTGCATTCTTCGCAAATGTTTTTGATAAAATTCTGGACCCTTCTCTAAATGCAAGAGAAGGGTATAAATACTATTCTAACTAAATGTGAAAAAATAGATTATACAAAATTTGGGGAGGTTTCAAACAACCTTCCTCCTAGCTAGGTAACTAACTCCAAAAATAAATAGAGGCAAAATAAAAAGAACTAAGAGGATGACTTGTTGTCTTCCAACTTGTCCTTTAAATCGCAAATATCAGTCATTGGTTGAATTTGAGGAGGTGCCCTGAAATGTGTCCTGAGCTGTCTTATGAAGATTGCATCGGTGAGCAGTGGCAACATCCTTTGAGTCGTATGAAGGGAACAATTGAGAGTCATAATCTGGCTATGTGGCTTAACAAGATACTACCAATATGACTCCCAGTTGGTTGTGGTCAGTTTTGTAATTGCCTCTCTTTGACTCCCCGCCTTTTCTTTCCAGCCTTTATACAAAGCAGTTAAATCAGGCATTTCTTTCGTATTGCCTTCTTTAATGAGATTGGTGGCGAATAGGATGTGATTCACTGCCTTAATGATATTCTTTGATACTCCGGCTACCCTTGCGACTGCTAGCTCGGCCTGTTTTATTCTCGCATCCCAATCTGTGAAGAGAATGTCTTTATGAGTTTCCTCAATCTCGGGTAGATTGGCTTTCTTTCCATATTCTATTTCCTGCCATTCGATGAACTCAGAGATTTTGGTGTTTAAATTGTTAAACTCCATTCCCTGGTCGATGGCCTTATCTGTCACCTGGTCGCTAGTAGTTAGATAGGGAGTAATGTGTGACATCTTCTAGCAGAAATACTCCTGCTATTTTACTAGAAGGGAATTTAATTCCAGGGCCTCTTTAATGAACTCCTCAGTAGTGGGAACATCCTTGTATCTTTCCATGGATTGCTGTATTTCTTGGAGTTGCATGTTTTTGGCCGATAAATCGGCTTCATGGCTTATTTTTAGGACCTCCATGTCTTGCTGCAATTGTGCGAGCTGCTCAACCACCTGCCTGTTTGCGCTTGTTTTCTCTGTCTCAAGCTCCTGTTCGAGCTGCGCAATTCTCTCCTCTTTCTCCCTTAGTAAAGTAGAGACCTCAGTAGCCTTGTCCATAGTGGTTGAAGCGTATGCTCCCGTGAAATGCGATAGTCTAGTCAAGTTTTCGGTCGGATTGAAAGGAATGTCCTTCCAAACAACGTCCATTGGCTCGTTTCTAGGTGCAAGCCCCGAAGGTAATGATTGATGCTATGTGATTCATTTCACTAGTTTCAATCCCATTTCTTCACCCTTGTGAGCATCACCCCATGCAATGAGTACTAAGTGAACTATTCAAAAATCATGAGAAATTAGTTAGTTACGACTACCTCTCATGGAAATGGTCATAGATGAATGACTTAGTTCAAACAGTTAAATCCCAAAAAATGATATCTAAAATCTAAATGGTTTATGTAAATAAATTAATTTAACTAAATATACTGTTGTTTATTTTAAATTAAATTCATTATCCTAATTATTAATTAAAAAAATAAAAACTAAAACTATATAGTAAAAATAAATAATTACTAAGCATATATACATAATTGTTTTACATAATTCAATTCATATTTTTATTTTAATGTAAAACTGCGATTTCAAGACAGTAATTTTAAACCACTTGTGATTTTTAATTTATCTAAAATAAACTATCTAAAGTGTTTAATTTATTTATTTAAACAATTATAGTAATCTATCATTTAAACTTTTATTCATTCACCAAATTACAATGTATATGTAGCGAGTTACCTACCTTACATTCGAAATTTTAAAATATTCAGTAAATTTAATGAAAAACAGTGAAGTTAAAATAGTTGACGTAGCTACTGTTAATCAAAGTTTTGGAATAGTTGTAATAAAAATAATTTCCCAAGAAAAAGCCGAAAAGTATAGAGAAAAAAAAAAGGATAACGTCAATGTTCAGTAGGTTGAATAATATTGATAAAAGGTTGGCCATATGAAATTGTCCACATAAACATCACTGATAGTGAATAATATGGAGCAGCTAGGCTGGACACTTGAATGGAGCCATCTAATTTAAGTTCACTTTGATTATATAAATATTTTACATAAATCATATTTGATATGACACTTCACGGGTTTTTCAATGTGTTAACTGCAAAACATATGTCCGGACGGGAGTCCACCAACAACATTAGTGCTCCTATGTGTTGACGATACTCTGAAGCATTTCCCAATTCAAGTCCAGCAGCACTACCACATAACTTCTTAAAGTTAAGTTCCATCAGAGTAATCACAGGCTTGCAGTCCACCATCCCAAATCTTTCCAATATCTTCACAGCGTATTTTCCTTAAGAGAGAAAAAATTCACCTGGCTTTTTCTAGACCTCCAAACCTAGGAAATAGTGCATCGGTCCTAGGTCATTCATCTCAAATTCAAAAGCCAACTCCCTCTTACATTTGTGAATGAGAGGGTTTGTACTTCCATCAACTCCATGCTTGATTTTGTAGATCCACTTAGAGGTGACAACTGATTTGTCCTGGGGTCTAGGGACCACATCCCAGGCATCATTCTTCATAATTGACTCATATTCTTCATTCATAGAATCCTTCCATACTTGATGCTTCACAGCTTCTTCGAACTTGATGCTTCACAGCTTCTTCGAATGATGGCTCATTTTGAATGATAGTGCTCATGGCCGTCAAATATCCTTAATACCTATTCGGCTTCTTGCTTTCACAGAAAGTCCCCCTTGGTGCAATGTGTCTCTTGGCATCTTTGAGAGTTTCCCTAAGCCACGAGGATCTCCTTTTGGAGAAGGAGGGCTCATGAGGAGGAGGATCAATAGGATCCATAGGTTCATCAACATCAGGCATCATGTCGTCCTCTTTTGCACCCTGATTTTCGGTGTCAGCTTCTTTGTCCTTCCTTAGGATAGGAAGGTTTTTGATCTTCCTAAAGGCCATATCTTTGTCGAAGGTGACATCATGACTTATCTCAACTTCCTTTTGACTAGCCACATAAATTCTATATCCCTTAGAATTTTCACTATAGCCCACAAAGATTCCTTTCTTCCCAGATGCACCCAATTTTCTTCTTTTCTCTTTCGGCACATGAAAATATACGGGACTTCCAAAAATTCTAAAATGAGAGACACTGGGTTTCTTACCAGTGAACATTTATTTGGGAGTCTTGCAGTCCAATTCTTGATGAGGGCATCGATTTTGAACATACACAATGGTATTTCCAGCTTCAGACCATAAGAACTTCGGAAGGCCTTGATCATGAAGCATGGCATGCACTGCTTCTACAATAGAGTGATTCTTCCTTTCAGCCACACCATTATGCTCAGGAGTGTATGGAATTTTATTCTCCCTCTTAATGTCAACTTCTATGCAATAATCTTGGATTTCATTGGATTTGTACTCGATCCCATTATTAGTCCTCAATATCTTGATTTTCTTCTTGGATTGGTTTTTGATCAAGGCTTTAAAGTGTTGAAACCAGGTCAACACTTCATCCTTCTTCTTCAAGAAGTAGATCCAGGTCTTGCGAGAATAATCATCTGTAAATGTGAGATAATATAAATATCCTCCAAAAGATTTTAAAGGCAGCATACCAGATATGTCGGAGTGGATCATTGTTGAGGACAATGGTTCTAAATACATAACACTCAGGTGGGAGTTCTCCAAGGTTGGTGAGACTAAGTTCCCTGTCAGGAATGACTTCTCCAATCGAGAGTAAATCATTCTTGATCTTAGTAATCCACAAAAAATAGGATTGAATACCCTTGCCCTTTCCCTTCTTAATATCCTTCAACTTATGATTGGGAAATAGAATTTGATTAGCATTACTAACCTTGAACATGCCAATGGACCTGTCGTAGATCTCCTTGGAGGTATTCAATTTGAAGATTTAGGCCACTAGATGCTTGTTAATGGAATCCCTAATAATCTTCTTTGTTTTGAATTCAACCTTATTGTACTTGGTCTTCGCAGCAATCAGTGCATTTGAAGGAGGTTCAGGGATTTTACCTTGCACAGAGTCCATCACTTCTTTTTCTTCCAAGGTCAAATCAAGAGACATCTTCCATCCATGATAGTTAGATTTATCATGGAGCTTGTCTTCAACCAAGAAGTAGGATGAGAAACCCATTGAACCTTTTGTCCTTGTCCAACTGTCTTTGGTGATTTCTCTTTCACTCTTGCTTGGGCTTTGTCTTCACCTCAACTATGATTCCATGTTAATTTTAGGCAACAATGGTATGTTCTATGCTTTAGAGAAATTTTACTTCAATTTATTTATTAGCCCAATATCAATATTCAAATTAGCAATCACATCAACATGATAGTAAAATGCAAATAGAACATAAACATAAACAACAGAAAACAAACCAAGACAAGAGGACACAAGATTTGGCACCAGTCAGGGACAAACCCCAATGTGGGGAAACCCTTGATCATATCTTATTTTAGTCTTCAATAGTTTAGAAGAGAGAGATAGTACAATTTACAAATCTGTTAATTTATAATAGCAACAAAAGAGTCCTAACCAGAAAAGTCAACGTTGGTCAACAAGGCAGATTTTACCCTCAGCAAATCGTTCAACTTCGGCCAACTTCGGCCTCCAAACAACAAGATAAAACAACCCTCAAAATAGTCAAATTCATCCCAGTCAAAGTCTGGTCAAACAACCCACCTGAAGTCAACCCTATTTTTAGTCAATCCTGGTCAATAGCCAACATTTAGCCTCGATTTCTATGCCCAGAAATGCAGCCTGCCCTAAAAAGAGATAGCCCTCACAAAAACGTAGTCAAAGGAGGTCAACGCATGCTCGTCAACGCTTGGTCAAATTGTCCAGAATTTTGGTCTGTTGAAATTTCAGCCTCGTGAAATTTCGCTCTCTTGAAATTTCGACCTCTTGAAATTTCAGTCTCCTGAAATTTCACTCTCCTCAATATCTTGATTTTCTTCTCGGATTGGTTTTCGATCAAGGCTTTAAAGTGTCGAAACCAGGTAAACACTTCATCCTTCTTCTTCAAGAAGTAGACCCAGGTCTTGCGAGAATAATCATCTGTAAATGTGAGATAATATAAGTATCCTCCTAAAGAGTTTACAGGAATCATACTAGATATGTCGGAGTGGATCAACTGGAATATATCTATGGTGTTGCTATTACTTTAGGGGAATGGTCTCCTTGTAAGTTTTCCTTAAACACATCCCGGGCATACACCTTCATGCTCTACTTTGAACTCGGGCATACCTGTCACCATCTGTCTCACATCGGGTAGGGCCTTATAATGAAGATGGGAAAACCTCCAGTGCCGTAGTTTAGATTGTAAAGATTTGTCGCAAATCATGGCTCCCAATGGACTTCCTCCAACTTGATACAAAATGTCAACCCTGAGCCCAATAGTAAAGGCATCTTTAAAATTTCTTTTCCAAACATGTACCTTTCCATTGATGAATGCCTCCTTGAATCATTTGTCCTCCATGGCTGAAATGGACACCAAGTTCTTCTTGAGATCAGGTACATATAGTACTTCTTGCAAATGAATAGTGTTACCTTGATTCAATTGAAGGGTAACATTCCCTTCTCCCTTCACGGGATAAGAAGCATCGTCTCCAACAATGATCTACAAGTTTGTATCCTTTTCTATCAGATTAAATAAGGATTCCTTGTATCCGGTGAAGTGCCTTGAGGCACCACTATCAATAAGCCAATTTCCCAAAGTGTCCAGAGGAGAGGCAGTGGAAAGGGCCGATATAAGATAGTACTCTTTTTGCTTATTGTTTACAACATTTGATTCTTCATACTTGGAGTTCCTTGATTTCTTGGAGGGTCAACCATTTCCTTGATGTCCCGCATTCCTTTTTCCTTTTCCATTGGACATGCCATTCCTTTGATCGTTGTTGTTGAAGTTGCCCCTGGAATGATTGTGATCATCATCATGCGATGTGTCCCTTCTATTTGGACACTCCCTTGCATAGTGACCAAACTTATTGCAAACAAAGCACCTGCCCTTCCTTCCTCCCTTAGATCCAAGCTTTACATGGAAATGACCTTTAGACCCTGCATTATTTCTCCTTTTGGCATGAGCGGAGAATGGAGTGGGGTTGCTTCTATTAGAAGGAATTTCTTTCTCCACCATTCTTGTTTCTTCCTAAATGCATCTCGACATCAATTCTTCAAACCCTGGAATTCGATCATTGTTGAGGACGGTGGTTCTAAATACATAACACTCAGGTGGGAGTTCTCCAAGGGTGGTGAGAGTAAGTTCCCTGTCAGGAATGACTTCTCCAATCGAGAGTAAATCATTCTTGATCTCAGTAATCCACAAAAAATTGGATTGAATACCCTCGTCCTTTCCCTTCTTAATATCCTTCAACTTATTCTTAAGAAATAGAATTTGATTAGCATTACTAACCTTGAACATGCCAACCAACCTGTCATAGATCTCCTTGGAGGTCTTCAATTTGGAGATGTAGGCCACCAGATGCTTGTTAATGGAATCCCTAATAATCTTCTTTTCTTTGAATTCAACCTTATTGTACTTGGTCTTCACAGCAGTCGGTGCATTTGAAGGAGGTTCAAGGATTTTACCCTACACATAGTCCATCACTTCTTTTTCTTCCAAGGTCAAATCAAGAGACATCTTCCATCCATGATAGTTAGATTTATCATGGAGCTTGTCTTCAACCGAGAAGTAGGATGAGGAACCCATTGAACCTTTTGTCCTTGTCCAACTGTCTTTGGTGATTTCTCTTTCACTCACGGTTGGGCTTTGTCTTCACCTCAACTCTGATTCCATGTTAATTTTAGGCAACAATGGTATGTTGTATGCTTTAGAGCAATTTTACTTCAATTTCTTTATTAGCCCAGTATCAATATTCATATTAGCAATCACATCAACATGATAGTAAAATGCAGATAGAACATAAACATAAACAATAGAAGGCAAGCCAAGACAAGAGGACATAAGATTTGGCACCAGCCAGGGACAAACCCCAATGTGGGGAAACCCTTAATCAAATCTTATTTTAGTCTTCAATAGTTCAACAGAGAGATAGTACAATTTACAAATCTTTTAATTTATAACAGCAACAAAAGAGTCCTAACCAGAAAAGTCAATGCTGATCAACAGGGTAGATTTGACCCTCATCAAATCAGTCAAATTTAGCCAACTTCGGCCTCCAAGCAACAAGATAAAACAACCCTCAAAGCAATCAAATTCATCCGAGTCAAAGTCTGGTCAAACAGCCCACCTACGGCAACCCTATTTGCAGTCAATGCTGGTCAACAGTCAACCTTTAGCCTCGATTTCTATGCCCAGAAATGCAGCCTGCCAAAACAGAGATAGCCCTCACAAAAATGCAGTGAAAGGAGGTCAATGCATGCTAGTCAACGCTTTGTCAAATTGTCAAGAAATTTGGTCTCCTGAAATTTCGGCCTCATGAAATTTCGCTCTCTTGAAATTTCAGACGTGTGAAGAGAGAGAGGCCCAGAAATTTGTACCAAATCAATGAGGAGAGAGTGAGAGAGAGAAGTGTGAAGATGAGTGTGTCCAAATGAGGCTAAGTCACCTTCTATTTATATGTAACATTGAGGATGAATAGACGTGACTGTTTGTTGGCCGACCTTGACAATTTGACTATAATCAAAATAAATTCATAACTTCATTTGTACATGTCAGAATCAGATGATCTATAGATCAATCCTACACCTCTTGGAGAGAGGGATCCAAGAAAAATATAAGTTTTCATAAATAATATGACCCATGTGGAGTTTGGCCCTAGTTTCCAATTTTAACATGGAGAGACATTGAGGGAGAGAGGAGAGTGGAAGGGAAGAGAGAGAGAGAGAGAGAGAGAGGGAGAGAGAGAGAGATGGAGAAATAGTTTCTTTGTTTTGGGGGCGAGAAGGAGAGGAAAAGTAAGAAAGATAAGGGGAGATAGAGATATAGATGGAGGGGTTAGAGGAAGAGATATAGATATGGAAAGAGAGAGAGAGAGAGAGTATGTTTGAGGGGTAAGATAGAGAGACAAAGAAGGAGAGACCATGGGAGATAGAGATATAAATGGAGGGGGCAGAGAGGGAAGAAGAGAGAGACAAAGAGAGGAGGGAGGAAGAGAGATATATATGGAGAGAGAGAGAGAGAGAGAGAGAGAGTATGTTTGTGGGCTAGTATAAGGAGATAACGAAGGAGAGACAAAGGGAGATAGAGATATAGATGGAGACGGCGAGAGGGAAGAAGAGAGAGACAAAGAGAGGGAGGGAAGAATAGAGATAAATATGGAGAGAGAGAGACCACAACATGTGTTTAGGGGGGTGAGATAAATAGATAAATAAGGAGAGATGGAGGGAGGTATAGATATAGATGGCAGGGTGGTAGAGGGAATAAGAGAGAGATAAAGAGAGGGAGGGAGGGAGAGAAAAGGAGAGAGGGAAGGAGATAGGCACAAATATGGAAGGTGGGGAGATAGGGAAGAAGAAAGAGACACATAGAGATAAATACAAACATAGAAGTGAGATCTAAAAGGTCATGAATATTTAGGTTTTTCACTAAAATAGATGTATTGATTTTAGTGTAGTTGTTGATTTCTAATCCTATTTGATTGTTTGCACTAAATGCATTGAATTTAGTGTAGATGTCAATTTCTAATCCTATTTGATAGCTCGCATTAGATGCATTGATTTCAGTGTAGATGTTGATTTCTACTCCTATTTGATTACTTGCACTGGATGCATTAGTTTCAGCGTAGATATTGATTTGTAAGCATATTTGATTGCTTGCACTAAATGCATTGATTTTAGTATAGATGTTGATTTCTAATTCTATTTGATTGTTTGCACTAGATGCATTGATTTTAGTGTAGATATTGATTTCTGATTTGACCCAACTAGATGTATGATGTACATTAATTTCAAAGTAATTAGATTAATAGTGTGCATTGATTTCAGTGTAAGTGATGCAGGGGCATTCACCCAAGAGAAAATCATTGTAAATAAATAGACATATATGGGTCATGTACTTTTAGGAAATAGCTTTCTTAAGTCTCAAGTTAATGTAATTTAGGCCTTTTAGTAATTAAATTAGATAACGGGAGGAAATTGTAAGTCCTCTCAAATAAATGAGAACTGAGTGATGAATAAATGACAAGAGTCCAAAGTCAATCAGAACTCTTAAAACAGTCCATGATTCAAGGGATGAGAGAGAGACTTTCGGAATTAATGGAAGTAGAAGTGGGCAGAAGATCTAGGAGTCGGTTCAAGATAGTTCAACAGAACCAATCCTGACATATATGTAAGCCTATTGGCAGAATTAGAGAAGGAGGCCACAATATTGAAGAACAGGCCTATGTGTGAGGCATTGAGACCCTCATTCTATAACCATTGTTTATACTATTAATATAATCATCTCAATTCTGAGTGGAATGCGTGTTTCGAGTGTTGGATTATATGTGAATTTGTAAGTTCTGTAACAGGAGGTTGTAGACAGAGTTAAGTAGAAACACGTGGAGGAGAAAAATGATTCAGAGGAATCATAAAGGGATCATTGAATCCAAGTGAAGAGACAAAGTTAGTTTTGGAGAGGAGTTGCGAAGAAATAATTCGCTAAGGAGCCAGCTCAAAGGAAGCAGAGTAGTGAAAGCAGAATGCAGAGTTTGAAGGACGCACAGAGAAGAAGAACGATTTGGAGAAATAGTATTGATCCACTTGAAGGATAAAGAGTTTCTTTGAAGTGATAGAAATTAGAGGAGTATGCAAAGTGAATCCAGGAGGAAGAGTCGCAGCAAAACAGTGAAGGAGGAAGAACTTCTGAAGAACCCAAAAGAACTGCAAAACCCATTGGAAATGGTGTAAAAACTAAGTAAAGGCATGAGCGGAGAAGTGAAGTGTTCGACACTCAGCAACCATTAGCTCTTGAGGATCAACGGTCCAGATGACCTCGCTAAAGAGCAGATAGAATATTGCATCGGCAGAGTTAATCATGTAATTTTGGGTCGCGAGTGGAAAACTCGATTTATACTAAAAACTGAGTGAAAACTTAATTGGAATAGGGTTCCGAATTTGAAGCATTTATAGGCTAGGTTTTATACCATATCGGGTCCGTAAAATCAGTGCTTTGAAGTGAAAGGACCTGGCCTGGAGGGTTAGCGAAATGTGATCGCGTGAATAAATCTCAACTGTGGGATCATGAATCAAATCAACAGTCGCGATTGGATCGCTAAATCGCAATCAGAGGAGTTAGGGTTGGTGGTCAATGGGAATGTCGATGCGCCAATAGCGATAAAGCGCTAGTTGACGATCGGGGAAGTGGAGTTCGGAGAACACGGAGGAAGAAAGTGGATCCGATGATTTATTATATGCAGTGCATGGGATTTGAAATCTGAATAAAGGGTTTCAGAGCGGAGTTGTAATGAAATCCCATATATATATGTGTTCTGATAGTCGCGGAGATCAGAGTCAGAGGGTTGACGAGGCATATGCATGTTAAAGACCTATGAAAAGAGCTGATATTCATTGCAATAAGGTGCAGCATCGAAATTTGTACAGAAACTGTACAAAGGGCGGAAAGGTGTGGTTTATGCATATTTTCCTTTGTAATGCTTTATAAAGTGGAAAAGCGTCGATAGAAGGTTTTATACGTTAAAACTTATATAAACAATGATTAAGGATTTGTAAGGGTTGTAAGGTGGTTTCAAGTTCCGATAGGGAAGGTTAACGGAAGGCTTTATACCAAAGTCATAAACAAAAGCTTGAGGACTAGTTTAAGTCCCGATAGGAGGTTTTGGTAGGGTGATTGGTTTTGATAACAAAGGAACTATATAAAAGGGCCTTAACCATGTATGGTTAATGAAGATTTGACTCCATTGAAGAGTTAAATACCTGGGACAATTGAGTTTATGCATATTTTGCATACTGTGGGTATGTGCCGGTGTTACCCTGCACCATTAGTGGTATCAAAGTAGAAGTTTGTAATCAGAGCAGATCTGTAATCAGAGCAGAATTGAAATCAGAGTGGGAAAAGATTTCAGCAAAAGGGAGTTTGCACACAGGAAAAGGTAATGTGTTGAATGATAAAGACTACAGTGGGAGATTGTAGCAGTTCCAGCAGAGGCTTGGAGTAGGCAGGAATAGAGGATTCCTTGAAGGAAAGAGAAAGCAAGATTGCTTAATGCAAGTTTTGAAGGAAAGAGGACTTGAGGGACAAAACAGAGGACAATCCATTAAAAGTGCAGAAGAATGGGTGAAAGAAGATCATGCTGAGATCTTGAAGGTGAGGTAATATGTTCTATTTTAAATTTAGAATGTGTGTTTTTATACTAATGCACAAGTGACAACAATAAAAGCTGTGAGAGGAGAACTAGGTGAGTTCTTGAAGATAGAGTAAGGAAAACACTTTGATGGAGAAGTGGCAGTGAACCTGAAAAATCCAACAAGAGATTGGATAGAGAGGACAGCTGAAGTGTTCTGAAAAGAGAGTGAGAGATTGCAGAAGCCTAGAAGGAGCAAAGGTGTTGCTCAAGAGAAGGTTCCAGACAGAGGACCTGTGCTTACCAAAATATTGAGTGAGGAGAGCTTAGTGAGGTAAGATTGCAGCCAGGAGGACTAGCTATAGTAGAGGAATGTTGCAGATAAGTGAGAAGCTCATGAAGATAAAGGAGAAGAAGATGACTACTGATTGTCATAGAAGAGGTTCAGAGTGAAGCCACAGTCGAAGATATGAGAAGAAGGATGCCAAGGAAAATGGCAAGAATATGAGTCAAGAGGAAATTAACCAGGAAGTTGCAGAGTTAAAAGAACAACTCAATGCATTAAGGAGAATGCTTGAGGAAAGCCAGAGACTAGGTTGGGTCTTGAGGAAAAAACCAGTGAAGTGGCATGAAATACAGAGAAGGCTACAACAAATGCAAGTAAGTGGCTAAAGGAAAAACTCAAGGAAGTTGAGTTAGAAATGGAAGAATCCATTTGTGAACCAGAACAAGGAGAATTTCTGGGAGAAAGTGAAGATGAAGACTTGAAGACTGAAACTTCAAGTGAGGCCAAAGGGTCACATGGTTTTAAAACTGACAATTTGTGTATGTATGCAGGTGAAACATGTAAAGAAGGACAATTGGTTGATATTGTCATAAAGGAGGAAGAAGACAAGCAGAATCTAAATTCTGTTTTGGAAGAAGATGAGATAGATAGATCTCATATACAGCTGGAGAAAGATGTCAAGCAACCAAGTGAAGGGCTTGAGGAGATTGAAGAAGAGACTATCAAAGAATTTCTAAATCATATGAATGATTTAGAACAATAAGGAGATATGATGGTCGAACCATCAAGTGAGACCATAGGGTCTTATATTTTTGAAAATGATAGTTTGTATATGATGGCAGATATTGTAGGAGAAAAGCAACCATTTGAAGATATCTTCAGAGAAGATGAAGATCTAGAAGCGAAAGGTGACAAACAAAAAAATTTAGAAGAGGAGGAATTTGACTGCATACAGAAGAAAAGGTCTATGGATGAGCCTATAAAAGCTGTCACGGAGATGAAGAATCAGGATCTTATTCTGATGAAGAATGAAGGAATACTGTCTTAGAAAGGTAATCAAAAGAATTTGATTGATGTTATTGATGGAAATCAAATGCAGGAGAATGATAATGTAGATGATGAGACAAGGATAGCTCTTGGGGAAGATAAACAACAAGAGATTGAAGGCAAGATTGGAGAAGAGACTATGTTAGCTGAAAACATAGTAAAAGATCATCAATTCACCATGATGATAGGCACAGTTGAATAGCCATGGAAACTGTTGAGACAGTCAGTGAAGAAGAAGGACATCTACTGAAGGATGTTAAGAAGGAAGGAACCTATGCAAAGGATTTAACCTTGGGAGAAAGAACACTAACAAAAGAGTGTTATGCAGAGGATGAGCAATATTTAGAAGCTGTCAGAATTATGGGGAAGTATCTTTTAGAAAATAAAAACTCTGAAATAAAGGAGGATGAAGAATGTCTCTTAAATGAGAGAAACAGTGATTTATTGCAGCAGAAGAAACTTAACAATGCATGGATGTGTGAAGATGTGACAACACAAGAACAAGTTCTTATGGATGAAGGAGATGAAGTTCAGTCTGAAGAGCTAATATGTGAAGCAACAATTGAGACTGTTGAACCTTATGATTCCCAAACAAATATTTTGTATGTAAATGTAGGAAACATAAGTGATGATGAAATACTAGCAAAGTGTCACAGAGAAATTGCATTGCTATAATATTTGCTGGAGAATTCAGAATATGACAGTATGATTACAGAAAAAGGAGTTCACTATAGTGGACAAAAGTAGAGCGATATCATTGAAGAAGATGGTATGAAAGAGAGACTAATGGACAGTCTCATGAATTCATTTGAGAGTTCAAATCAGCATACTGATGTGCTAACAGAGGAGAAAGAAACAATGCAGCAAACTGAATTGTTGCCAAAGGAAAACAAGGCACAACAACCTTGTGTTTTTAATTTTAACAAGTGTTTTGTGAGTGCAAGTTTTGTTGCAAATGCTGGAGGAGATTTGGCACAACTAAGCCACTTAAAGATGAAAGAAGGAAATTCTATGGAAGAACTCAATCCATGGAATAGAGAAGTTAATTTGCTGGAGAAAGTGTTGAACAGTTATGATTTAGTCATGAAAGAGGGTAAGGATGATAGGGAGGAAGTCAGCATAGGAGTCACAACAGGCGTTGAAGCAAGAGCAAGCAAACCAAAAGTTAAAGCAAACAAAGAGAAAGTCAGTTTAAGAGACAACATAAAAGCAAGCAAAATAAAAGTCAACAAAGCAACCAAGGCAAAGTTTGAAGCAAGTAAAGCAAGAGTCAGCATAGAAGTCATAGAAAGCAAGGCAAAGGTTGAAGCAAGTGCAAAAGAATAAGAAAAAGTAAACCAGCAACTACAAAGAGAAAGTAACCAGCAGTAGTTTAAAGAATTAGTGGACAACAACAACCTGAAACAAAGAGAAGGAGGCAAAAATATGAAGCAGAATATGGAGCAGTCCAAAGATGTACTGGAGACAAAGTTATAAGAAATGCGGCAACTGATGATGAAGCAATTCAAATGGAGGAAAATGGTAGCAGCAGGAAGCAAGATCAATCAGAACTTGAATCTAATTGACAAGAAGAAGAAAATGGAGCAAAAGACAGCAGAAGTACAACAACAACAAGGGAACAAAGCATGTGGACAATTACAGAACAAAGTGTGGGATCCAGGAAGACCAAGACCAGAAGACACATGATCAGGAGATCATGAATATTTTCTACTTTGGGAGTCTGATGCAGGAGCATTCACCCAAGAGAAAATCATTGTAAATAAATAGACATAGAGGGGTCATGTATTTTTAGGAAATAGCTTTCCTAAGTCTCAAGTTAATGTAATTTAGGCCTTTTAGTGATTAAATTAGATAATGGGAAGAAATTGTAAGTGCTCTCAAATAAATGAGAACTGAGTGATGAATAAATGACAAGAGTCCAAATTCAATCAGAACTCTTAAAACAATCCATGATTCGAGGGACGAGAGAGAGACTTTGGGAATTAATGGAAGTAGAAGTGGGTAGAAGATCTAGGAGTCGGTTCAATAGATTCAGGAGTCGGTTCAGGATAGTTCAACAGAACCAATCCTAGCATATATGTAAGCCTACGGGCAGAATCAGAGAAGGAGGCCACAATATTGAAGAACAGGCATGTGTGTGAGGCACTAAGACCTCATTCTGTAACCATTGTTTATACTGTTAATATAAGCATCTCAATTCTGAGTGGAATGCGTGTTTCGAGTGTTGGATTTATGTGAATTTATAGGTTCTGTAATAGGAGGTTGCAGACAGAGTTAAGCAGAAACACGTGGAGGAGCAAAATGATTCAGAGGAATCATAAAGGGATCATTGAATCCAAGTGAAGAGACAAAGTTAGTTTTGGAGAGGAGTTGCAAAGCAAGAATTCACTAAGGAGCCAGCTCAGAGGAAGCGGATCAGTGGAAGTAGAATGCGGAGTTTGAAGGTCGCGCAGAGAAGAAGAACGATTTGGGGAAATCGTATTGATCCACTTGAAGGATAAAGAGTTGCTTTGAAGTGATAGCAATTAGAGGAGTATGCAAAGTGAAGCGAGGAGGAAGAGTCGCAGAAAAACAACAAAGGAGGAATAACCTCTGAAGAACCCAAAAGAACTGCAGAAACCATTGGAAATGGTGTAAAAACTAAGTAAAGGCATGAGCGGAGAAGTGAAGTGTTCGACGCTCAGCAACCATTAGCTCTCAAGGATCAACGGTCCAGATGACGTCGCTAAAGAGCAAATAGAATATCGCATCAGCAGAGTTAATCATGTAGTTTTGGGTCGCAAGTGGAAAACTCAATTTACACTAAAAAATGAGTGAAAACTTAGTCGGAATCGGGTTCTGAATTTGAAGCATTTATAGGTGAGGTTTTATACCATATCGGGTCCGTAAGATCGGTGATTTGAAGTAAAATGACCTGGCCTGGAGGGTTAGCAAAATGCAATCGCGAATAAATCTCAATCGTCGGATCACGAATCAGATCAACGGTCGTGATTGGATCACTAAATCGCAATCGGAGGAGTTAGGGCTAGCGGTCAATGGGAATGTCAATGCGCCAATAGCGATAAAGCGCTAGTCGGCATCGAAATTTGTACAGAAACCGTACAAAGGCCAGAAAGGTATGGTTTATGCATATTTTCCTTTGTAATGTTTGTAAAGTGGAAAAGCGTCGATAGAAGGTTTTATACGATAAAACGTATATAAACAATGATTAAGGGTTTATAAGGGTTGTAAGGTGGTTTCAAGTTCCGATAGGGAAGGTTAACAGAAGGCTTTAGACCAAAGTCATAAATGAAAGCTTGAGGACTAGTTTAAGTCTCGATAGGAGGTTTTGGCAGGGTGATTGGTTCCGATAACAAAGGAACTATGGCAAAAGGGCCTTAACCATGTATGGTTAATGAAGATTTGACTCCATTGAAGAGTTAAATACCTGGGACAGTTGAGTTTATGTAGATTTTGCATACTGTGGGTATGTGCGGGTGTTACCCTGCACCATTAGTGGTATCAAAGCATAAGTTTGTAATTAGAGCACATCTGTAATCAGAGCAGAACTGAAATCAGAGTGGGAAGAGATTTCAGCGAAAGGGAGTTTGCACACAGGAAAAGGTAATGTGTTGAACGATAAAGACTACAGTGGGAGATTGTAGCAGTTCTAGCAGAGGCTTGGAGTAGGCAGGAACAGAGGATTCCTTGGAGGAAAGATAAAGCAAGATTTCTTAATGCAAGTTCTAAAGGAAAGAGGACTTGAGGGACAAAACAGAGGACAACCCATTAAAAGTGCAGAAGAATGGGTGAAAGAAGATCATGCTGAGATCTTGAAGGTGAGGTAATATGTTCTGTTTTAAATTCAGAATGCGTGTTTTTATACTAATGCACAGGTGACAGCAAGAAAAGCTGTGAGAGGAGAACCAGGTGAGTTCTTAAAGACAGAGTAAGGAAAACACTCTGATGGAGAAGTGGCAATGAACCTGAAAAATCCAACAAGAGATTGGACAGAGAGGACAGCTGAAGTGTCAAAAGAGAGTGAGAGATTGCAAAAGCCTAGAAGGAGCAAAGGTGTTGCTCAAGAGAAGGTTCCAGATAGAGGACCTGTGCTTACCAAAAGACTGAGTGAGGAGAGCTTAGTGAGGTAAGATTGCAGCCAGGAGGACTAGCTGTAGCAGAGGCTTGTTGCAAATAAGTGAGAAGCTCATGAAGATAGAGGAGAAGAAGATGACTACTGATAGTCATAGCAGAGGTTCAGAGAGAAGCCACAACAGAAGATATGAGAAGAAGGATGCCAAGGAAAATGGCAAGAAGATGAGTCAAGAGGAAATTGACCAGGAAGTTGCAGAGTTAAAAGAACAACTCAATGCATTAAGGAGAATGCTTGAGGAAAGCTAGAGACTAGGTTGGGTCTTGAGGAAAAAGCTAGTGAAGTGGCATGAAATACAAATAAGGCTACAACAAATGCAAGTAAAGTGGCTAAAGGAAAAACTCAAGGAAGTTGAGTTAGAAATGGAAGAATACATTTATGAACCAGAACAAGGAGAATTTCTGGGAGAAAGTGAAGATGAAGACTTGAATATTGAAACTTCAAGTGAGGCCATAGGGTCACATGGTCTTAAAACTGACAATTTGTGTATGTATGCAGGTGAAACATGTAAAGAAGGACAATTGGTTGATATTGTCATAAAGGAGGAAGAAGACAAGAAAAATCTAAATTCTGTTTTGGAAGATGATGAGATAGATATATCTCATGTACAGTTGGAGAAAGATGTCAAGCAACCAAGTGAAGGGCTTGAGGAGATTGAAGAAGAGACTATCAAAGAATTTCTGAATCATATGAATGATTTAGAACAGCAAGGAGATATGATGGACGAACCATCAAGTGAGACCATAGGGTCTTATATTTTTAAAATTGATAGTTTGTATATGATGGCAGATATTGCAGGAGAAAAGCAACCATTTGAAGATATCTTTAGAGAAGATGAAGATCTAGAAGCGAAAGTTGAGAAAGAAAACTTTTCAGAAGAGGAGGAATTTGACTGCATATATAAGAAAATTTCAATGGATGAGTCTATAGAAGCTGTCATGGAGATGAAGAATCAGGATCTTATTCTAATGAAGAATGAAGGAATACTATCTCAAAAAGGTAATCAAATGAATTTGATTGATGTTATTGATGGAAATCAAATGCAGGAGAATGATAATGCAGATGATGAGACAAGGATAGCTCTTGGGGAAGATAAAAACAAGAGATTGAAAGCAAGCTTGGAGAAGAGACTATGTTAGCCGGAAACATAGTAAAGGATCATCAATTCACCATGATGATAAGCACGGTTGAAATAGCCATGGAAACTGTTGAGACAGTCAGTGAAGAAGAAGGACATCTACTGAAGGATGTTAAGAAGGAAGGAACCTATGCAAAGGATTTAACCTTGGGAGAAAGAACACTAACAAAAGAGTGTTATGCAGAGGATGAGCAATATTTAGAAGCTGTCAGAATTATGGGGAAGTATCTTTTAGAAAATAAAAACTCTGAAATAAAGGAGGATGAAGAATGTCTCTTAAATGAGAGAAACAGTGATTTATTACAGCAGAAGAAACTTAACAATGCATGGATGTGTGAAGATGTGACAACACAGGAACAAGTTCTTATGGATGAAGGAGATGAAGTTCAGTCTGAAGAGCTAATATGTGAAGCAACAATTGAGACTGTTGAACCTTATGATTCCCAAACAAATAATTTGTGTGTAAATGCAGGAAACATAATTGATGATGAAATACTGGCAAAGTGTCATAGAGAAATTGCATTGCTGGAATATTTGTTGGAGAATTCAGAATATGATAGTATGATTGCAAAAAAAGGAGTTCACTACAGTGGACAAAAGCAAAGAGATATCATTGAAGAAGATGGTATGAAAGAGAGACGAATGGACAGTCTCATGAATTTGCTTGAGATTTCAAATCAACAAACTGATGTGCTGACAGAGGAGAAAGAAACAGTGCAACAAACTGAATTGTTTCCAAAGGAAAACAAGGCACAACAGCCTTGTGTTTTTAATTTTAGCAAGTATTTTGTGAGTGCAGGTTTTGTTGCAAATGCTGGAGGAGATTTGGCACAGCTAAGCCACTTAAAGATGAAAGAAGGAAATTCTATGGAAGAACTCAATCCATGGAATAGAGAAGTTATTTTGCTGGAGAAAGTGTTGAACAGTCATGATTCAATCATGAAAGAGGGTAAGGATGATAGGGAGGCAGTCAGCATAGGAGTCACAGCAAGCGTTGAAGCAAGAGCAAGCAAACCAAAAGTTGAAGCAAACAAAGCAAAAGTCAGTTTAAGAGACAACATAAAAGCAAGCAAAATAGAAGTCAACAAAGCAACCAAGGCAAACGTTGAAGCAAGTAAAGCAAGAGTCAACATAGAAGTCATAGCAAGCAAGGCAAAGGTTGAAGTCAGTGCAAAAGAAGAAGAAAAAGTAAACTAGCAACTACAAAGGGAAAGTAACCAACAACAGTTTAAAGAATTAGTGGACAACAACAACCTGAAACAAAGAGAAGGAGGCAGAAATATGAAGCAGAATATGGACTAGTCCAAAGATGTACTAGAGACAGAGTTTGAAGAAATGTGGCAACTGATGATGAAGCAATTCAAATGGAGGAAATGGTAGCAACAGGAAGCAAGATCAAATAGAACTTGAATCTGATTGACAAGAAGAAGAAGATGGAGCAAAAGACAGCAGAAGTACAACAACAACAAGGGAACAAAGCATGTGGACAATTACAGAACAAAGTGTGGGATCCAGGAAGACCAAGACCAGAAGACACATGATCAGGAGATCATGAATATTTTCTAGTTTGGGAGTCTGATGCAGGAGCATTCACCCAAGAGAAAATCATTGTAAATAAATAGACATAGATGGGTCATGTATTTAGACCGTTTAGTGATTAAATTAGATAATGGGAGGAAATTGTAAGTGCTCTCAAATAAATGAGAACCGAGTGATAAATAAATGACAAGATTCTAAAGTCAATCAGAACTCTTAAAACAATCCATGATTCGAGGGACGAGAGAGAGACTTTAGGAATTAATGGAAGTAGAAGTGGGCAGAAGATCTAGGAGTCAGTTCAATAGATTTAGGAGTCGGTTCAGGATAGTTCAACAGAACCAATCCTGGCATATATGTAAGCCTACAAGCAGAATGAGAGGAGGCCACAATATTGAGAACAGGCATGTGTGTGAGGCAGTGAGACCTCATTCTGTAACCATTGTTTATATCGTTAATATAATCATCTCAATTCTAAGTGGAATGCGTGTTTCGAGTGTTGGATTTTATGTGAATTTGTAGGTTCTGTAACAGGGGGTTGCAGATAGAGTTAAGCAGAACACGCGGAGGAGCAAAATGATTCAGAGGAATCATAAAGGGATCATTGAATCCAAGTGAAGAGACAAAGTTAGCTTTGGAGAGGAGTTGCGAAGCAAGAATTCGCTAAGGAGCCAACTCAGAGGAAGCAGAGTAGTGGAAGCAGAAGGCAGAGTTTGAAGGACGCGCAGAGAAGAAGAACGATTTGGAGAAATCGTATTGATCCACTTGAAGGATCAAGAGTTGCTTTGAAGTGATAGCAATTAGAGGAGCATGCGAAGTGAAGCCAGGAGGAAGAGTCGCAGCAAAATAGCGAAGGAGGAAGAACCTCTGAAGAACCCAAAAGAACTGTAGAAACCATTGGAAATGGTGTAAAAACTAAGTAAAGGCATGAGCAGAGAAGTGAAGTGTTCGACGCTCAGCAACCGTTCGCTCTCGAGGATCAATGGTCCAGATGACGTCGCTAAAGAGCAAATAGAATATCGCATCAACAGAGTTAATCATGTAATTTTGGGTCGCGAGTGGAAAACTCGATTTACACCAAAAAATGAGTGAAAACTTAGTTGGAATCGGGTTCTGGATTTGAAGCATTTATAAGCAAGGTTTTATACCATATCGGGTCCGTAAGATCGACGCTTTGACGTGAAAGGACCTAGCTTGAAGGGTTAGCGAAATGCGATTGCGCGAATAAATCTCAAGCGTTGGATCATGAATCAGATCAACGGTCGCGATTGAATCGCTAAATCGCAATCAGAGGAGTTAGGGATGGCGGTCAATGGGAATGTAGATGCGCCGATAGCGATAAAGCGTTAGTCGGAAATCGGGGAAGTGGAGTTTAGAGAACACGGAGGAAGAAAGCAGATCCGATGATTTATTATATGCAATGCATGGGATTTGAAATCCTAATAAATGGTTTCGGAGCGGAGTTTTAATGAAATCCCATATATATATATATATGTGTGTGTGTGTGTGTGTGTGTGTGTTCCGATAGTCGCAAATATCGAAGTCGGAGGGTTGATGAGGCATATGCATGTTAAATACCTACAAAAGGAGCCGATAGCGATTGCGATAAGGTGCAACATCGAAATTTGTACAGAAACCATACAAAGGGCGAAAAGGTATGGTTTCTGCATATTTTCCTTTGTAATTATTTATAAAGTGGAAAAGCGCCGTTAAAAGGTTGTATACGTTAAAAAATATATAAGCAATGATTAAAGGTTTATAAGGGTTGTAAGGTGGTTTCAAGTTCCAATAGGGAAGGCTAACGGAAGGCTTTAGACCAAAGTCATAAACGAAAGCTTGAGGACTAGTTTAAGTCCTGATAGGAGGTTTTGGCAGGGTGATTGGTTCCGATAACAAAGGAACTGTATAAAAGGGCCTTAACCATGTATGGTTAATGAAGATTTGACTCCATTGAAGAGTTAAATACCTGGGACAGTTGAGTTTATGCAGATTTTGCATACTGCGGGTATGTGTGGGTGTTACCCTGCACCAGTAAGCACATAAAAATTATTGATGGTGTGCATTCATTTCAGTGTAAGCACATAAAAATTATTGATGGTGTGCATTGATTTCAGCGTAAGCACATAAAAATTATTGATGGTGCGCATTGAATTTTGTGTTATAGTAATTCAACCATAAATACAATACTTCAATTTTCATCGTAAATAAAATGTTCACTTACACGAAATGTTTTCTTCCCGAAACTATAAATTATTTGTAATTGAATTCTTTCTTATTATTCTCATTTTCTATCATTCAACATTGTTAATCACTTTGCATTCAAACGAGATAATAAAAAGACTACCATTGAGAAGTAATTGAGGTTTAACACCCCATAAGTCACAATGATTGAAATTGGAGAAATCCACTATTAATATTGGAGAGCATGAGAGACAAGATATGATGTTTACTGTAGTAGCTCGAGTTAAATATTTGAATGCTCTATGATTTCAACTACCCTTTTCATATGATCAATATGAAAATATGGCAAAACTAATAGGTGTGACAATAAAAACAACATACGAAAATAGTTTGAGATTGATCACAATGAAGGTTCTTTGTAATTGACTAATTTTTATTATTCACATTTTGTATCATTCAACATTAATACATTGTCACTCTGCATTCAAAATTTTTATTTCATCATTCAAGTTACTAACAGTCTCTCTCGTATCAACAAACTAAGGTAACTAAGCAAATTTGAAATTAAATTGATCAAATTAATCTTAGATATATTTAACTTATTTAAAATTATTATAATAATTAGATGTTCAACAAATTTTGTATGATCGTGCACCACTGAAACCAACCTAAATCCATCTTAACCCTAGATATATCAAGTGATGAGAGGGATGAAAATCTCGAGGTGAAAACCTTTCCTCAAGTTTTACACTCAAAAAAGAGGTTTGCACCTCGAAAAATTTGATCCTTCTCGGCGCTTGATAGATCCAGGCTTAAGATGGATCTAGGTTGGTTTAATACATTGTCATACTTTTTTTCTTTCTTTCTTTTAATTCTAGGTTAAGCCTAGCTTGGGGTTAGCTTGCATGTTGGATGGAACAATGATTTAACCATTAGCAGGATGTTGTCACTAGGATTGTACAAAACTCAATTGAGCCTAGATGCCCCTGTAACCCTAGAATGGGCTTATGACCTCAACCCCTCCCCATGAGATTTAATCGTATATACTAATAAAAGACTAAACCCCACACAACCAATTAATATAAACCTCATAAGTTATATTGCCATACATTTATATGAATTAATAAAATAATATTTTTGAAAAAAAATAATAATAATTGTATAGATTTTTCAAATATTTATATTTATAATTAAATTATTCAATAAACATATATATTTTTAAATCAAAATTAACTTAATCAAGAAAAACATTATATAAAACAGGTGTAATATGCAGTGTTGATGCTTAGTACCTGCCTCTTTAAATGTTTATAGAGTTAAAACCTCTAAAACCATGTATATATAAATTATGCTACATAGTAATGATAAATCCTAACCTTACATATAATATCATATCTGTCATGAGAGTGAATTATTATTAATGTTTTTTTAATGGTAATTTTAAAGCTAAATTATTATTATTATTATGAAGAAGTAAAAAAATTGTATTAAAAATTATAAATGTATAAATTTTGAAATGTTACATCAATATTTTTTATTTAAAAAACATAAAAAATAAATAAATTAAAAATTGTTTAAATAAATAAATTATATTTAAAAAAAATCTAAATGGTTTAGGTAAATAAATTAATTTAAATCAAGACGGTAAGTATCAATAATTTTGAGTGATAGGTGATTTGGGATGGGTGACCTCCAAGAAGTCCCGGAAGTAATGATTGACGTTATGTGATTCATTTCACTAGTCTCAATCCCATTTCTTCACCCTTGTGAGCATCACCCCATGCAATGAGTGCTAAGTGAACTATTCAAAAATCATGAGAAATCATTTCACTAGTCTCAATCCCATTTCTTCACCCTTGTGAGCATCACCCCATGCAATGAGTGCTAAGTGAACTATTCAAAAATCATGAGAAATTAGTTAGAGGAATGACTTAGTTCAAACAATTAAATCCCCAGAAAATGATATCTAAAATCTAAATAATTTATGTAAATAAATTAATTTAACTAAATATTTTGTTGTTTATTTTAAATTAAATTCATTATCCTAATTATTAATTAAAAAAATTAAAAACTAAAACTATCTGGTAAAATTAAATACTTAATGATCATATATACATAATTGTTTTATGTAATTCAATTCATATTTTTATTTTAATGTAAAACTGCGATTTCAAGACAGTAATTTTAAACCGCTTGTGATTTTTAATTTCTCTAAAATGTTTAATTTAATTATTTAAACAATTATAGTAGTCTGTCATTTAAACTTTTATTCATTCACCACGTTCGAAATTTTAAAATATTCGTATGACGTAGCTATTGTTAATCAAAGTTTTGGAATAGCTGTAATAAAAAAATATTTGCCGAAGAAAAAACCGAAAAGTATGGAGAGAAAAAAAACAAGAGGATAGCGTCAATGTTCAGTAGGTTGAATAATATTGATACAAGGTTGGCCATATGCAATTGTCCACATAAATATCACTGATAGTGAATAATATGGAGCAGCTAGGCTGCACACTTGAATGGAGCCATCTAATTTAAGTTGACTTCGATTATATAAATATTTTACAAAAGGCATATTCCAAGTTGATTTTGATTATATAAATATTTTACATAAAGCATTTATATTCCAAGTTGACTTCCATTATATTTAAAAAAATGGTGAGGGCGAGGTCTCCTGAAGAAGCGGTATTAGGCCTAATATACAATATACATTATGTACAATCATCACATCACAATCACATCCATATACAATCTCAATAAATACATCATTGGCTGTTGTGCAACGCATCAATATGGGGCTCGAACGCGGACCGGGTGCGATAAAGTCGGCATCCCCGGCCGCGAGACCATGCACTTGAGTGCAAAGTTGACTTCCATTATATAAATATTTTACATAAAGCATATTCCATTGGACGCTTCACGCGTTTATATGGAACTTGATAACAGCTTACCAAATATTTATTTGGCACGGACAAAATTACTTATTAATAAATTTTGTAAATCCATACTTGGAATCAAATTAAGTTAATTCTTCTCAATGTAAGGAGGATTATCGTTCCTTTCCCTAATATACAAACAACCCTAATTAAGATCGGTGAAGGGGATTCGATTCCTTTCTCGCCAATATCCTTCTGCAAATCTTTCAGCCCATATCTTTTGAGTTTAATCGGCAAAGGATTCCATTCCTTTCTCCCCATATCCTTCTGCAAAGCTTTCAGCCCACATTTTTTGAGTTTAATTGCCAAACTCATGGGTGATTCGCAAAGAATCTCGCCTCCACCGACATTTAACCGTATGTATAGTAAGATACCAGCTGAGGTAAAGCCTACCCCCACCTCTGCCAAACTCACTTATGCCAATGCTTTTGACTCTGATTTCTGCCTGTTGTTGAGAGAAAGAAGATTTTCCACTCTAGCTGAAATGCAGGATGCAACACTAGAGGTGGAATCTAATATTATGGTTGCAGAAAAGCTAAAAAGTCATGCTGATAAAAGGAGGCAGAGAGGTGAGGCTTCTTCTTCCTCTGCTTCATCTTTAGATCCCAAATTAGATAAGATGACTAAAATGATAGAGTCATTGGCTACTGAGATATCTAAGCTAAAGGTTGAGCAGAGCTCCGGAAAGACAAGGCTTCCAAACACATTTGCTCCAAGGAATCCAAATCCATTCAGAAGAGCAAATGAACAATTGCAAATCATTCAAAGGGGTAAAGAGACAAATGAAGAACAAAGAGTGAAAGCTCCGTTCCAGAACGTAGTTATGGAAGAGGAACAACTTGAAGAAGAGGATGAAATTCATTGCATGGAAGATAAAGGTAGTGCTACCTTTTTGACATTGGTTGCATATGAAGAATCGCTACTGCAGGACCAAAATAGTCAAAGGTGGGACATCAAGGCTGTTCTATAAACTAATGAGCAGCAAAGATACAATCTGAGATCAAAAGCAAACAATGTCAAGGAGAATACTGCCCAAAGGGCAGTTGTCCAAACAGAGCAACAGAATATTAGACAGAAGAGACCAGCAACTGAATCAATCTTCCTCAAAGCCCCAGCTCGAGGTAAGAGGTCCTGACAAGTCCCCTTCCCATTTCAGTTTCAAATCAGAAGTCCAGTAACTAAAAATATATGTGCCTCTCATATAGCTTGTAAAGAGTGAAGTTTTTAGAAAGCCTATCCTTGATGCTCTTGAGCTACAAGCCTCAGATACCCCCACTAACTATGTCAATTTGCAAGATGATAAGCCTGCAGTTGTGCTTAGCCCAATGACTGAACTTGCTGATGATAATTATCCATCATTTATGTTTCCTTGACCATTCATGATAAACTCCTCCACAATTCCCTACTAGACACAGGGGCCAACCACAATTTGATGCCAAAAGCTTTCATGGAAGAGTTAGGCCTTGACATCACTAGACCATATCATAATTTATTCTCTTTTGATTCAAGGAAGGTAAAATGCCTAGGATTAATCAAAGACCTGGCCATTACCCTAGCTCAGCTGCCCATCAAGAGTATGATGATGGATATTGTGATAGCAGATGTCCCTCCCAGGTTTGGCATGCTGCTGTCCAGAGGATGGATTAAGAGACTAGGTGGAACATTACAGAATGATTTATCTTATGCCACTGTCCCAGTTTTTGGAGGAGAAAGCAGGAGATTATACAGAGAAGCACAGCTGGCATACATCATCAGTGATGAGAAGAATCCTTCTAATCATCCCATATATGTTGTGGACACTGATTTTGGAGCTTGTATTCTCCAAATTGAAGAATCCCAGAAGGCGTTAATGCAGCTCAAGAAACAAACAGATCAGGCCGAGAAAGAGCAAGGAAGTCAGGTTTGGGAGATGTTCTTTGATGGAGCATGTACCAGGGAGACTGCAGGAGCAGAGGTGGTGCTGACATCTCCAGAACAAGAAAGTGCACATCTATCCTTTAAGCTGGCTTTCCAAGTCACAAACAATATAGCAAAGTATGAGGCTCTGTTATTGGGCCTTAATGCAGCTAAAGATAAAGGAATCAAGAGCATAAAGGTGTTTGGGCATGCTAATCTTATCATCCAGCAAGTGAATAAAACATTTCAAGCGAAGCACCCAAGGTTGAAAGCATACAGGGAAGAGGTATGGAGACTCAAATATTCTTTTGATCTGCTCTACTGGAGGGATCCCTCTGGAATTGTTTTGAGGTGTCTGGACAAAGAACAATCCATTGAAGCCATGCAACAGTTTCATTCCAGTATGTGTGGAGGACATCACTACTGGAAGACTACAGCCCACAAGATCCTCAGAGCTAGGTACTATTGGCCCACCTTATTTTCTGATGTGTTTTCATTTGTTAAATCTTGTGACAGCTGCCAAAGATTTGAAGGAAAACAACAATTGAAGTCCCTGCCTTTGAAGCCCATACATGCTAGTGGCCCTTTTCAGCAGTGTGGCTTGGATTTCATTGGAGAAATCAATCCACATTCCAGTGGCCAGCACAGATGGATATTAGTAGCCACTAATTATTTCACCAAGTGGATTGAAGCAATCACTACCAGGAAGGCTAATCATAATGTGGTCATGAAGTTTTTGACAGAACATATCTTCACCAGATTTGGTTGTCCACATAAATTAGTCACAGACAATGCAACAGCCTTCAGAGCAAAATAATTAGTTGATAGGTGTGACTCAATGGGTATTAAGCTGGTTCATTCCACCTCATATTACCCTCAAGGCAATGGTCTAGCATAATCTTCCAACAAAAGCCTGATAAGGATAATTAAAAAGCTGCTGGAAGACAATAAAAAGAATTGGGATTCTAAGCTCAAATATGCACTGTGGGCTGATAGAGTGACCAAAAATAAATCCACAGGAAGTTCTCCGTTCAGACTGGTATATGGCACTGAGGTTGTGTTCCCAATTCAGTTAACTCTCCCTGTGGCAAAATTCCTTCAAGAAGAGCAGAATGAGGAAGAAGACATGGCAAAAAGGATCACTGATTTAGCAGAGGTACATCAAATCAGAGAACAACTGGTTGAAAGGTTTGCAGCACATCAGAAGAAGATCAAGGAAGCTTTTGACAGGAAGACAAAATCAAATAATTTTCGGGTTGGAGATCTAGTTCTGAAGTGGGATGCACTAAAAGAGAAGAAAGGCAACCATGGGAAATTTGATGCTTACTGGACAGGGCCTTTTATTATTTCTCAGATCCATGGAAACAATACCTTCCTACTGCAAAGTATGGGAGGAGAAGCGGTTTTTGATGGCCCAGTTAATGGGTGTTTTCTGAAAATTTATGTGATTTAAGGTCTTTTGGCCTTAAAGTTGTAAATATGTTGATTTATCAGTTTTAGTGTAAGATCAGTTAGACTCCATGCCCAATGGAACACTAGGAAATTTTGTTATTTTATTTTCACAAGAAAGGCAATGGTCTGCAAGTTCTTGAGACCTCACAGGGAGGACCTCATCCCCAGAAGGAGCCAGTGTTAGCTCTGCTATATAACAGTGATTTTCTGGAATCGGAAGCACATTTTGTCTGGGGCCACATTCAAAAGAAAGGCTGTGGTGGTTTCCCTCGCACTCTCCTCTACCTCTCTCAACCCCCTTTGGTTTTTATTTCCCATGTCTTTTGTTAAAAACCATATTAAAAGCCTTTTTAAGCCCCGGGCATTAAAAACCCCGAAACTCATATAACTATGCACTTTTGCAAAACCCATAACCTGCCTTTACTTGTCACATCAAGCAGAAACCCGTGCGATTAAGTCCCCGCCGTCTGATCATCCCTGTCGTGATCGGACGGTGTTCACTCCTCCCGTGCCCGCAAACTGCCTGCGCGATAACTCGCGAACAAAAACAGTTTCATGCCGCCTCGTTTGCCACGCGTCGCCCGATGATAGGTATCGCACGCCATTGTATGATTACCGCCTTATGCCCTGAGGTGGTGCGATAAATACCGCTCACCGCCAAAACCGCCCTCCCTGCCCGTTAACCTCCGCGCACCTCCGACTCCTGACGACCATTGGATCTATCCGCCCAAGATCCAACGACCTACATTCATCCTGTTGTCATAACTCCTGATGCCCTCTATAAAGCACTCTCTGTCGTCCATCTGCGTGATCTAACAGTCGATCTTCCCCCCTCTGTTCGTCCATACTGTCCATGTCCATAGCTTGTCCCATGCATCTAAAGGACGAAGGCAATCACCTATCATTACCCGACGCATTTCATCTTCAACAACTGAATTCAAGAGGCAATATGGTCGAGAAGGGAAGGTACAAAGTCTAGCAGGTAAATGCATTCAATGGTTATGGGATTGCATCCCATATAACAGTCCACCTACCTGAGAAGTAACAGAGCATCCAAGAAGATCAATTTAGTTCACTACAACAAGCAAGTGCACTTAGAAGTTCTACCAAGTAGTTAAAGCGATTGGTGGTCCATTATGACCCCTCCACGCATAGAACAACAGAACATTTTTTGTAATGAAACTCTATATATAACTAGAAAACAGATGTAATCAGGGTTGATGGTTGTTCTTTTGATGTAAGGTTCAACTTCTGGAGTCTTTAACTGCTTTGATACTTGTAGCGTCTCGTCGGCATTTTCAACCAATACAAGCTTCTTTTGCTGTTAATTTCTCACTTTCCACCTCTTTTCTGTTCTAGGCTGTGATTGATTTGCATTTTTTGTGAATTCTTGATATTTAGCATTAGAGGGGCTGTCATCCCACCTCTGTGTTATAGTCTTGCATGTATCAGTGAATGTATTAATCAGGTTTCTTTTCACTTAGTGATGGAGATCTGTCATCCTGTCTGTTCACTAGGGAATTATATTTGCAGACCTTTTTACTGGTTGCAGTCGGCCATCACAGGGTCCTATGCATCTGCTGGTGTGGTCAGTATTCTCCATATCCACCCAATCTTTGAACTGTGAGTAATTGGTGGTCTAAATCCTTGTAGTCTGGGGGTGTTCACGCATGTTTGGAGTCAAGCAAAGTAGGAGTGGTTATTTGGCTTGAACAAGCATCATTCCTTCCATTCATCCATTTCCAACATTATGTTGAGTTTGTAATGTTCCCGAGCATCTCCGAGCTACAACCTAGGAGAGTTTCTTGGGGTGATAACAGTGTGAAGATGTGACAACATAGGAACAAGTTCTTATGGAAGAAGGAGATGAAGTTCAGTCTGAAGAGTTGATATGTTAAGCAACAGTTGAGACTGTTGAACCTTATGATTCCCAAACAAATAATTTGTGTGTAAATGCAGGAAACATAAGTGATGATGAAATACTGGCAAAGTGTCACATAGAAATTGCATTACTGGAATATTTGCTGGAGAATTTAGAATATGACAGTATGATTGCGGAAAAAGGAGTTCACTACAGTGGACAAAATCAGAGAGATATCATTGAAGAAGATGGTATTAAACAGAGACTAATGGATAGTCTCATGAATTTGTTTGAGAGTTCAAATCAACATACTGATGTGCTGACAGATGAGAAAGAAACGGTGCAGCAAACTGAATTGTTGCCAAAGGAAAACAAGGCACAATAGCCTTGTGTTTTTAATTTTAACAAGTATTTTGTGAGTGTAGGTTTTGTTGCAAATGTTGGAGGAGATTTGGCACAGCTAAGCCAATTAAAGATGAAAGAAGGAAATTCTATGACAATCCATGTAATAGAGAAGTTAATTTGCTGGAGAAAGTGTTGAACAGTCATGATTTAGTCATGAAAGAGGGTAAGCATGATAGGGAGGCAGTCAGCATAGGAGTCTTAACAAGCGTTGAAGTAAGAGCAAGCAAACCAAAAGTTGAAGCAAACAAAGCAAAAGTCAGTTTAAGAGACAACATAAAAGCAAGAAAAATAGAAGTTAGCAAAGCAACCAAGGCAAAGGTTGAAACAAGTAAAGCAAGAGTCAACATAGAAGTCATAGCAAGTAAGGCAAAGGTTGAAGTAAGTGCAAAATAAGAAGAAAAAGTAAACTAGCAACTACAAAGAGAAAGTAACCAGCAACAGTTTAAAGAATTAGTGGACAACAACAACCTGAAACAAAGAGAAGGAGGCAGAAATATGAAGCAGAATATGGACCAGTCCAAAGATGTACTAGAGACAGAGATTGAAGAAATGTGGCAACTGATGATGAAGCAATTCAAATGGAGGAAAATGGTAGCAGCAAGAAGCAAGATCAATCAGAACTTGAATCTGATTGACAAGAAGAAGAAGATGGAGCAAAAGACAGCAGAAGTACAACAACAACAAGGGAACAAAACATGTGGACAGTTACAGAACAAAGTGTGGGATCCAAGAAGACCAAGACCAGAAGACACATGATCAGGAGATCATGAATATTTTCTACTTTGGGAGTTTGATGCAGGAGCATTCACCCAAGAGAAAATCATTGTAAATAAATATACATAGAGGGGTCATGTATTTAGACCTTTTAGTGATTAAATTAGATAATGGGAGGAAATTGTAAGTGCTCTCAAATAAATGAGAACTGAGTGATGAATAAATGACAAGAGTCCAAAGTCAATCAGAACTCTTAAAATAGTCCATGATTTGAGGGACGAGAGAGAGACTTTAGGAATTAATGGAAGTAGAAGTGGGTAGAAGATCTAGGAGTCAGTTCAATAGATTTAGGAGTCGGTTCAGGATAGTCCAATAGAACCAATCCTGGCATATATGTAAGCCTACAGGCAGAATCAGAGAAGGAGGCCACAATATTGAAGAACAGGCCTGTGTGTGAGGCATTAAGACCTCATTCATTCTGTAACCATTGTTTATATCGTTAATATAATCATCTCAATTCTGAGTGTAATGTGTGTTTCGAGTGTTGGAATTTATGTTAATTTGTAGCTTTTGTAACAGGAGGTTGCAGACAGAGTTAAGCAAAAACACGTGGAGGAGAAAAATGATTCAGAGGAATCATAAAGGAATCATTGAATCCAAGTGAAGAGACAAAGTTAGTTTTGGAAAGGAGTTGCGAAGCAAGAATTTGCTAAGGAGCCAACTCAGAGGAAGAAGAGCAGTGGAAGAAAAATGCAGAGTTTGAAGGACGCACAGAGAAGAAGAACGATTTGGAGAAATCATATTGATCCACTTGAAGGATCAAGAGTTGCTTTGAAGTGATAGCAATTAGAGGAGTATGCGAAGTGAAGCGAGGAGGAAGAGTCGCAGCAAAACAGTGAAGGAGGAAGAACTTCTGAAGAACCCAAAAGAATTATAGAAACCATTGGAAATGGTGTAAAAACTAAGTAAAGGCATGAGCAGAGAAGTGAAGTGTTCGACGCTCAGCAACTGTTAGCTCTCGAGAATCAACGGTCCAAATGACGTCGCTAAAGAGCAGATAGAATATCGCATCGACAGAATTAATCATGTAATTTTGGGTCATGAGAGGAAAACTCCATTTACACTAAAAAATGAGTGAAAACTTAGTCGGAATCGGGTTCCAGATTTGAAGCATTTATAGGCGAGGTTTTATACTATATCGGGTCCGTATGATCGGGGCTTTGAAGTGAAAGGCCCTGGCTTGGAGGGTTAGCAAAATGCGATCGCATGATTAAATCTCAACCTTTGAATCATGAATCAGATCAATGGTCGTAATTGGATCGCTAAATCACAATTGGAGGAGTTAGGGCTGGCGGTCAATGGGAATGCAAATGCGCTGATAGCGATAAAGCGCTAGTCGGTAATCGGGGAAGTGGAGTTCGAAGAACACGGAGGAAGAAAGCGGATCCGATGATTTATTATATGCAATGCATGGGATTTGAAATCCTAATAAAGGATTTCGGAGCGGAGTTTTAACAAAATCCCATATATATATGTGTGTGTGTGTGTGTTCTGATAGTTGCGAAGATTGGAGTCGGAGGGTTGACGAGGCATATGCATGCTAAAGACCTATGAAAGGAGTCGATAGCGATTGCGATAAGGTGCAACATCGAAATTTGTACAAAAACCGTACAAAGGGCGGAAAGGTATGGTTTATGCATATTTTCCTTTGTAATGCTTTATAAAGTGGAAAAGCGCCGATAAAAGGTTGTATACGTTAAAACGTATATAAACAATGATTAAAGGTTTATAAGGGTTGTAAGGTGGTTTCAAGTTCTGAAAGGGAAGGTTAATGGAAGGCTGGTTGTAAGGTGGTTTCAAGTTCTGAAAGGGAAGGTTAACGGAAGGCTTTAGACCAAAGTCATAAACGAAAGCTTGAGGACTAGTTTAAGTCCCGATAGGAGGTTTTGGTAGAGTGATTGGTTCCAATAACAAAGGAACTGTATAAAATGGCCTTAACCATGTATGGTTAATGAAGATTTGACTCCATTGAAGAGTTAAATACCTGGGACAGTTGAGTTTATGCAGATTTTGCATACTGCGGGTATGTGCGGGTGTTACCCTGCACCAGTAAGCACATAAAAATTATTGATGGTGTGCATTGATTTTAGTGTAAGAACATAAAAAGTATTAATGGTGTGCATTGATTTCAGTGTAAGCACATAAAAATTATTGATGGTGCGCATTGACTTTTGTGTTATAGTAATTCAACCATAAATACAATACTTCAATTTTCATCGTAAATAAAATGTTCACTTATACAAAATGTTTTCTTCCCGAAACTATAAATTATTTGTAATTGACTTCTTTCTTATTATTCTCATTTTCTATCATTCAACATTGGTAATCACTTTGCATTCAAACGAGATAATAAAAAGTGACTACCATTGAGAAGTAATTGGGGTTTAACATTCCATAAGTCATAATGATTGAAATTGGAGAAATCCACTATTAATATTGGAGAGCATGAGAGACAAGATATGATGTTTACTGCAGTAGCTCGAGTTAAATATTTGAATGCTCTATGATTTCAACTACCATTTTCATATAATCGATATGAAAATATGGCAAAACTAATAGGTGTGACAATAAAAACAACATAAGAAAATAGTTTGAGATTGATCACATTGAAGATTCTTTGTAATTGACTACATTTTTATTATTCACATTTTATATCATTCAACATTAATACATTGTCACTCTGCATTCAAAATTTTTATTTCATCATTCAAGTTACTAACAGTCTCTCTCGTATCAACAAACTAAGGTAACTAAGCAAATTTGAAATTAAATTGATCAAATTAATCTTGGATATATTTAACTTATTTAAAATTATTATAATAATTAGATGTTCAACAAATTTTGTATGACCGCGCACCACTGAAACCAACCTAAATCCATCTTAACCCTGGATATATCAAGTGATGAGAGGGATGAAATATCTCGAGGTGAAAACCTTTCCTCAAGTTTTACACTAAAAAAAGAGGTTTGCACCTCGAAAAATTTGATCCTTCTTGACACTCTATAGATCCAGGCTTAAGATGGATCTAGGTTGGTTTAATACATTGTCATACTTTTTTTTTCTTTCTTTTAATTCTAGGTTAAGCGTAGCCTAGGGTTAACTTGCATGTTGGATGGAACAATGATTTAACCGTTAGCAGGATGTTGTCACTAGGCTAGATGCCCCTGTAACCCCAGAATGGGCTTATGACCTCAACCGCTCCCCATGAGATTTAATCATATATACTAATAAAAGACTAAACCCCACACAACCAATTAATATAAACCTCATAAGTTATATTGCCATACATTTATATGAATTAATAAAATAATATTTTTGAAAAATAATAATAATAACTTTATAGATTTTTCAAATATTTATATTTATAATGAAATTATTCAATAAACATATATATTTAAATTAAAATTAACTTAGTCAAGAAAAACATTATATAAAAGAGGTGTGATATGCAGTGTTGATGCTTAGTACAATGTTTATAGAGTTAAAACCTCTAAAACCATGCATATATAAATTATGGTACATAATAATGATAAATCCTAACCTTACATATATAATATCATATCATGAGAGTGGACCATTATTAATGTTTTTTTAATGGTAATTTTAAAATTAAATTATTATTATTATTATGAAGTAAAAAAATTATATTAAAAATTAGAAATGTATAAATTTGGAAATGTTACATCAATATTTTTTATTTAAAAAACATAAAAAATAAATAAATGATATTTAAGAAAATCTAAATGGTTTATGTAAATAAATTAGTTTAAATAAAGATTGTAAGTATCAATCATTTTCATTGATAGGTGATCTGGGATGGGTGACCTCGAGGAAGTCTCGGAAGTAGTAATGATTGACGTTATGTGATTCATTTCACTAGTCTCAATCCCATTTCTTCACCCTTGTGAGCATCACCCCATGCAATGAATGCTAAGTGAACTATTCAAAAATCATGAGAAATTAGTCAGTTATAGCTACTTCTCATAGAAATGGTCATAGAGGAATGACTTAGTTCAAACAATTAAATCCCAAAAAATGATATCTAAAATCTAAATAGTTTATATAAATAAATTAATTTAACTAAATATATTGTTGTTTATTTTAAATTAAATTCATTATCCTAAATATTAATTAGGAAAATTAAAAATTAAAACTATTTGGTAAAAATAAATACTTACTAATCATATATACATAATTGTTTTACATAATTCAATTCATATTTTTATTTTAATGTAAAACTGCGATTTCAAGAGAGTAATTTTAAACCACTTGTGATTTTTAATTTATCTAAAATGTTTAATTTAATTATTTAAACAATTATAGTAATCTGTCATTTAAACTTTTATTCATTCTCCACGTTCGAAATTTTAAAATATTGTTAAATTTAATGAACAACAGTGAAGTTAAGATAGTTGACGCAGATACTGTTAATCAAAGTTTTGGAATAGCTGTAATAAAAAAATTTGCCGAAGCAAAAGCCGAAAAGTATGGCGAGAAAAAAAAAAAAAAGATAACGTCAATGTTCAGTAGGTTGAATAATATTGATAAAAGGTGGGCCATATGCAATTGTCCACATAAATAAATATCACTGATAGTGAATAATATGGAGCAGCTAGGCTGCACACTTGAATGGAGCCGTCTCATTTAAGTTGACTTCGATTATATAAATATTTTACAAAAGGCATATTCCAAGTTGACTTTGATTATATAAATATTTTACATAAAGCATTTATATTCCAAGTTGAGTTCGATTATATAAATATTTTACATAAAGGATTTATATTCCAAGTTGAGTTCGATTATATAAATATTTTACAGAAAGCATATTCCAAGTTGAGTTCCATCATATAAATATTTTACATAAAGCATTTATATTCCAAGTTGACTTCGATTATATAAATATTTTACATAAACCATATTCCATTGGACACTTCACGCGTTTATATGGAACTTGATAACAGCTTACCAAATATTTATTTGGCACGGACAAAATTACTTATTAATAAATATCACTGATAGTGAATAATATGGAGCAGGTAGGCTGGACAGTTGAACGGAGCCATCTAAGTTAAGTTCCTTGAGTTGGTTTAAATATTTTAAATAAAGCATATTGGATTGACACTTCACGCGTTTATATGGAACTTGATAACAGCTGGAAACTACTTTGACTCCTACCCAACATTTCTCTAACGTGGAGGTGACGGCACCTACAAAATCTTTCAGCCCGTATCTTTTGAGTTTAATCGGCAAAGGATTCCATTCCTTTCTCGCCATATCCTTCTGCAAATCTTTCAGCCCATATCTTTTGAGTTTAATTGCCAATCTCATGGGTGATTCGCAAAGAAGCTTGCCTCCACTGGCATTTAATGTAACTCCCAAAGAAGCTTTGAAAATAATTTTATCTTACTTCTGTAAGGAATACAATTCATGGGTTTAATAGATATTTATCTGGGCGTTAATGCCGCGTTTTCCAATATCGTTGTATTTCTGTGTGCAGACTCGGGATCTGAAAGTTCATCGCACTCGCAAGAATGTTCTCGGGAAAATCGATGGTAAGAAAGCGTCCCGATCTGGCATGTTTGCTTATGGTTAGTTTTGTTTTTGTTGTAAGCGTAGGTCGCGTGTTCAAATCTTGTTATAGATATTCAGCAACTATATGGCTTGTGCATACTGTATCGCATCAGCAAGACGGTATTTAATATGATATGAGCTCGTAGGACAGTCAGAGTAGTCATACTTTTTCCTACAGGCTTTTTACTTAACGGCCTCCGCTCATTTAATGCAATCTATTTATTTTCAGCCCTTACTGAATACCGCGTTGGGGCATTGCCCGGGATGGCATAGTCGCTTCTTTAGATTGACTTTTTAATTAAATAATTCAGGTCAATGGCACTTTGCCCTTCTGGGAACTGCTCAAGTGCAGTCATTAACACCCTCTTCCAGCGTAAAAGAACAGTAAAAAATGCCTGAAATAGACTGTCCTGCACAGCAGAAAAGGTCTTTTTACACATCATTTTAGCAGATCAGAGAATCCACAAGAAAACACAACCCACTGCACAACAATGGCAGTCAATCTACTCCAAATACTCACAAGAACAGCAGCAACCTTTTTTTACACATCATTTTAGCAGATCGGAGAATCCACAAGAAAACACAACCCACTGCACAACAATGGCAGTCAATCTACTCCAAATACTCACAAGAACAGCAGCAAAGACAAGTCCCTGACTGGAAATTCAAACCAGTAGTTATCTATCCATTCCCTCATCCTACAGTAAAATTACCAAGATCGGTTACTGTAAATTAACACACACAGACCCCAAAAAAATGGCGTTCAACCCACTTACAATGCCCTCGAGCTTGTCTGCACAGCACTTTCTTATCGTATGGCTCATCCGAGCAACACAATCCGCTTACCAGTTACACAGGTAGGCTGGTCTGATCACAAATAGTTACCGTCCCAATTTCCTCAACCGAAATACCTTAAATTCCTAGATTCAAGGCCAGTTGGAGTGAGCCCACTAGCATCTAAGCTGCCACCATTTTGGGAATTCGAGATTCACTTTAAATGCCTATATTTAAGGCCAAAGTTGGAATGACATGACCACTAACATTGAAGTTGCCACAATTTCAGCTTGAAGATGTATCGCCAGTTTGGCGGTATTGCAAACTCGTTATTATTAATCCCTATGTAATAAGTTGTTAATGGGTTGGAGAAGGGCTTTAGGTATTGCAGACTGGTAAGTATTAAGCACTATGTAATAACCTAGGTTAATGGGTTGGATAAGGATGGAGTGATAAATAAAATTAAAAAGTAATAAATCAATCCAATCCAATTAATTCAAATCCCCACTTCAGCTCAGAGCACGCTTGCAGGTAGAATGTTTTCATTTATGTTTCTGGATATTGTTATTAATAATGTGGTCATCTCACAGAAGGCCCCTACGATTTTACAGTAAGCTGCTATCCCCGCATGGTTCTGCAAGTGATAATACTAATGTTGAATGGTGATTGTGATTGTGCAGAGAGTGGTCCCTTTTCTCAACCTCTTCCAGAAGCGTCCCATGATGAAGGTCCATCCTCTGGATCTTTGAATGTTTCAATGAAATGAAATTTGATATAGATTAGAAATTTTAATTCAATAACTATGTAATAAATTAATTTCTTGATTGGAAATAAAATAATAAATAAGATGTAAAAGTAAGTTTATAATAAGTTTCCCCGCCATCAGGTGCTTAAAGCACGCCTACAAGTAGAATGTTTTTATTTATGTTTCTGGATATTGTTAATAATAATGTGGTCATTTCACAGCAGACCCCGACGATTCTACAGTAAGGGGCCATTAGCGCATGGTTTTGCAAATGATAATACTAATGTTGAATGGTTATTGTGATTGTGCAGAGAGCGGTCCCTTTTCTCAAGCTCTTCCAGGCGCTTTCCATGTTGAAGCTCCCTTCTCTGGATCTTTCAATGTTTCATTGGAATCTAAGGGAAAAAATGTTGATGTCAGCCTTAATGTTTCAGGAACTCCCCGATGCGATGAGGCTTCATCCTCTGGATATTCTGATCTTCCAAAGAGATCTGAGGGACAAGTTGTCGATGTCAATCTAAATATTTCAGGAGCCCCACGGTGCGATGAAGCTCCATCCTTCTCTTCTTCCAGTGGTCCAACGAAATCCAGATCCGATCTCATCAGACGCAAACGTAAAGATAAAGTCGAGGATGTCAATCTCGATGACCTTTGGATACACATATATGAGCTTCTGGGGGTAGATAACAATCTGTCATATCCATCTGATAATAAATGCGAATTATATTACAAGGAGAATATGAATTATGTAATTAGATTATATTATCATTGTAGTCAGATATCTGATTTGAATATATTTCATTTCTTGCATTTTCTTAGGCAAGTCATGAAAAAGCACGTAGTCTCGGCTGTTTTCCTTGGCCCAACGTTCCAGACTTGCGGGAATTAAAAGTGATTGTGTCATTTGGATCTCTCCTGCCGATAAAGGACATGCATGGAGCTGTTAAAGCAATCCTAGGGAGGGTAAATGTTGCTACTGTTGCACCTCTTGTGGTTGCCCATACTTTGGAAAATTTACGCGCTAGTATCACCAACAGAGAAGACATTTGGTATCTTACAAAAGCAATGTATGATCTTGCCCTTCCTCTAAAAACATTGAGCGAAAGCCCCGAGGGAATGCAGGATGTAATGCAAGAAGCTACATCATTGATAGTTAAAGGCGCGCGCGTGTTCTTTCTTCTTCAGGGTGCCTGTCGTAGGTAATACTCAACATTCCGTAGTTATTCTTATCTACCACCCTGTCTGTATAGTACAAGTCAAATGCAGACAGAGGCCATGGTTAATATCCAAAATAAGTGATGAATATCTAAAGATAGGAAATAAGTGTTTTCACAAGGCAAAACTTTGTTTTCTAAACAAATATTCTTTAATTTTTATTTTTTCTAAAAATTATTTGCTATAAATTATTTGCTATAGTATAAAATTATTTTATTTTAAAAACAAATAAAATTATTTTATTTTAAAAATTGCCAAAATTTTATATAGAGATTATATAGATTTAAATACTTTACAAAAATATTGCCAAACATTTTACAAATTGTATAATAAGTTAGAAATTGCATAATATATAAAAATAAAATTTACAAAAATTTCTAAATTTAAAAATAAATTTCCACCATTAAAATTTTCACTGATTTTCATTATTTGATTGCAGAGACTCATCAGCGTCGCCATTCAACACAGAGCTAAGTGAAATAAAAAAAGAGTTAAATACTATGCAGATGCATATTAATAACCAAATCACTTTTCGTGTTTGCACTTTCATCGAGGATCAGTGGAGGTCCCATCTTTCGAAAGTATACCCTACCCATGCTGGTACGTATATTACCAAGTTAATTTATTTAATTTTGAAGTTTCTTTATGAATAAAATTAAATATACTTTTGTGATTTTGAAAAGGATTAATTTTTTTGAGTTACATATATTTTTAGAGTGAAAAGAAATTTAAATTTGATTTAAAATAGTTAAAAAGAACAGTGAAAAGAGATTTGATCTTTATTTAAGATGTGTTGATTTGAAGTTAAAATAGATCAGGTTGGTTTAATTTTTGATTAATTTATTATTATTTTTTCAGTGTTTTAAAGTTTATATTAATTCTTATAAATCATATATCTTTGATAACTATTCAAAATCATACAACCAGCCTCATTCTTATTTGTTGGCCACCTAGTAAAGACAAAAAAAAAAACATTTGACCAAAATAACAAAAAAAAACTTTAAGTGCAAAAATAAATTGCCCATCTTGATTAGAAGAGACAAACTATCCAAATACAACTCACTATCATAATCAATCACATACTTATAATTATAATTATAATAATAATAATAATTATAAATATAATTATTAATCTTTTATTTTTTATTTTAGTTTTACTGGTATGTTGTTTGATATTGCCAAAATGTTTTATTCATAATTATAATTAATATTTTTTCCGAGGAAATAGAATTCGTAATCTTCAATAAGTCAGAAAATTACATGTTGTAGATGCTGAACGCATATGCTATAGTGTGGATAAACCACTTACAAAAGCATGACTTCAAGAGAAGTATGCCGAAAAGCCCTCAGAGAGGGTAGCAAGTAAATGGGTGTGTAAACCCCAGCAAGAGGATACCCCATCCCATCCCATACAAAAAAAACCCGTAAAAAAACATAACAGAAGCAGGGTATGTAAACCCCAACAGGAGTATACGCCTACCCTAACAAGCTGAAAAATAACAGAAAAAAAACGAAAGCTCCAGTGGAAGAGCAGTAATACAAAATGGCTGCCAAAGGACAGAGGGGAGAGGCACGAAATGGAGCACCCCCATCCCCTCAACTCTCCACCAAAAACCCCGAAGCCAGTGGAAGATACCACCCATAAAACCAGAGGAGCCAGAAAAGAAGCTAGTCAGCAACAGCCATAGAAAAGCGGCACGAATCGATGCAGAGACAGGCTCCACACCTCAGATCCCTCAACACTCTCCATAGCTGCATTAGTAAAACTAGCAGAGGACCAAAAAAGAAACCAGCATCAGCATGGGAGGCCAAACAGGTCCCGAACCGAGCTGAGGCGGGTCGGTTCCGGGGGCAGAGGCGGCTAGGGCAGCCACCTCGCCCCCATGAAGAAAGTCAGTAGCCCGAAGCCCTTTGCCCTGCTCAGCAAACGCAGCACAAACACCAGAGGCCAAAGCCCCAACTGAAACCCCAAGGCAGAGGGTCGATAGAGCGCAGAGGGCCGCCGGGGATCAAGAGGAGAACGCTGCCGCTGCCGAGCTCAAAGCGCTGAGGATAGACCCGTCCACATCCGATGACTAGCAGCACGTGAACCAGTCGATGGCAGCCGGAAGGGCAACCAGAACCCCCACCAGCAGAAGGCCTGTCGCCGCAGGCACAGGCAGCTAACCGGGCCGAGAAACCCTAGGAACTCCGCCGCACAGCTCTCAGCTCTCATAATTATAATTAATATATATGTATATATAATTCAATTTTAATTTTAATTTTTATGTAATTTGATAGAGTCAAAATATTTAAAAAGACATTACATTATAACATTTCTGAATCTTTTGTAAAGCAATTATTTTAATATTTTTGAAATTGTAAAATGAATTTTTTTATTTAAAAGTGTATTTTGTTAGAGTGTTTTTAAGTTAGAGTAGTACATTTTGTTAAAATGTTTTTGAGAATATAATTTTTGTAAATATTTTTAGAGAGGTATGTCAAATGATGATTGCAAAGTCAAATTAAATAAAAAAATGCAAGAACTTGTTAAAAGAAAGTGAATTTACGAATATATATATATGTATATATATATATATATATATAAAGTTAGGCATCGATGGCTACATCATGGTCATGTTCAAAAATAACACCTAAATAGGGTGGGAACTGGTAACTTAACATCTAGGAGTGCATAACAATTATTTACACTAGAAAACTTTATTTTAAAAGAAAACCCCTCTATATAAAAAATTATAATAATTGTTTATTTTATAAAAACATTCAATTTAATTTAAAAGATAAATTAAATTTAATAATTTGATGTAAGCCCAAAAATTGAGCCTCTTTCCCACAATGCCCAGTCCTACTTTGGCCAAAAAAAGTTTCCTTCAATCCTTCGAAATCAACTTTATCGGGATATAAATCCCTTTAATAATACAGTGGGATGAGTTGAAAGAGTTGTACCAAAACCACCAAGTTCAAGTTCTATTGTATATAGCCCCTGGGTGGAAGTAATTTACTTACAATCTCGTCTTTTTAGCCCCTGTTTTACCCTCTTGGCGCTTTTATTAATTCTGTTGTTTCACCTTTCTTTTTATTTTGATAGCCCCTGAAGTCAGGCCTTCTTTAATATAAACATTGGTCTCTTATAGATGTGATCCAATACAATGATAAGGCACAAATTTTATACATATATCCTGCTATCCAAAGCCCAACTTTTGATTACAAAAACTTTTGGGCTTCTGGGTGTTCCAGGATTCCAAGTATGTCCACTCCACATTGTCTTTCCGCTATCGTAACCTCCCCAACACACTTACTCTCCTTGAGGACCCCATAATCTTCGTCGCTTAAAAGATCTGGGGAACAAAAAGTATTTACGTTGTCATCACTTGACGGTCCCTAGTCCCTTGCGCTTAATTAAAATAACTTGTGGGATTTCACATTTCTGGGTTCTCTGATCCAAATTTATGTTACGGGGTTTCGTTAATAGACAACCCTTGCTCCCACAACTGGCGAACTTCACTTGGAAAGCGAAATTGGCCAAGTGTTGTGCATTTTCAAGCTTATGCTCGGTTTTGCCTCTCCAAATGCTCTTGCCTTGCGACTTCCGCATTTGGGTCCCACTGGCTCGAACTCCAATTTTGAGGAACCTTCGCTTGTTTCTACTTGGTTGAATTCTCCGTCTATTGCTACTTTTATGATTTCACCTATCGACCCCACTCAATACCCGACACTTAATTATGAATTCCTTTAGGATTTAATGGAATAGGGCAACTGGAAAATCCCCGTCAACTGCCACTCTGTTAGTTAACGAGCCCTGGTGCCCGACGGGTTTTAATATTTATAATTCATAAGCCCTTACGGGCTTCTGACCTTCCGGCCCAACGCTCTTGTTCCATCTCTTGGTTCCGTTAATTGTCATTCCCTGGTGTTGTTATCTAACGGGCTTCCATCTAAACTTCAAAAACTAAGTGTGTTTCACCTCGATGCCTCAACTTTTTCCTCTAGCTTAATTTATGATCTCTAACTCCTCTGGTTCAGTCTCATTCTTCCATCTTGCTCTGTGTGTGTGTGTGCCGATGCTAGATACTTTCAGAAGACTCTTGTAGCCTCCGTTAATGGATCGTTGATCTTATAGTTGATAAAAAATCAACACTATATCTCATGAGCTTATTATCACTACGGTCTCGCTGAGCTGGTCCGCTCTAGTGATAAGATGTATATATATACCCACATATCCCTCCTAAGCTTCATCCATGCCTACAATATTAGATGATTGTGTATTCATACATATTCATGATGTATAAGCAATTACGTGTCATCCAATAATAAGCAGAGACTCGTACTATAATTGTACTTGAAACAATGTAGTTCCATATTATATACACACAATTAAAGTACCTTTGGACTGAATTTACATCATTTGGACCTCTAGGCCTTGAAGCCACTTTTGGCCTTTATGCCTCACTAGCTTTTTCTTGGATCTCTTTCTATTCCTCCTTATGATAAATATTTTTTCTACAAATTATATACAAAAAGGGGATCCTGAACCAGAGTTAGTTTAGATCCACAATTCCATCAACAATCTCTAAATCTAGCCTCTCTAGATCCTCAAAATCCTCTAAAAATCCAATTAACTCCTAAATCTCTCTAACTCTCCAAAATACTCTCAAGATCTCTCATTTAGAGAAGATATGATTACATCAATCCTCACTATAATCACTTACATACAACTATTCCAAATATAGGAAAACACATTAAATTAAGCAAATCCACTCATTCAGGGAATCAACTCCTATTGTAATTGAAACCCCTAGGTCTATTCAAAAGGAGTATTGACTTGAGGGTAAGAGGCTCCTTCATCATAATTTCAAGGTGAAAAAAAAATCATGGTCTTCTAACCATGTGTTGGTGAAATTATGCTTTCCCGGATCTCGAACTTTGTTCTGCAGCTGGTCCTTCTCTCTGTTATGTTGTTGCTCCACTATTGTCTTCTTCATCCTCCCAACCTTCCATACTTTATGTTGTAGTTCTCATACTTCCTTGTTGATGTAATCTTGATCCATCATTTGAAATGTGTTGTTCCTTAATTTCCTTTGCCTTAAACACCTCTTATGATGAGGTTATTTCAACATCTAACATCCTCATCTCTTCAATCTCCATGTCCAACTGATCTTTAGGCTGGTTCATACTTTTCAATTCTTTGTGGCTTTCTTGTTGAACTATATTGGTGTTATTCCTCATTTGTTGTTGCAATAATTTCTCCTCATCTTCCTTAAAACTATTGGAACTTGTTTTGTTTGCACTTCCTTCTTTAGTTGGCCTTGGATTTTCCAACCAATCCTCTAAAAATCCGAGCTTTCTTGCAAAATTACTTCCCACGCTAATTTTCAACTTTGATTCCTCTGTCATGGAACTGGTTCCTTTTGCGCCAACATTATCATTATCATTTTCTATAGAAGTTTTCAATAATTGTCCATCTCTAACATCTGCAAAAATTTGCTTAAGTAGGAATTCCTCGATCTCATCCATCTCATCCAATAGCCTCATTTCTTCATTAACCTGCAAAAATATGTGAGTTAAATGTTGTTCATTACCTGCATCCACACAGAAATCATTAGGCTTAAGAGCATAAGGTTCCTTTGCATTGGTTGATGCCTCAGTCAACACATCCTTATGTTAGTCTGAACTAATCTAGTAGTTCACCAAATTATCAAGAAATCTTTCTTCCACATCTATGTACACATCTATGGCTTATCCTTTAGCAATGTAGAAGCCTCATCCACAAACAATAAAATTATACTTAACTCCTCTGAATTTTTTTCTCACTTTAACATGCACTCTTTGCCTCAACTCATTTTATGATATAGGCCATCGCACTTTCTTCTGTCTTGTCATCCAACCATATCCTTGGTCTCGTAATAGTTCTCTCAAATGATAAAATTCTCCGTTCAATTCCATCATATTTCTCTTGAACTCTTTTTCACTCATCCTCCCTATGCTAGCTGCTTTGGCATTCCTTTCTTGTTGATTGTGAGCCTTTCCTAAACCCATCATATGACCACCAATAATCATTTTACCTTCTGTTTCCTCTTCTTGTAAACTCATATTGTTCCTCTGTGAGCTGCAACAAGCCTTCTTCTTGCAACAAGTCTTGTACCTGCTATCAACACTGTTGAAAATAACAACAAGAAATGCTAAAAGTAGAAGTTCTAAAAATAGTATTTTGGGATACCTTCTTATTTTAGTTAGTCCCTAGAGAAGTAAAATTTGAATTTGATCTTAGCAGCTGTTTGTAAAATAATTAATTAATTCATCTTGAGTTAATTAGTTGTAGGAAATCAAACATGAAGTTTATGTGAAGACATGCAACAGTTTCTCCATTGATTGAGGAACTTATCCCTTGATTAAAGGAGATCAGGATGAGTTGTACTTTGAGTTGTAATTAGTTAGCTCAGTTAACTAAGTTAAGTCTAGTTATATTAGTTCAAATAGTTTGTTGAACTGATTGTGAGTTCAGTTAGTTAATGCATGCATGCATGTAACTACTGCACTTCAGATAACTGAATATTCTCTCATAAATAACTCATGCATGTCAGTTCAGTCAGAGACCCAGTTGAGATCAGATAATGGGATAGTGTACTATCAGTTGTAGGAATATTCCTTGGAGGATGTGTTTTGCATGCAGAAGGAATTCATTCCTTGGGGATTGTGTAGTTACTATTGAGGTTGATGGTTGTGTGATGAGGCCAATTCACACAGATGGCATCATTGGACCCCAAAAGAAACTGCGCAAGGAAATAGGAGGCTTGGAGGGTTGGAGGAAGACATATGTTGTGTCTATTCAGTCTGTGAGCATTATTGTTCGATTTTACTGAGAGCTAGATGGCTTGTGAGCTGAAGCTTTATGTAATCTGAACATATTTCCACTTGTATGATACAAAAAAGATCAGGGTTTTAGGTTGAGGCTTTCCCCAAAGTATTCTTCTGTGTTCATATTTGATTGCTTTCTCATTCTCAATTATATGTGTTTATGTGATCTTGCTCATATTCGATTAAGCTTCCACAAAGTTTTTTGTAGAAGTATATCTTGTATTTTTCTTTAGTATATTGCATAATCTGTTAATCTACAGTGAGAAATTCTATATGGTATCAGAGAAAAGGTGATCAAAGGAGAGAACAGTATACAAGAAGGGCGCAGTTCAAAGTTTGAGGTTCCTGAATATAGAAATCGAGTTCTTATCACATCTCAATTTCACCACTGGCGTTCAACAATTTAAGACTCGAGTATGCCCTTGATGGAAACTTGAATTATATAGCCTGGAAGGATCGCATGGAAGCAGTATTAGAGGATAATGGTCTAAAGGACTTCATTGATCAAGAAGTCCCCAAGCCGGTAGCGGCTAATGCTACAAAATTGGCAGAATGGAAGAAATGTGTGGCTAGAGCAAGGAGAATCCTTCTGGAGGGAGTTCGAGACCACATAGTCTCGAGTCTCCATGGGAAGGAGACACTGTTTTCAATGTGGAAAACATTGAAAGATCTATATCAGAACAACAACGATCAGAGGAAGCTGGCGCTGAAAGACAAGCTTCGGAAAATCAAGTGTGAAAAGGGTGACACGATCTCTACATATCTGAACAAGATCACCACCTGCAGGGATGAGCTTGGAAGTGTAGGGATCACGACAAATGATGATGACATGGTGAGTCTTGTGCTTCTCGGTCTTCCTAAGAGCTGGCATAGCTACCAAGACTTGGTAAATGGAAGAGAAAAACTGTCAGATTGGGAATGACTTTGGTCGGATCTGATGCATGAGGAGATAAGAAGAAGCACCAGAGATGGATCCTCGTCAAAGAAAGATGATGAGGAAAATATAGCCTTAGCGAGTAAGGTGAGGAAGGGGAAAGGGAGGGCGTCGCAATCCAAATCCAGTTCTTCCCATGGTGGGAAGAAGTTTGACAAATCAAAAGTGCGATGCTTTCATTGTCATGAAGTGGGCCATTATGCTACGAATTGTCCACAGAAGAAATCCAAGAAGGGATCCTCTAAGGGATCTGATGGTGAAGCACTGGCTTCACAGTTTGAGTTGGATTTCTCTCTTATCGCATGCATGGTTTCATCCATGGTGGGATGTGTTTGGTACCTGGACAGTGGAGCTTCATTCCACATGTCAGGTGACAAGAATCTTTTCAGTACCTTGGAGGAGAAGGATCTCCAGATGCAGATTGAGATGGGCGACGATGGAAAGTACCATGTTTCAGGTGAAGGTACGATTGTGTTTCAGAGGGAGCATGGAGCTCCTCTCACCCTCACTGATGTAAAGTATGTACTAGGCCTGAAGAAGAATCTTGTGTCCGTTGCTATGCTCGAAGATAAAGGCTATGATGTAGTCTTTAGTAAATGAAAGGTATTCATGAGGCATATCGACACTGGATAGACCAAGAGGATAGGGATTCGAGTTAAGAATCTCTACAAGCTGGAGGTAGATGACTGTGCTGCATTGAGTTCCAAAGTTGAGATAGCGCAGAGCCAAGATGTTAGCGAGCTATGGCATAGAATATTGGGCCACTTGCACCATGGAGCCCTGAAGAGCATGGTGCAGATTTCTACCAGACTTCCCAAGGGAAAACTGGAGCAAAAGAATACATGCAAAGGTTGTACCTTGGGTAAGTATGTGAAATCTTCCTTTCCGGATCGAGATAGTAGAGCTAGAGAAATCCTGGAGCGAGTTCACTCAGATGTTTGTGGACCATTCTCTATAGCCTCCACCACTAAACAAAGGTATTATGATATTTTTATTGATGATTTTTCTCATCGATGTTGGATCTACTTTATGCAAAAGAAAGATCAAACCTTCTCAAGGTTTTGTGAGTTTAAAGCCTTGGCAAAGAAAGAATCTGGAAAGAAAATAAAAGCCTTGTGTAGTGACAATGGTGGAGAGTATGTCTCCCAGTAGTTTAAGGACTTTTGCGCTGCAGAAGGAATTAAATGGAGTTGACGGTACCCCATAACCCATAGCAGAATGGGCTGGCCGAAAGAAAGAACAGATCGATTGTGGGAGCAGCTCGAGCGATGTTGCATGACCAAAGCCTACCACTGCATTTGTGGGCTGAGGCATGCAATACAACAATATACTTGTAGAACAAAAACCCACACTATATAATGGGGATGAAGACACCTATGGAGGCCTTTTCCGGGAAGCGACTAGATGTGAGTCACTTCCAAATCTTTGGATCATCGGTTTACTGCCATGTGACCAAAGATGCCTGGAAAAAGCTAGATCCAACAGCTAAATTGGGAATACTTGTGGGGTACACGGATACACCCCACAACTATCTAGTGTTCTTGCCTACTAGTCAGAGGACTGTGGTACGTAGAGATTTGAAGTTTGACGAGGAGAAAGCCATGCGAGTATCACTTGAGAGGGAGTTCAAGTTGCATGCAGATGAGGAACTTTCAGTGCCTAAGGAGGAGGAGCCTCAGATTGATGCAGAGCAGCCGCATGTAGAAGATCTGGGAGTGGAAACATCCACTCATGCTGAGACTTCCAGAGATGGGCGGAAATGATCAAGGGAAGCTAATAGGTTGATGTTCGATGTGCGGGAGAATGTGGGACAACCATCTTCTCAGCGCAGACAAAGGAGGTCGCCCAGGTAGTACACTGGTTACATGGCCCTGGTTGGGGAGTGTGTAGAGTCTGAGCCTTCTTCATTCGAGGAAGCAGTGCAGCAACCCGTCTGGGTTGATGCAATGGTGGATGAGTACGACTTCATCGTTCAGAACTGTGTTTGGGATGTTGTCCCAAGACCTCAAGACAAGTCAATAGTGAGTTCTAGATGGCTTTACAAGGTAAAGCAAGTAGCTGATGGCAATGTTGAGAAGCATAAGGCAAGGTTTGTTGCCTGTGGTTTCTCACAGGTCAAGGGGATCGACTACAATGAGACATTTGCTCTTGTAGCAAGGTACTCATCTATCAGATCGATGTTGGCACTATCAGCTCGGATGGGTTGGAAGCTCCATCAGATGGACATGAAGATAACATTCCTCAATGGGAAGATTGAGGAGGAGGTGTAGATTGAGCAACCAAAAGGTTTCGAGACCTTCAATCGTGAGTCGCATGTGTGCCAACTCAAGAGGGCTCTGTATGGGCTGAAGCAAGCACCTTGTGCTTGGTACACCAGGATCGACAACTATTTCACCGGGTTGGGCTTCACCAAGAGTGAAGCAGATGCAAACCTTCACCACATCATGGTAGAAGGTAAGCCATTGATAATTGTTCTTTATGTCAATGATTTGATTTTGCCAAGTGATGATCAGCTAATCCAGTCTTGCAAGGAGGACCTCGCAAAAGAGTTCGAAATGAAAGACATGGGTCTTATGCACTACTTTCTAGGCATGGAAGTGTGGCAGAGAGATGGAGAAGTTTTTGTGTCTCAAGGAAAGTATGCCAATGAGATCCTCAGGCGGTTCCACATGGAGAACTGCAAACCCATGCAAACTCCTCTCACTAGGAACTGGAGGAAGGAGGATGCTACTGCAGTATACCTAGGGGGATAATATGGGGTACAAAGGGAAGTACCCAAGGGAATAATGTAATAATGGGATGGGCCATAGTAATAAATAAGGTAGTTAACCCGTATCATGTAAGCGACCACAAGTAGTTAGCAATAATCTAATAAGCCCATGGTATTAGATAGATGGTATTGAAGGAACCATGGTAATGACCCATGGTATTGTATGTATGAGGCCTATATAGAGGCTAGAGACTCCCCATTGAGAGATGTCAAGGATTATTGTATGAATAGGCATATGGCTTGTGGAGTGTCCTCCTTCTTTAAGGAGTGAATGTATGGTGTTGCCCTACCTTAAGGGTTTGATTAATAATAAAGAAGCATTTCTATCTATTTATATCATATTGTTTTTGGGTATATTTGTATTTTCATATATTTTCAGGTTAGATCTATAACAAGTGGTATCAGAGCACTTTCTTGGGCAAAAGTGGAGAATTTTTTTTAATTTTTTGTAGGAACTTTCTAGGGCGACGAGTTTGCAGATCAGATCTATATGTTTTGGGGCAAAATTCGCAAAAATTAATTGTAGATCTCAATTCTTTGTGAAAAATACCTAAGTTCAAAAAAAAAATCGGCCAAATTAGAGTTCGGATGAAGGAGATATTGCTGATCTAAAAATCAGTGGTGTTGTAGACATTTTTCGGGGCGTCGAATTTGCAGATCATATCTGTATGATTTGGAGCAAAATCTAAAAAATCTAATTGCATATCTGGATTTTTTGTGAAAAAATACCCAAGTTGAAAAAAAATCGGCTGAATCAGAGTTCGGATTAGGGAGATATCGCTGATCTAAAAATCAGTGGTGTTGCAGACATTTTTTTGGGGCAGCGAGTTTGCGGCGCAGATCTGTACGTTTTGGTGCAAAATATACAGAATCTAATTCCTGCTCTGGATTTTTTGTGAAAAATACCCAAGTTCAAAAAAAATTCAGTTGAATCGGAGTTTGGATGAGGGAGATATCGCTGATCTAAAATCAGCGCTTTTTTCAGAAATTTTTTGGTGACGGTAGGACAATTGCAGTGCGGATCTAAAATTCCAGTGCCTAGATCAGGATTTCTACCACATGGGAAGATGCAGAATGGTTGTTTCATTTATGAAAATAGGTCATAATAGAGATTCTAAGCAAGATTCTAAGCAATATTGATGGAATTGTGGCCATTTCAAATTTTCGCCAAGTAAGTGATTTGTTTTACAAACCCTTTTCATGGCTTATAACAGTAAGTTATTTAAAGGAAAATATGATTGGACTTTTATTGAAAATTTTATAGCATATCATAAGTTGGACCATCCAGGGTGTTGGAAGGACAAAATAGGGTCTTATTTGAGAAATGACGCCGTTATATGGTGGGAATCACTTGATAGTGAGTTTTTGAGGTTATGTAGCACTGATGTAATAGAAGAACTACTTTTGAACGAATGGTCTCATACTAGAAAGGAGAAAACCACAAAACCTAGCAAAGATTTTATTGGTACAGGAAAGAAGGAAACCAAGAAATCTAAAGGGTTATTTTCTGCTAGTATCTCCTTATTGCAGGTTCATGGATTGATTTAGAAGGAGAAGATCATTATGTCTATAAATCCTAGTTGCAAGCATAATTTTATCAATGTTAATTTGGCAAAAAAATTGCAAGTTCCAGCAAAACACATTGAAAACATACAGGTTGATAATGAGGATGTTCAAGTTTATAAAGATTTGAAGCTTTCTATGGATAAGTATGTGTTTCATTGTGACTTTTATACTTCAGATATGGATAACATGGATGTTGTTTTGGGATATCCTTGGATAGAATTTGTGGGGACTGTTAATATCAATGTGCAGAAGAAATTCCTGAAGCTCTGGTATAAAAAGAAGAAAATTACATTGTAGGATATTTCCATTAAGACCCAAGCAGAGACTATGGAGGAAGAAGCACAAATCTCTAATGACACTTAGACATTAGATGATGAGCCTTTGATGGTCGACAATCAAACACAAACAGAGGCTAAAGCAGAAAAGGTTACAAGTACTGATACATTAAATGAGGACTCAGTGGTTGAAGTAATATTGGAAGATAAAAAACCACAGCAAGCACCACAACATGTACCAGATAACTATCAGGCTCCATTAGGTGGTAAATTAAAGAAAGATACAATGTTGGTTAAAACTTTAGCATATCACCACCCACATCACCAAGCAAGAAAGCAACCAACAAGGTGGCAACAAATTAGCTACAAGGACAACAGCCCCGACATGGCATATAGAGAGGGGCGACGATCCACCTACTATAAATCAACACAGAAGAGCTACGAGGATCAAATTCCATCTTAAGCGAGCAAGGCACCAACTAGATCGAGATTTCACCTTTCTCTTGGATGGCTAGATGCACGTGCATGGTACCAGTGGATTACTCTTTTGAGTAGATTTTATTATTTGTTTTCTTCCCATGTTTCGGGGACGAAACATGTTAAGGGGGTGGAATGTAGTATACCTAGGGGGGATAATATGGGGTACAAAGGGAGGTACCCAAGAGAATAATGTAATAATGGGATGGGCCATAGTAATAGATAAGGTGGTTAACCTGTATCATCTAAGCGACCACAATTAGTTAGCAATAATGTAATAAGCCCATGGTATTAGATAGATGGTACTGAGGGAACCATGGTAATGACCCATGGTATTATATGTATGAGGCCTATATAGAGGCTAGAGACTCCCCATTGAGAGATGTCAAGGATTATTGTATGAACAGGCATATGGTTTATGGAGTGTCCTTCTTCCTTAAGGAGTGAATGTATGGTGTAGCCCTACCTTAAGGGTTTGATTAATAATAAAGAAGCATTTCTCTCTATTTCTATCATATTGTTTCTGGGTCTATTTGTATTTTCATATCTTTTCAGGTCAGATCTATAACAGCTACTTCAAGTGAGGTAGTGGCTACTACTGTTTATCGGTAGCTAGTGGCTTCATTTATGTATCTGGTGAACACACAACCCAACTTATGCTTTGTGGTGAACCAGCTGAGTCAAGCTATGGTTCAGCCTACTAAGCTATTTTGGAAGGCAGCGGAACATGTGCTGAGATACCTCAGAGGCACATCTCAGTATGGTTTGTGGTACAAATGGACAGAGGGAGTGAAGCTTCAGGGCTTCACAGATGCGAATTGGGTAGGGAGTCCATCAGACCGAAGAACACTTCTAGAGGAATCTTCAACCTTGGTTCAGTTGCAGTTTCCTAGTACAACAGGAAACAAATATCAGTTGCACTTACCTCAGTAGAGGTTGAATACATGGCTGCTAGTCAAGCTGCATGTGAGGCCATTTGGATGTGGAAGATTCTAGTGGGATTGTTTGGTCAGAGGATGGATCCTATAGTGATCTACTGTGATAATCAGAGTTGTATCAAACTCTTTGAGAATCCAATTTTTCATGACAGGTCCAAGCACATTGATATCTGGTATCACCATCTTCAAGACTGTGTGGTCAAGAGGATCATGTTGTTGCTATATGTTTCGACCGAGGAACAGGATGCAAATATTTTCACGAAAGCATTGTTAAAATCCAAGTTCGAGTTTCACAGAAACAGGATTGGGGTTACTGATAATCCCTTTCTTGTTGAGAGGGAGTGTTGAAAATAGCAACAAGAAATGCTAAAAATAGAAGTGCTAAAAATAGCACTGCTATAAATAGCATTTCGGGATACCTTCCTATTTTAGTTAGTCCCTAAACTAAAATAGAGAAGTAAAATTCGAATTTGATCTTAGCAGCTATTTGTAAAATAATTAATTAATTCATCTTGAGTTAATTAGTTGTAGGAAATCAAACATGAAGTCTATGTGAAGACATGCAACAATTTCTCCATTGATTGAGGAAGTTATCCCTTGATTAAAGGAGATCAAGATGAGTTGTACTTTGAGTTGTAATTAGTTAGCTCAGTTAACTGAGTTAAGTCCAGTTAGATTAGTTCAAATAGTTTGTTGAACTAATTGTGAGTTCAGTTAGTTAATGCATGCATGCATGTAACTGCTGCACTTCAGATAACTGAATATTCTCTCATAAATAACTCATGCATGTCAGTTCAGTCAGAGACCCAGTTGAGATCAGGTAATGGGATAGTGTACTATCAGTTGCAGGAATATTCCTTGGAGGATATGTTTTGCATGCAGAAGGAATTCATTCCTTGTGGATTGCGTAGTTACTATTGAGGTTGATGGTTGTGTGATGAGGCCAATTCACACAAGTGGCAGCATTGGACCCCAAGAGAAACTGCGCAAGGAAATAGGAGGTTTGGAGGGCTAGAGGAAGACATATGTTGTGTCTATTCAGTTTTTGAGCATTATTGTTCGATTGTGCTGAGAGATGGATGGCTTGTGAGTTGAATCTTTGTATAATCTGAACATATTTCCACTTGCATGATATTATAGAGATTGGGGTTTTAGGCTGAGGCTTTCCCCAGAGTATTCTTCTGTGTTCATGTTTGATTGCTTTCTCATTCTCAGTTATATGTGTTCTATTTGATCTTGCTCATATTCAATTACGCTTCCGCAAAGTTTTTTGTAGAAGTAGATCTTGTATTTTGCTTTAGTATATTGCATAATCTGTTGATCTACAGTGAGAAATTTTACAAATACCTCACTAAGCTTCCTCCCAAGCTTAGCCTTTTGGTATCTCTGGTTCCTCCTCTGGAACTTCTTCCTCTCTTTTTCCAAACAATTCTATCCACACTCACTGTGGAATTACCTTCTGTGACAAATTTTACCCAATTGTTACTTTTTGGAAGTCGCCCTTCTTCTAATTCTTTGCAGTAGAACCTCTTCTCCTTCTGTGGAGCATGTCTTCTCCTCAACTTCAAAAGTTATTAGGTTGCTGCACTTTCCCCTACTCACTTCTCTCTTCTCATTTACTTCCCTTACTTCATATCCTTGCCGGGTTTTGTCATGATTCCTCTTTCTTCTCAGAGTCTATTGTTTCCTCTTCTCTTCACAACATTATTGGCTTTCTTCCTAATGTCTATTCCAACCTGCAACCACAGTGCTTTATGACTAGAGTTAACACAAAATAAAACATTATAATATATGTACCAAGATCCTCAATAATCTTCTTGTTGGTCCACTCCTTTGAACCAATTCTCATCCAAAAGTATATCATTGCTTACATCTCCCTACTATGTCTCCACACTGTTGTATCATAATGCAAGCCTGCTCTAACTACTACCTATCCTTCCTTTCTTAAAATAAAACTTCAAAACATCTCTCAAACTTCAACTTAATGTAAAATATATACAAAACAAATTTTGATATAATCTTACTCTGTTTCCCTTTTTAAGAGCTCCGTATGTACCAACTTTTCCTCCACTACTACAGTTCTTCAATATCCTTGACTCATAACGTTTTTCTCTCTCTTCTTCCAAAATTTCAGCGTTCCTATTTCAAGCTTTACCCTGTGGTCCTCAATCCTCAAGCACAAATATAAATTGTAGAACAAACAAATTAACCTTCTTTAGATTCCTCCAAATTTGATCCCGCTACAAATTCACTTTCTGTTTTCTGTACTCTGAGATTTTCAGAGTATTCAAGCTTTGATGCCGACCCAAAATTTGAGCCTGCTTACCCGCAATGCCTAGTCCTACTCTATCCAAAAAGCATTTCCTTCAGCCCTATGAAATTAGCCTTATCAATATATAAATACCTTTACTAATACAGTGAGAAGAGCAGAAAGAGTACTACCAAAACTACTGAATTCAAGTCCCATCATATATAGCCCCCGGGTATAAAGACTTTATTTGTAGTGTTACCTTTTTAACTCCTCTTTTACCCTCTCTCCGCTTTTATTAATTCTATCGCTCCAACCTTTCCTTTTATTTTGAATAGCCCCCGAAGTCAAGCCGTCTTTAATATAAACCTTGGCCACTTATGCCGAGAGCCCCAACTCTTGATTACAAAAACTGTTGGGCTTCTAGTGTTTTGAGATTTCGTGTATTGTCAACTTCACATTATCTTTACTCTGTCATAACCTCGCCAACACGCTAAATCTCCTTGAGGACCCCACAATCTCCGTCCCTTAATAGATCCAGGAAATGGAAATTATTTCTGTTTCCGTCACTTGATGGACCTTGGTCCCTAGTCTTCGAGGCTTAATTAAAAGAACTTATGGGATTCCTTCCTTCCAGATTCTCTGGTCTAGATTTCTGTTACGAGGTTTTGTCAATAGATGGTCTTGCTCCCGCAAGTGACGAACTTCACTCAGAAAGAGAAATTGGCTAAGTGTTGGGCCTTTTCAGGCTTATACTCGGTTTCAACTCTCCAAATCTTTCCGACTTGCTTCTTCCGTGTGTGGGTCGTGCTAGCTTGAACTCCAATTTTGTGGAACCTCCGCTTGTCGCCACTTGGTTGAATTCTTTGCTTATCGCCACTTTGATGATTTTTCCTCTCAGCCCTAATTAATGCCCGACACTTAATTATGAACTCCTATGGGCTTTAATTGAACAAGGTCACTGAAATATCCCCATCAACTGCTACTTCGTTAGATAACAATCCATGTTGCCCAATGAGTTTCTCAGCCCTAATCAATGCCCGACACTTAATTATGAACTCCTATGGGCTCTAACTGAACAGGGCCACTAGAATATCCCCATCAACTGCCACTTCGTTAGATAATGATCCCTGTTGCCCAATAAGTTTTAATAATTATAATTCATAAGCCCTTATGGCCTTCTGATCTTTAGGTTTGGTGCTGTTCCATTTCTGGACTCCATCAATTGTCATTCCCCGACGCTATTATCAAACGGGCTTCCATCGAAACTTCAAAAAATAAGTGTGTTTCGCCTCTATGCCTCAACTTTTGCCTTTAGTTTAATTTATGATCAATGGCTCCTTTCGATGCTGGATACTTTCAGAAGATTCATGTAGCCTCCATTAATGAATCATTGATCCTATGTTGATCAACAATCAACGCTATCTCTCCTGAGCTTATTATAACTACGTTCCTATTGTGATACACTGATATAGCAATAATATGTATATATATACCTATAGATACCTCATGAGATTCATCCACACCTGCAATATTAGATGATTGTGCATTCATACATATTGAGGATGTATATACAATTACCCAACAAGTCCCTGACTGGAAATTCAAACCTGTAGTTATCTATCCATTCCCTCATCCCTACAGTAAAATTACCAAATTTTGTTACTGTAAATTAACACACATAGACCCAAAAAAATGGTGTTCAAACCACTTACAATGCCCTTGAGCTTGTCTACATAACACTTTCTTATCGTATGGCTCATCCGAGCAACACAATCCGCTAACTAGTTACACAGATAGGTTGGTCTGATCACAATTAGTTACCGTCCTAATTTACTCAATCAAAATGCCTTAAATTCCTAGATTTAGGGCCAATTGGAATGAGCCCACTACCATTTAAGCTGCCACCATTTTGTGAATTCGAGATTCACCTTAAAGGTCTATATTTAAGGCGAAAGTTCAAATGACATGACCACTGACATTGAAGTTGCCGCAATTTCAGATTGAAGATTGGTAATACGCCAACTTATCCTCGTGTTGAACACACCTGTGCTTCGGGTATTGCAAACTCGTTATTATTTATCACTATGTAATAAGTTAATGGGTTGGAGAAGGGCTTTATGTATTACAGACTGTTAAGTATTAAGCACTATGTAATAACTTAGGTTAATGGGTTGGATAAGAATAGAGCAATAAATAAAATTAAAAAGTAATAAATCAATCCAATCCAATTAATTCAAATCCCATTCTAGCATCCCCTCCTACTTTGCTTTTCATCCTCAGTTGAGAAACAACTCGATTCCACTTCAGCAGGTGCTTAGAGCACGCTTGCAAGTAGAATGTTTTCATTTATGTTTTTGGATATTGTTAATAATAATGTGGTCATCTTACAGAAGGTCCCTACGATTCTACAGTAAGCGGCATCCGCGCATGGTTTTTCAAGTGATAATACTAATGTTGAATGGTGATTGTGATTGTGCAGAGAGTGATCCCTTTTCTCAACCTCTTCTAGAAGCTTCCCATGATGAAGCTCCCTTCTCTGGATCTTTGAATGTTTCAATGAAATCGAAGGGAAAAAATGTTGATGTCAGCTTGTACGATGAGGCTTCATCTGATCTTCCAAAGACATCAGAAGATTTCGATGTCAATCTAAATATTTTAGGAGCCCCCGGTGTAATGAAGCTCCATCCTCCTCCTATTCTTCCAATGGACCAACCAAATCCAAATCCGATCTCATTAGCAACATATGTAAATATATTGATAAAGTCGAGGATTTCATTCTCGATGACCTTATGAAGCACATGTCTGAGCTTCTGAAACTACGAGAGAAGGTAGATAACAATCTGTCATATCCATCTGATATTAAATGCGAATTATATTACAAGGAGAATACGAATTGTATAATTAGATAAGATTATCATTATAGTCAGGTATCTGATTTGAATATATTTCATTTCTTGCATTTTCTTAGGGAAATCATCAAGAAGCATCGATTCTAGGTCATTTTCCTTGGCCCGACTTTCCAGGCTTGCAGAAATTAAAGGAGATCGTGTCATTTGGAACTGACCCGTGGATAAAGGATATACATGGACTTGTTAAAGCACTGCTAAAGCAGGTAGGAAGGGTAAATTTTGCTACTATTGCACCTCTTATGGTTGCCCATACTTTGGAAAGATTAGATGCTAGTATCACCAACAGAGAAAAGTGTTGACATCTTATAAAAGAAATGTATGATCTTGCCATTGTTCTAAAAGGATTGAGAGAAAGCGCCGAGGGAATGCAGGATGTAATGCAAGAAGCTACATCATTGATAATTGAAGGCGCGCTCGTGTGCTCTACTCAGACTGGCTGTTCTGCCTTTACAAGGTAATACTCAACATTCCGTAGTTAATCTTATCTACCAGCCTATGTGTATAGTACAGGTCAAATGCAGACAAAGGCCATGGTTAATACCCAAAGATAGGAAATAAGTGTTTTCATTATTTGATTGCAGATTCTTCTCAACGTCACCATTAGAATTCGAAGGAGCTCTGAGTAACATCAGACAGAAGTTAAATGCCATGTATATGAAAATTAATACCGAAATTGCTTTTCGTGGTTTCAATCTCATCGAGCATCAGGAGAGGTCCCCTCTTTCGAAATAATACCCTCCCTGTGCTGGTAAATATACTACCAAGTTAATTTATTTAATTTCGAAGTTTCTTTATGAATAATATTAAATATGCATCTGATTTGGATTTAGATTTAGATTTTGAGAAGGATTAAATTTATTGAGTTACAATTTTTTTTTAGAGTGAAAAGAGATTTTATCTTTATTCAAATTTCTTGAGTTACAAATCTGTTTACAGTGAAAAGGGATTTGATCCCTATTCAAGAGTTGTAAATTTGAAGTTAAAATCAGGTTGGTTTAATTATTAATTAATTTATTAATATTTTTTTAGTAATTCCTAAGTTTCTATTAATTCTTATAAATGATGCATCTTTGAGAGCTATTCAAAATCATACCACCAGCCTCATTCCTACTATGAAAAACATTTGACTAAAATAACAAAAAGCCACAGGTTCAAAAACAAATTGCCATCTTGACTAGAAGAAACAAAGTACCCAAATACAACTCACTATCATAATCAATTACATACTTATAATTATAATTGTTATTATTATTATAAATATAATCATTAACTTTTTACTTTTTATTTTAGTTTTAATTTGATGTTGCCAAAATGTTTTATTGAAAATTATAATTAATATTTATTATATATATATATTTTTAATCTTAATTTTATTTTTTATGTAATTTGATAGAGTCAAAATATTTAAAAAAACATTACATTACAACATTTGTGGAGAATCTTTTGCAAAACAATTATTTTAATATTTTTGAAATTGTAAAATGAATTTTTTTATTTAAAAGTGTATTTTGTTAGAATGTTTTTAAGTTAAAGTAGAGTATTTTGTTAAAATGTTTTTGAGAATGAAACTTTTGTAAATATATTTTTAGAGAGGTCTATCAAATTATTGCAAAGTCAAATTAAATAAATAAATTCAAGAACTTGTTAAAAGGAAGTGAATTTACCAATGTGAAAACTATATATATATATATATATATATATATATATATATATATATATATATATATATATATCAGTTAGGCATTGGTGGCTACATCATGGTCATGTTCAAGAATAACACACTCTCTCTCTCTCTCTCTCTCTCTCTCTCTCTCTCTATATATATATATATATATAAAAGTTAGGTATTGGTGGCTACATCATGGTCATGTTCAAGAATAACACCTAAATAGGGTGGGAGCCGGTAACTTAACATCTAGGAGTGCGAAAACCCCAATACCCATGGAAAATTAAATAATAATTATTTATACTAGAAAACTTTATTTTAAAAGAAAATCCCTCTATTTAAAAAATTACAATAATTGTTTATTTTATAAAAAAATCAATTTAATGTAAAAGCTAAATTAAATATAATAATTTGATGCAAGCCCAAAATTTGATCCTCCTTACCCACAGTTCCTGGTCCTAAAAGCGCTTCCTTCAGCCCTGCAAAATCAACTTTATGGGGATATAAATCCATTTAATAACACAGTGGGAGGAGCCGAAATAGTTGTACTAAAACCACAGAGTTCAAGTCCTATCATATATACCCGCTAGGTGGAAAGACTTTATTTACAGTCTCATCCTTTTAGCCCCTCTTTTACCCTCTCAGCGCTTTTATTAATTCTGTTTTTCCAACCTTTCCTTTTATTTTGAATAGCCCTCGGAGTCAAGCCTTATTTAATATAAACATTGGCCACTTATAGATGTGATCCAATAGAATGATAAGGCACAAATTTTATACATATAACCTCCTACATAGAGCCCAACTTTTGATTACAAAAACTTTCGGGCTTCTGGGTGTTCCAAGATTCCAGGTATGGTCCACTCCACACCGTGTTTCCTCTATCGTAACCTCGCAAACACACTCACTCTCCTTGAGGACCCCATAATCTTCGTCGCTTAATAGATCCGAGGAACATAAAGTATTTTCGTTGTTGTCACTTGACGGTCCTTGGTCCTTGGTGCTCAATTAAAATAACTTACCCGAATTCACCGTTTTGGGTTGTCTAATCCAAATTTATGCTACGGGGTTTCGTTAATAGACAACCCCTGCTCCCACAACTGGCAAACTTCACTTGGAAAGCGAAATTGGCTAAGTGTTGCACATTTTCAGGCTTATACTCGATTTCGACTCTCCAAATCTTCCTGTCTTGCGACTTTCGGGTTTGGGTCCCGCTGGCTCGAACTCCAATTTTGTGGAACCTTTGCTTGTTGCCACGTGGTTGAGTTATCTGTCTATTGCCACTTTTATGATTTCACCTATTGGCCCCACTCAATACCTGACACTTAATTATGAATTCCTTTGGGCTCTAATAAAATAGGGCAACTAGAAAATCCTTGTTAATTGCCACAATGTTAGTTAATGATCCATGGTGCCTGACAAGTTTTGATAATTATAATTCATAAGCCCTTACGAGCTTTTGACCTTCCAGCCTGACGCTCTTGTTCCGTCTCTTAGATCCATCAATTGTTGTTCCCCAGTGTTGTTATCTAACGAGCTTCTATCCAAACTTCAAAAACTAAGTGTGTTTCGCCTCGATGCCTCAACTTTTGCCTCTAGCTTAATTTATGATCTCTGACTCCTCTGGTTTAGTCTCGTTCTTCCATATTGGTCTCTCTTTCTCTCTCCGTGTTGATACTGGATACTTTCATAAGACTCATGTAGCCTCCATTAATGGATCATTGACCTTACGTTGATCAACAATCAACGCTATATCTCCTGAGCTTATTATCACTACGGTCCTTCTGCGCTGCTCCAATCTGGCAATAATATGTATATATATACCTACAAATCCCTCTTAAGGTTCATCCACACCTACAATATTAGATGATTGTGTTTTCATACATATTCATGATGTATAAGAAATTATGCGGTATCCATTAATAAGCAAAGACTCGTACTTCAATTGTAATTGAAATGACATAATTCCATATTATATACACACAATTAAAATACCCTTGGTCTGAATTTACATCATTTGGCCCTTTAAGCCTTAAAGCCACTTTTGGCCTCTATGCCTCTCTAGCTTTTTCTTGGATCTCTTCCTATTCCTCCTTATGATAAATAATTTTTCTACAAATTATATACGAAAAGGGAATCATGAACCATAGTTAGTTCAGATCCACAATTCCATCAACAATCTGTAAATCTAGCCTCTCTAGATCCTCAAAATCCTCCAAAAATCCAACTAACTCCTAAATCTCTTTAACTCTCCAAAATACTCTCAAGATCTCTCATTTAGAGAAGATATGATTACATCAATCCTCACTATAATCACTTATGTACAACTATTCTAGAAATATAGGACAACACCTTAAATTAAACAAATCCACTCATTTAGGAAATCAACTCTTGTGGTAAATGAAATGCCTAGGTCTATTCAAAAGGAGTACTGACTTGAGGGTAAGATGCTCCTGCATCATACTCCCAAGGTGAAAAAAAATCATGGTCTCCTAACCATGTGTTGGTGAAATTATGCTTTCCTAAATCCCAAACTTTGTTCTGCAGTTGGTCCTTCTCTTTGTTATGTCATTACTCCACTGTTGTCTTCTTCATCCCTCAGGCTTCCATACTTTATGTTGTAGTTCTCCTCCTTCTTTGTTGATGTAATCTTGCTCCATCATCTGAAATATGTTGTCCCTTAATTTCCTTTGCCTTAAACACCTCTTATGATGAGGTTATTTCAACATCAACGTCCTTATCTCTTCAATCTCCATGTCTAATTGATCTTCAGGCTGGTTCATACTTTGTGACTCTTTGTTTCTTTCTTGTTGAACTTTATTGTTGTTATTCCTCATTTTTTGTTGCAGTACTTTCACCTTATATTCCTTAAAATTATTGGAACTTGTTTTGTTTGCACTTCCTTCTTTTGTTGGACTTGGATTTTCCAACCAATCCTCTAAAAATCTGAGCTTTGCTGCAAAATTATTTCCCACACTAATTTTCAACTTTGATTCTTTAGTGATGGAATTGGTTCCTTTTGTTCCAACATTATCATTATCATATTCTATAGAAGTTTTCAATAATTGTCCATCTCTAACATCTGCAAAAATTCGCTCAATTAGTAATTCCTTGATCTCATCCATCTCCTCCAATAGCCTCATTTTTTCATCAACCTGCAAAAATATGTCAGCTGAATGTTGTCCATTACCTGCATACACACACAAATCATTAGGTTTAAAAGCATAAGGTTCCTCAGCCTCGGTTGATGCCTTAGTCAACACATCCTTATGTTGGTTTGAACTAATCTAGTAGTTCACAAAATTATCAAGAAATATTTCCTCCACATCTATGGCTTATCCTTCAGCAACATAGAAGCCTCGTCCACAAACAATCAAATTATACTCAACTGCTTGTAGTTGTTTTCTCACTTTAACATGCACTCTTTGCCTCAACTCTTTTTATAATATAGTCCATCTCACTTTCTTATGTCTCATCATCGAACCATATCCCTGGTCTTGTAATAGTTGTCTCAAATGATCAAATTCTTCGTTCAGTTCCATCATCTCTCTCTTGCACTCTTCTTCACTCATCCTCCCTATGCTAGCTGCTTTGGCATTCCTTTCTTATTGATTGTGACCCTTTCCTGAACCCATCATATGACCACCAATAGTCATTTTACCTTTTGTTTCTTATTCTTGTAAACTTATATTGTTCCTCTGTGAGGTGCAACAAGCCTTCTTCTCGTAGCAAGTCTTGTACCTGCTATCAATACCTCACTAAGATTCCTCCTGTGCCTAGCCTTTTGGTATCTCTGGTTCCTTCTCTGGAACTTCTTCCACTCTTTATCCAAGCAATTCTACCCACGCTCACTATGGAATTACCTTCATTGACAACTTTTACCCAACTGTTACTTTTTGGAAGTCTTCCTTCTTCTGGTTCTTTGCAGTAGAACTTCTTCTCCTTCTCTAGAGCATGTTTTCTCCTCAGCTTCAAAAGCTATTATGTTGTGTTGCCGATGCTAGACCTGCCAACATTCAGGGGATCACCTTGTTATGAAGTCCCAACTAGACCTCATACCGTTTGGTGTAGGAATCCCATTTGGTATGATGGCCCGGTTACCATTATTTTAAAGATTTTCCTCAACTCTTGCTTGTCAACACAGGAGATTGGTCTACTTTATCTTCGAGAAGTGAGGTTTGCCTGTGTACTAATGTCACTTGTGACAATGGTTCTTTCACTCTAGAGGGAGAGGGTGGGAGTGAGTACCAAGCCAGTTGGGAGGAACCCCAAATTCTGTTAGGAACACACAACACAATAGGACGTGCACAACTTTTGGAAGAACAATCCACATGGATGTAGAAGTCACAACACACAAGGGAAGATAACACGTACAACACTCAGTGGATGATTCCGCACGAGTGCAATGGTTGTTATAGAAAGTTTTATGTGAAAGGTATGTCTGATGTCTAGGGAGGTAACCAACATGGCCGAGACATTGTTAACAACATATACAACACATTTTCACTAACATATATGTATTAAAACAAGTGAATGAGTTCAAGTGTTAAATATAGGTTAAAGAAACATGCATTACAAGTGTTCAAGATTAGTCTTATAAGAGTTACAATGCATGTGTCAAAACGTGTTGGCCTATTAGCAGGCTTTTGAATTAAGCGAAAGTTCTACGACACATCGTTACACCATACATCACTAATGAGGTGAAAATTCCTTTACATGTACAAATGAGGGGGTATTTATAGCCAAGGGTGAAACTGACCCTTGTGGTTGTTTGACTACCCTCATGATTGTTTGACTTCCATGACTTTTTGACTTTACATGACTCTTCATACAACAAGTGGGTCTCTTGGACTTCCACATTACATTACATTGATTGATAGTATGGCCCACAGTTGAGATGTGGACGACATGACTCATGACAAGACCCGGCATGACAATGCTAGTACATTCGTGATGATGTTGGTGTGCATGTTGAGTTGCAGTGTGACTAAGTGATGGATGTCCTCATGGTGTGTCACAACTTCACCTCCACATGGCAAAGTGCGCAGAGTCTTTGATTGTCATCGGTTTGCTTGATGTTGCATTCACACATTTATCATTGCTTGTATGTTGGTAATCTTAACAGGTTCATCTGTTTGCGAAAGGTGCATGTTCGTCCATCCGTGAATACATCTTGCATGTTTGCTCATCCGTCCATCTGTGAACACATATTTGCATGATCATTCATTCATTAGCACATCTCTTTGCATGCATCTTTTGTTCTTATGTTGGCGAACATGTCCTTCTCCATGTGCTCCCTTTGTTCATCCCATCCATCATCGCGCCATATTTATTTGTGTACCTGTATCTGTAGTCATTCATGATGAGACAACATCAAATCAATAAACCTCCTAGTCTACCATGATGCATGATCATTTCAGATGCAAGCGACCAAGAGAGGATACAAGGTTGCGAAATGCGATGGAGGCTCCGGACATTGCTGATGAAAACTGTGCAACAATCATTGGGTGATGGAGATGGGCAATCCAGATCAACAGTGACTGTCCTTGTGATCTGCATCAGTTGGAAGACAAAATTTCGTAGTTTTTTAGAGGAATAGTCTGCGTTGCGGGAAGGAGGGGCAGGAAAATATGCATAATTTCTAGAAGGAGTGGGCAAGGGGAGCTTGGCAACAAAAACTATCTAGTTCCTCGAGGGAACTGACAGTTCGTTGTTGGGTCACTAGCAGCAAAAACTAGGCAATTCCTAAGGGGAACTAGCAGTCAGCTGACGGGAGCTAGGAAGCAAAAACTGTGCAGTTCTTGGAGGGATCTGGAAATCAGTTGCTATAGTTTGGCAACAAAAATTGTGTAGTTCCTAGAGGGAACTGCAGTCAACTGTTGGAGCTTCGTAGCAAAAACTGCGCAGTTCCTGAGGGAAACTGGCAGTCGGTTGCCGGGAGCTTTTAGCTTGAAAAACTACACTGATGCTGGGAGGCTAGCCTGCTGATCACCCTTGTGTAGTTTTTGAGCTAAGAAGACTGCTGGGTAGCAAAGGGATTTCTCATGAAAATTGCACAGTTTTTTGGGTGAGTAACCAGTCAACTGGTTGGAGGGATCACTGTAAAAATTGCACAATTTTTTAGGGAGACAGGGATAGGAACTTGGTGTCCGTTTGGTATGTATGCATAGTTTTCTCAATGAGTGGAGTGGGCAAGATTTGCAGCCTCTCCACAATTTTTAAGGGGAGTCAATCCTAGAGTGGTTGCTAGGTCAAACTCTCCGGTTGACTAGCGTGAACGTTGATTGATTTGCTTGCGGGCAACACAACTTAAAATGGCTTGCTTGGTGCTTTTGCATTGTTCTGGATGACATTCGATGGTAGGGTGATGGTCCAATTGTCAGAGGGGAATCCGGTTGTCAGAACTTCAACAAAGTGACTAAGTGTGTGAATGAGTGAAAGATTCACACGTGATATTGCAAACCCACACATGACTAAACGACGAGACGACTCAAACCATCTAGACAAACATGCTGAACATGTCTAATCGACGGTGTGAGCGACAAGTGTGACACTTGGGATTGATCATTGGTTGACCGTGATGACGCTTGCGTGACAATGTATGTGACTTCTTGTGTGAGTGCGACAGATGTATTCATAGTGAACACAACATGTACACACGAAGCGAAGACCTTGAGTATAACTAGAACTCGGTCGTAAGCATGACAGTGACATCAACATGCAAAAGCTTGGATGGAATGATCAAGCAAGGTGGGTGCGAAAATTGACATGAGCTCACGGAGTGAACTTGAGTGCATGTAGTCATCAAGTAAAAATCTCAAAGGAGGCTCCGAAATAGGATGCAGGCCAAAATTTTGGAGGGTGGTTGTAGCCGCTACAACAGTTGACGACACACTGGTAGAACTCCAACTTCTCTGTTTTGGTTCATTGATAGCACAGGGCCTTGGCATTTCAGGGAGTGTTAAATCGCTATGCGGGTTACTTTGGATTCCCTACTTACCCCATGGACATACATCGTTCACCTTTTTCCAACTCAGTCAAACACAATCAAAAGTTCAACTTGATCACAGTGTTTCGAAATAGGGAAGGGCAGTTTAGCTCGCAAGTTGAAGATTTCAGAGTATACGTTTTCATCTTTGGTGTTGCTCCACTGCTAGCATCCTGGACAGTACCCCGACGGAGTCACGCAGGAACACACACATTTCTCCACTGCTAGCGAGCTTGGTCAGTGCCCCGTGGAGTTGCATGCTTCACCTCTCTGCGCAGAAAGCCTTTCTTTTCTTTCGCCTTTGTATTTTTTTCAAGGGGAGTGTGCATAGGCACTTATTTATTTTTGGGGTGGAAGTGGGATCTCGAATTATTGAGAGAAGAAAAGTTTGTTCCTTCAATGAATCATTTAAGACCTCTAACATAGGTTTGCTCATTTAGCTTTTCCACTTCTCTGTTTCTACTAGTTAGATAAGATTTAACACAGAGAGCAGAAAGTTGAGTGCAGACATGAGGCTTCCCGGTGTGGACACATGTTCATGGTTGGACCAAGACTTCCCTTGCAGACGACTCGTATTTTCCATCAAGACTTCATCGGCCGAAGGTTAGAACCAAGCACATAGAAGATGGACACAAGACTGCCCAAGTGCTGCAGTGTCACAAGTCTCTTCAAATCTCAGCCACATACTCATTCAAAAGCCAGAACGTTGTAGTTGGCAACATTTATTTTTGGAAACAAAAATAGTAAGGTATCAAGCAAACAAAACAAATGTAAACAAAAATAGTAAGCAGAACAAACCAAATAAAAACAAAGATAGTAAGCAAAGCAAACAAAATGAAAAAAACATGAAACAAGCAGACTATGTACATGGCACGGGGCGTAGCCCGACCTACTGAAAGTAGTGTTTGAGATCTTGGTCGTTGACAGGAAGTTTGTTAATCCTTCCGCCAAGTGATTGCAGATGGTACATGTGTGAGCCAAGCTTCTCATGGACTGTGTACGGACCAATCCACAGGGACTGGAACTTCATATGTTTGCCTTTGTCTTCATGGGACTTATCCCATTTAAGAACCAAGTCACCAACACCGAAGTTAGCTTTCCCTACAGACTTCTTATCGAACCATCTCTTGATACAGTTGTAGTGGAGTGTGAATTTTTCTTTTTCTTTCATCATTTCTTCCTAAAGATTATGCAGAGCATCCATCCTACGCTGAACTAGCTGACAAGGCTTGCCTTGGGATTCTTAGGAAAGCTGAAGCGCAGGCAAGTAGATATTGGGTAGAAGGATGGATTCTTTACCATAAAACAGGAAGTACAGTGAGGTATTCAGAGAGGGTTTTGATGTTACACGGTGAACCCATAATGCATTTGTCAGGGTGGTATCCCAGTTGCGCTACTCAAAGAAAACTGTCTTTTTGATTATGTGAATGAGGTTTTTATTCGTGGATTCTGCTAGATCGTTTCCTTGCGGGTGGTAGTTAGATAAGCTTTTGAGCACAATACCATTCTGTAATGCAAAATCATAAAGTTTCAAAGACAAAAAGTACGTTGCAGTATCAAATACAAGTGATACTGGTATGCCAAAGCATGAGATGATGTTCTGCTGGAGGAAAATGATGACCTCATGATCGTTCACTTGTTTGAATGGAACTGCTTCTATCCACCGCATGAAGTAATCAGTTGTTGTTAGAATGTAGCGGTGTCGCTTTGACGAATGTGGGAAGATTTCCCCAATGATGTCTAGGCCCCACTATTAGAATGGGTCAGAAATTGCAACAGGGTGCAGTGGGACTGGTGATCTTCGTGTCTTGTTGGCGCATCATTGACAGACCGGGCACTTGCGAACATGAGCATGTGCATCCTTGAATAATGTGGGCCAGTAGAAACTGACTTGCATAACTTTGTGTGCAGTGGTGTTTCCTACAAAGTGACCCTCGATGGGTCCATCATGCAGATATTGTAGTACCTTCTCTGATTCATGTGCCTCCAGGCACCTGAGAAAAAAATTGTTTTTGTGCTTCCTATAAGGTACTCTGTGCACCGACTGATATGCTAAGAATTTGAGGCACAATTCCCTCTTCTGTATTATGGAAAAGTGAGAGAGCACGGTGTTGTGCTCAAGGTATTGGCGCACATCTGTGTACTAAGAGGTTTTGTCTTCAGTGGGTGTTACTCGCCTTATATCATACATCTCAATTTACTTCTCCCATCTGACAAGCTCTTCTTCACTCTTTTGTGCATGTACTACTTCAGCTACAAGTCGGCAGAGCCCATGTCTTTTGATCGTGTGAACTGGCTTGATTTCAAGATCATACTCTTGCAAGCCTATCATCCAGTTTTCACGTCGTTCCCCCAGTTCTTTTTGTACAAGCAATGTGTGGACTGTTGGGTGAGGGACGAAGACTCTGTAGTGGTTCTTTAGCAAGTAGGGCCTAAAGTGTTTCACCACCTTGGAAACCACATATGCTTTCTTGTCAATGATAGGGTAATTGAGTTTTGGTCCCTGCATGCTTGCGCTCATGAAGGAGATTGGGCATTCATTGTTCATCTTGTCCTTCTAAGTGAGTACTACAACAAGTGAATTATTGGAGGCAAAGGTGTATAGTAGGAAATACTTCTTGAAGTCTAGGTTGTTGGGTGCGGAACCTGATTATCTTTTGTATTCAAAGATCTCAGCCGAATGTATACCCCAGGAAGAATGTACACCCCTCCACGCGGGGGGGACTTGTCCCCCCTGTGAGGGTTCGGGGGAAGCGCCCCCGAAGCTAAAAATAGATATAAAATTGCCTTGTAAAAGTCTGGTAATTTCTAGTCAATCTGGGCCATTCATGAGGTGGATGATCTGACGGTAGAAGTTATGTTTAATTTAGGGTTCTTTTCCCTAGAAGGAAACCCCTCACTATATATGAGGGAATTGTATTATGTCTATGTATATCTATATTCTGAGTGAGGAAGAGAGAGGAGATTGAGAGCGAAGAGGGAGTTACAACGGATTTGTTGTAGGTTGTATCTCTTCAGTTTGCTGGATAATATAATAAAAGAAGGACTGGATGTTTCTCCATGGACGTAGCCTGAATTGGGTGAACCACGTATATCTGTGTCTCTCTTGTTTTATGAGTTTTCTGTGTTTATATTTCTGCAATATTTTATTTGTTCCATTGCTTTGTAATATATATAATTTTATAACTACTGGTATCAGAGCCGAAGGTCTATTTGGCTGATAAACTCACAGGAGAGAAGGGTTCCTAATTTGAGCGGGAGCAATGGTGGAAGATGGTAGGTTTAGGGTTGAAAAATTCAATGACTAAAACTACCTGCTGTGGAAGATGCAGATGGAAGATTATCTGTATTAGAGAAATATGTACCTGCCATTGAGTGGAAAGACAAAGAAGCCGACGAGTATGACAGACATAAAATGGAATATTCTCGACAAAAAGGCACTTGGAATAATATGGTTGTGCCTAGCGGCATCAATAGCGTTTAATATTTCAAAGGAAACGACAACAGAGGGTTTAATGTTGACATTGGCCAAACTATATGAAAAAGCCTTGGCCTCAAATAAGGTATTTCTTATGAAGAATTTCTTTAATATGAAGATGTCAGAAGGTGGATCTGTTGTAGACCATTTAAATGATTTTAATACAGTTACAAGTCAGTTAAGTTCTGTAGGGGTAACTTTTGATGATGAAGTTAGGGCTCTGTTATTTCTGTGCTCATTTCTAGAAAGTTGGAATTGTTTAGTTATGGCCATTAGTAACTCTATCTCTGGATCTAGTATTTTAAAGTTTGATGATGTTGTCGGTGCAATCCATAGCGAGGAAATGCGACGGAAAAGCTCTGGTGAGACATCAAGTAATGTTTTGACTGCAAAGACTAGGGGAAGAAAAATGGAAAGAGGAAAGAGCCCACGATATCCAGTAAGTCAAGAAAAGGCAGATCCAAGTCCAGATCAGGGATAGTGTGCTGGAAAGGTGGGAAAAAAGGACACCTAAAGAAAGACTGCAAGTCTCGGAAGGGAAAAGGAGGAGATGCGCAACAAGAAACTAATCATGACGAGAATGTAATAGGTGATGTGTTGCAAAATGCTTTGATTCTTTCACTAGAAAATATTATTGATGCCTGGGTGGTAGATTCAGGGGCCTCATTCCATGCCACACCTAATAAGAAACATTTTCATGATTATGTTCAAGGAGATTTTGGACAGGTTCGATTGGGTGATTATAAACCCTTGTAAAATCATTGGAATGGGTATAGTTTTCATAAAACAATAGAATCGAAATCAATGGCTATTGAAGGAGGTAAGGCATCTTCCAGATTTGAAGAAAAATTTGATTTCAACAGGGCAGTTGGGAGGTGAAGGTTTCGTAACTAATTTCACACATAAAACCTGGAAGGTCACTAAAGGATCCCTGGTAATAGCGAAAGGAGAAAAGGTTGGTACATTGTACTTATGCAATGGTATTTCTAATTCTGTTAATGCTTTAACCTCTACAGGAGAAGATACGGAATTGTGGCATCGTAGGCTCGGGCATATGAGTGAGAAGGAGATGCAGATTCTTCACTCAAGAAATTTGTTGCCAGTTTGAAGCATGTTAATTTAAAATTCTATGAGAATTGTGTTTATGGAAAACAGAAGAGAGTCAAATTCCTTAGAGTTGGGAAAGAAAAGAAGAGCGAAAAATTAGAGCTTGTGCATACAGATGTGTGGGGACCTTCTTAGGGATCATCTCTTGGTGGCTCTCATTATTATGTTACTTTTATTGATGATGCAACCAGAAAAAACTGGATTTATTGTATTCAAAATAAATCTGATGTATTTGATACTTTTAAGGAATGGAAAGCTTTGGTTGAAAATGAGACAGGAAAAAGGTTGAAGTGTCTCAGATCAGACAATGGAGGTGAATATTGCAGCAAAGAGTTTGATAGGTACTGTTCAGAGAATGGAATTAGTAGAGAGAAGACAGTTCCAGGAACACCACAAGAAAATGGTGTGTCCAAAAGGATGAACAGGACAATCATGGATCATGCAAGGTGCACGAGATTGCATGCAGGATTTCCTTTACAATTTTGGGCAGATGTTGTAGATACTACTGTTTATCTAATAAATAGAGGGCCTTCAAGTTCCTTGGATGGTGGTATTCCAGAGGAGGCATGGACAGGTAAAAAGGTAAACTACTCCTTTTTAAAGACTTTTGGTTGTGAAGCCTTTGTCCACATTAACAAAGAAAATAGAACAATGCATGAGGCAAAATCAAAGAAATGTACCTTTATTGGATATGGTGTTAATGATTTTAGTTATCGCTTATATGATTATGAAAAACACAAAATTATTAGGAGCAGAGATGTAATATTCAATGAAAAGGTTTTGTATAAGGATCAGTTGCAAGAAAAGAAACAGGAAAAAGGAAACAAAGAATACACAGTGCTTAACGATATCACAAGAAAAGTGATGGTGCCTGAAAATCATAATGATTAATAGCCAAAACAACAACCACAACAAAAACAAGCACTTCAAACACCTAAAAGTGGTGTTAGAAGATCTACTAGGACAAGTAGACCCCCTGAATGATACTCTCCTTCATTATATTATGTATTGTTGACTGATTTTGGTGAACCATGTTATGAAGAAGTAGTGCAGGTAGAAACTAGGGAGAAGTGGGAGCAAGCCATGAAAGAAGAGATGGACTCCTTAGCACATAACCAGACTTGGGACTTAGTCAGGTTGCCTGCAGGTAAAACAACATTGCAGAATAAATGGGTTTACAAGTTGAAGGAAGAAGATGGAGGTCGAAAAAGGTATAAAGCTAGAATTGTGGTGAAAGGGTTTGCACAGAAAAAGGGTATAGACTTTGATGAGATATTTTTTCTTATTGTGAAAATGACTTCAATCAGAACTATTCTAAGTCTAGTAGCAGCTGAAGGTTTGCATCTTGAGTAGTTAGATGTAAAGACAACCTTTCTCCATGGGGATTTGGAGGAAGAGATATATATGCAGCAACCACAAGGATATGAGGTAAAAGGGAAGGAGAAACTAGTGTGTGGGTTGAGGAAGAGCTTGTATGGCTTAAAGCAGGCTCCAAGGTAGTGGTATCTAAAATTTGGCAGGTTTATGTCTGAACAAGGTTATACTAGGTGTCACTCTGATCATTGTGTTTATCTCAAAAGGCAAAATGATGGTAGCTATATTATATTGTTATTGTATGTAGATGACATGCTTGTTGTAGGTTCTAACATGCAGGAAATTGAGGTGCTCAAAAGAAAATTGGCAAACTCATTTGCAATGAAGGATTTGGGTGCTGCAAAACAAATCCTTGGTATGAGAATAACTAGAGATAGGAAGAATCGCAAATTAACATTGTCTCAAAGTGAGTACATAGAAAAGGTGTTGAAAAGGTTTAATATGCAAAATGCAAAACTAGTTAGTATACCTTTGGCTAGCCATTTCAAATTAAGTAAGGAGGCGTGTCCCAAGACTCAGGAAGAAATGGCTCATATGTCTAAAGTTCCATATGCATCAGCAGTTGGAAGCTTAATGTATGCAATGGTCTGCACAAGGCCTGATATTGCACATGCAGTGGGAGTTGTAAGCAGGTACATGAACAATCCAGGAAAAGAACATTGGATGGCGGTGAAGTGGAAACCTAGGTATTTGAGAGGTACCACAAATCAAGCATTATGCTTTGGTGGTTCAAACATTGCTCTACAGGGATATGTTGATGGAGATATGGCAGGTGACAGAGATAATAGGAGGAGCACTACATGATATGTATTTACTGTAGGTGGAACAGTTGTCAGTTGGGTTTAAAAAATCCAAAGTGTTGTTGCACTTTCAACAACAGAAGCAGAGTATGTTGCTGCTATAGAGGCTAGTAAAGAAATGATTTGGTTACAAAGGTTTCTGGATGAATTGGGTAAGAAGCAAGAGTTGGGCAGGTTATACAGTGACAGCCAGAGTGCCATAAATCTTGAAAAGAACTCTTCATTTCATTCCAAGACTAAACATATATAGCTTAAGTACCATTTGATACGGTCAACATTGGAAGATGGACAGTTAAAGCTGGAAAAGATACACACTAGCCAGAATCCTACAGATATGCTAACAAAAGTTGTAACCAGGGAGAAACTGAGAATCTGCTTAGTTTCAATTGGTCTTCAAGTATGATGAAGAAGATGAGAAACAACCAGGTCCAAAGTGGAGTCATTATCTAGCAAATGAAATAGCGGTGGAGTTGCTATAATCAGTCTCCAAGTGGGAGATTATTGGGTGTGGAACCTGATTATCTTTTGTATTCAAAGGTCTCAGCTGGATATATAACCCAGGAACACTGTAAACCCTTCCACGCCAGGGGGTGAGGGGGGGACTTGTCCTCCCCGCGGGGGTTCGGGGGGGCCAATCCCCCCTGGTTGGGGGGTCCAGGGGCCAACGGTCCCCTGACGGGGGTTTGGTGGTAGCGCCCCCGAAGCTAAAAATAGATGTAAAATTGCCTTGCAAAAGTCTAGTAATTTCTAGTCAATCTAGGCTGTTCATTAGGCAGATGATCTGACGGTAGAAGTTATGTTTAATTTAGGGTTTTTGCCCTAGAAGGCAACCCCTCACTATATATGAGGGAATTGTATTGCGTCTATGTATATCTGTATTCTGAGTGAGGAAGAGAGAGGAGATTAAGAGCGAAGAGGGAGCTACATCGGATCTGCTGTAGGTTGTATCTCTTCAGTTTGTTGGATAATATAATAAAAGAAGGACTAATTGTTTCTCTATGGACATAGCCCAAACTGGGTGAACCAAGTATATCTGTGTCTCTCTTGTTTTATGAGTTTTCTATGTTCATATTTCTGCAATATTTTGTGTTCCATTGATCTGTAATATATATAATTTTCTAACATGGGTTGTAGATTGCAAGCACTTCTGCAATAGCCTGCTTAATCCGGGTGGATGCATACTTTTCCTTCTTAACCCAACTATAGACTGCATCTTTCTTGATCATGTCCTGCACAGGCTTGACTATCAACAAGGACTGCATATATTTCTTGTTAGTTGGGTGAGGGATCTGTGTAATAGTCTGAACCCGGTCCAGATCCACCTTGATCCCTCTTTTGGAAACAATTCCCTCATATACTGCAAATATGCTCTTTTTGAGATTCAAGGAAATCTCGTATCTCCGGCATCGCTCAAATATTTTCTTCAGATGGCGTATGTGGTCCTCAAGTCTTCTTGAGAACACAATCATGTCGTCGAGGTATACCACTACGCTCGGTCCGATGAGTCCATGAAAAGTGATGTCAATGGCGCGTTGAAATGTTGTGCCTGCGTTTACGAGCCCAGATGGCGTTCTTCTGTAAGCGAACGTACTCCACTTGGTATGGAAGGTACTCTTAAGTCTGTCAGCTTCTACTACCAGAACTTGATTATATCTTGAAAAAATATCGAGAAGGGAAAACATTTGTGCCCCAGAGATTGTTTGTAGAATGTGGTCCATAGATGACACAGGGTAGTTGTCTTTGTCCAAGGCGCGATTCACATTCCAGAAATCAACACACAAGCATATTTCCCTGAACTTCTTACGTAGAGGAACAAGGTTTGAAACCCACATGGAATTTGTATATGATCCCTGCATCCAACAACTTCGTAAGCTCTTTTTGTATGAGGGGTTGAAGTGATGGGTGTACTTTTCTTAGATGGGTGTACTTTTCTTAGCTTTTGTTGATATGTCTTGACCCCTTCTTTGATCAGAATTATGTGTTGGATGATCTGTGTGTCATAGGTTTTCAGATCATCATACGTCCACATGAACACATCTCGATACTGTTTGAGAAAGTGGACAAAGGCTTACCGCTCTTACTGTGTACAACATGTACCGATATTGATGAAATCCGAAGCTTGTTCTATTCCTAGGTTGATCAATTCATGCATCATGGTGGAACTCTGGGTCTTGCTATTCCTCGGCCCATGAAAACATTCTTGCAAGTCATAAAGCTTTTCCAATTTTGCCACACCTTTTCTGATAAGGTGGCCTTTCTTGTTACCAACTTTTTCTTGTAGAGAGCGCTCGCACTTGTCATCGTCTATCGCTACATCTTTGAAGACGTCAGCGTTGGCCATGAAATGCAGTATCTATTAATCATCATTAAACACGAATAAATTAGTTATGTTATCTGGGATAGATGGTTTGTACAAAATTTCAATGGTAAATCTATTCATAATTGGTGACATTCTTGAAGCTGCGTTAGCCAGAGCATTGGCAGCTACATTACGCGTACGTGGTACATCAATGATGTTAAATCCTTGGAAGTTAGAGATTAGCCGTCATACCTATTTCTGGTAACTTTTGAGATGTGGTGACAAACAGTGAATGGTGTTGCATACCTACCGTACCACTATCTCTGAATCACCTACCACTTTGAGCACGACCACGTTGAGGCTGTGGCTTTTTGCAAGCCCAACATGAGTGTTTCATACTCAGCAATGTTTTTCGTGAATTGGGACTCCAAGTGACTTGAAAGTAGATGCTTTCTGTTGTATGGGTCAATCAAGGCACACCCGGCTCTTGAGTTGTCCTGTGTCTTTGATCCGTCAAAGTACATGGTCCACAACTTGTCTGTACACATATCGTTTGACGTGCTAATACTGCTGCTACTACTGTTGCTATTGCTATTTCTACTATTGGTACAATGCACTGTACATGTTTCATTACCATCATTTGGGAAAAGAAGGAGTCCCAACTATGTGTCTAGTGGGGTTGGAGCTGGCCGTGTAGGATAACTCCCAACACTCTTTCCAGGAGGCAGTTGCCAAACATGAGTTCTGTGAAGGCCAACGGTTCATTCTCACCGTTAAGTGGAGTGACATTTTACTTCATATACCTCTTGGATAACACCCGTACTTGGTTGCATTCTCCCTTGTACGAAAGACACATGTGTGACCAGTGTGTAGCAAAATATCCGTTCAACTTGCTAGACCAGTCTCTGCGGAGTAGTTGACTATATGCTTCCAGTATGTCCAAAACAACTATGTTGATGCATTGCTGGACTCGATTGTCATGAGACAGTCGGATGATCATGTCTCGAAGTTCACCAATGGTTGGTATCGATGTACGATCAGGTTAGATGATTTGCACAGATGTCTCGCTCCATTATGTATTGGTATTTTTAGCAATGGAGAGCAACATGACATTGGCCGCTGTGCCGGAATCAACCAAGAAGTTGTGAACATTACCGTTGAAAAATTAAAATGAAAGTAGGAATGGAGGGCAACCTGAGTTCACTTCTTCCATCTGGAGTGTGTTGAGCACAGTGGAAAGTGATCCGGGAGGTGTGCTTTCTCCCTTGCTAGTAGAGGTTGTGTTGTCCGTTATCGTCTGTCCCAATGTGCGTAGCAAGATGTCTCACTGACTCTGAATCTTAGCTAACTTGAACAAAATGATGTTCTCTTGAGTTTTCTTCTTGTCATCTACAATGTTGTAGTCCAAAGGTGGTAGGCTCACTGAGGTGTCCGAGGTAGAAATGTTGTTCATGTTGTCCGGCAGAGTGTTTTGCAGTTTGGTGCTCATGACCATACTCTTGTATGCCACTATCTTCCTAAACTTGTTTTGTGTTTTCTGCTTTGGGGCGGCTAGTGGATCATCCTTCCTCATCAATAGTCTCATATTTTCTTGTACTTCCCCAAGTGTAGGGGGAGCCCCTTTACTCCTAATATTGTAACGGTCATTTTTCTTTGGGGGACTGCTTCTCGGTGTTCGTGTTCGATATTTCTTGCGAGCATTGATATGCGTTCACCACATGCCCAGAACTTGATGCTTCATCAGGTGCACTACCTTGGTCATTACCAGTGTCTTCTGATTGTTCCTGCATACCGTTTTCTACATAAAATGTATGATTGCATACCAAGTTTGCGACTCGCTTCCAGTCTGAACAAAATTTCTCGAGGTGATGTTCTTCGTGGAATGAACAAAACTTGGGATTTGTGCACTATTCAACATGGAACACAGAGTTCTACATAGTTTTTGGAGTGTACCAGTTGTTGCCTGAGGAGATACTTCCCTGTCTCTGTTTGGGCAGATGGATGCTTGCAGATGTGTCTGTTTTATGTTGTTTAAGCTTGGACACTTATGTTGTCAAGTTCTTGATGAGGCGAGTGAGGGTTTGAATATCATTTACTTCCTTGTCTCTGCCCTTGCTCGCCATCACTTGGGACTTCATGTTTGTGTCTTTGGAGTCCTTTGTTGGTTCATCATCCTTGATGACTCCAATCAGGCATAGGTATTTCTCAACAACAATAGCCTCTTCACAGTTTTCCAAGAGTATTGGTTTTGCAGCTCGCTTGATGAACTGCGCAATGCTGGTCGGCAATGCATACGTGTAGTAATCAATAGTGATGGAGTCATGACATTTAGTGTCCGCTGCAAATTTGTTCAATATTCTTGTGAACCTCTGATTGAAGTTTTTTACCTTTTCTTTCCACTCCATCTTCAGGCTTCCCAGTTCTTTCAGTAACAGAGCTGAGGTCTTGTCATCAACAAACTTTTCAAGGAACATGTGTTTGAATGCACCCCAGTTTTGTATGGAGTTTGGTGGAAGGTTGTGATACCATGTAGCTGCGTGACCATCTAAGGTACATGGAAACAATATACATGCTACGCTGTCATGTTGTACCTCAAGGGTCTGCAAATGCAGGTAGAAGTTGTCCAAATGGTCTTCTACCTTGACCATGTTGTTAGGGTTGAACTTAATGTTCATTATCTTCGTTTGCTTTGAAATCTTGTGCAAAACAGCTTGGAGAGCCAATGGTCCCTAAGTCATCCATTCCAGATTTTTGTCAGTTGTCTCTTCTTCCTCTTCATCGTCCTCCTCTCTTTCAGAATATGATGGTTTCGACTCTGACTTTGTTGGTTCGTCTCCACCTCCACATCCTCCATTGCCTTCCCTCTGTCTCATGTACTAGAGTCTGATCCCAAGATCACAAGGGTGTCTCGTTCCCCTTGTCGAAAGACCGAAGGTTCCTCTCCATATTTAATAGCTTCTGCCAAACCTTAAAGGGTGGTAAGAACTGCTTCTTCCACTAATGATACAACAACCCCTATGGGAGTGGCTTTTGGCTTCCTTGATGCATATGGAAGATGCTCTATGCTTGGGATCAGTCCGCTTGCTTTCATGAACTGGTGAGTGTTGGGACGGACGGAGTGAAGTTGATAATATGGAATTTCATGTTCAGTCCTGGGAGGTGAGAAGGGAGTGTCAGTTACTACCTTTACCAGATGGTTGATGAGTGAGTGTGAGAGGACATTTATCCATATACAACTGGCTATCCTCCTTCTAGCGCCAAAAATGTTGATGGTGCTAGACCCGCCAACATTCATGGGATCACCTCAGTATGAAATCCCAACAAGAACTCACACCATTTGGTGTGGGAGTCCCATCCGATATTATGGCCCGATTCCATTATCTTAAATATTTTCCTCAACTCTTGCTTGTTAGCATAGGAGAGGTATGCTTTGTCTTCGAGAAGTGAGGTTCATGTGCCTGGTGATTGCTAGTGTCACTTGTGACAATGGTTCTTTCACTGTAGAGGGAGAGGGTGGGAGTGAGTCCCAAGTCAGTTGGGAGGAAGCCCCAACTCTGTTAGGAACACACAACACAACAAGATGTGCAAAGCTTCCAGAAGAAAAGTCCACACGGATGCGATAGTCATAACACACAAGGGAAGATAACACGTACAACACTCAATGGATGAGTCCACACGAGTGCAATGGTTGTTATAGCAAGTTTTATGTGAAAGGTTTGATTTATGTCCGGGGAGGTAACCAACATGGGAGAGACAATGTTAACAACATATACAACACATTTTCATTAACATATATGTATTACAACAAGTGAATGAGTTCAAGTATTAAACACAGGTTAAAGAAACATTCATTACAAGTGTTCAAGATTAGTCTTAAAACAGTTATAATACATGCATGAAAACGTGCTGCCCTGTTAGCAGGCTTCTAAATTAAGAAAAAGTTTCAAGACACATCGTTACACCATACATTGCTAACCCCGTGGGCAGGGCATTGGAGCCACTACTTACTCCTCAAAGAAAAGATTACAGACTCTCAAGGCTATGTGAGAGAAGCTGAGGTGAAAAGTCCTTTGCATGTACAAATGAGGGGGTATTTATAGTCAAGGGTGAAACTGGCCCTTGTGGCTGTTTGACTACCCTCATGACTGTTTAATTCCATGAATTTTCGACTTTACATGACTCTTCATACAACAAGTGGGTCTCTTGGACTTCCATGTTACATTACAATGATTGACAATATGGCCCGCAGTAGAGATGTGGACGGCATGACTCATGAAAGGACCCGACATGATAATGCTAGTACATTTGTGCTATTGCTGGTGTGCATGTTCAGCTACAGTGTTGTCGGGTGATGGATGTCCTCATGGTGTGTCACAACTTCGCCTCCGCAAGGCAAAGTGCGCGGAGTTTTTGACGGTTGTTGGTTCGCTTGATGTTGCATTCAAACATTTCTCTGTGCTTGTATGTTGGTAAGCTTGACAGGTTTGTTTGTTCGTGAAAGGTGCATGCTCATCCGTCCGTCCCTCCGTGAACACATCTTGCATGTTTGCTCATCCATCCGTCCACAAACACATCTTTGCATGATGATCCGTTTGCTAGCACATCTCTTTGTATGCATCATTTGTTCGTCCGTTGGCAAACATCTCCTTCTGCATGTGCTCCCTTTGTTCATCCCATCCATCGTCATGCCATGTTTGTTTGTGTACCTATATCTACAGTCACTCACGATGAGACGACATCAAATACATAAGCCTACTATTCTACCATGATGCATGATAATTTTGGATGTAGGTGACCGAGAGAGGAGACAAGGTTGCGAGTTGGGATAGAGGCTCTGGACACTACTAATGAAAATTGCGCATAAGTCACTAGGTGATAGAGATGGGCAATCTAAATTGACAGTGACTGTCCGTAGGGTCTGGCTCAGCTGGAGGACAAAACTGCGTAGTTTTTGAGAGGAATAGTTCGGGCTATGGGAAGGTTGGGTAGGCAAAATCTATGTAATTTCTAAAAGGAGCGGGCAGCAGGAGTCTGGCAGTAAAAACTGCACATTTCCTTGAGGGAACTGGCAGCGGGCTGCTGGGTCACTAGCAGCAAAAACTGGGCAATTCTAAGGGGAACTGGCAGTCTGCTGTCGGGAGCTGGGCAGCAAAAACTACATAGTTCCTGGAGGAAAATGGCAGTCAGCTATTAGATCTTGGTAGCAAAAATTGCGCAATTCCTGGAGGGAATTGGCAGTTAGCTGTTGGAGCTTGGCAGCAAAAACTGTGCACTTCCTAAGGGGAACTGGCAGTTGGCTGCCGAGAGCTGCTGGTGGGAAAAACTGCACTGATGCTGGGAGACTGGCCTGCTGATCACCCCTGTGTAGTTTTTGAGCTGAGCGGACTGTTGGGCAGCAGAGGACTTACTCATGAAAACTGTGCATTTTTCTGGGTGAGCATCGAGTCGACTGGCTGGAGGGCTAACTGGAAAAAATGCGTGATTTTTGAGGGAGACAAGGACTAGCACTTGGTGTCTGGTCGGCCTGTGTGCGTAGTTTTCTTAGTGAGCAGAGCAAGCAAGGTTTACTTCCTCTGTGCAATTTTTAAGGGAGTCAGTGCCGGAGTGGCTGCTGGGTCAAATCTCTAGTTGACCAGCATGAAAGTTGATTGATCTGTTTGTGGGCAGCGAACCTTGAAATGGATTGCTTGGTGCTTCTGCACTGTTCTGGGTGAAAGTCTATTGAGTTGATGGCGGGATGATGGTCTGGTTATCAGAGGGGAATCCGGTCATCAGAACTTCAACAAAGTGACTAAGTGTGTGAACGAGTGAAATATGCACATGTGATCTTGCAAACACACACTTACATGACTAGACAACGAGACAACTCAAACCATCCAGACACACTTGCTCAACATGATTGATCGACAGTGTGAGCGACAAGTGAAACACTTGGGATTGATCGTTGGTTGACCATGACGACACTTGCGTGATAGTGTATGTGACTTTGTGTGTTAGTGTGACAGATGTTTTCATAGTGAACACGACATGTACACATGTAGCAAAGACCTTGAGTATGAACAAAACTCGGTCGCAAACATGAGAGTGACATCAACATGAAAAAGCTTGGGTGGCATGATCAAGCAATTTGGATGTGAAAACTCACATGAGCTCACGGAGTGAACCCGTGTGCGTGTAGTCATCAAGTCAAACTCTCAAAGGAGGGTCTGAAATTGGATGCATGCCAAAATTTTGGAGGGTGGTTGTAGACACTACAACAACTTGTTTCAATTTCCCCTACTTACTTCTCTCTTCTCCTTTACTGCCCTTACTTCATATCCTTGCTGGGTTTTGTCATGATTCCTCTTTCTTCTGAGAGTCTATTGTTTCCTCTTCTTTTAACAACATTACTGGATTTCTTCCTAATGTCTATTCCAACCTGCAACCACAGTTTCCCCTTCTTTTTACAACATCACTGGCTTTCTTCCTAATGTCTATTCCAACCTGCAACCACAGTTCTTTATGACCAGATTTAACACAAAATAAAACATTATAAGATATGTACCAAGGTCCTCAATAATCTTCTTGTTGGTCCACTCCTTTGAACCAATTCTCTTCCAAAAGTATATCATTGCTTTCATCTCCCTAATATGTCTCCACACTATTGCATCATAATGCAAGCTTGCTCTAACTACTACCTATCCTTCCTTTCTTAAAAGAAAGCTTCAAAACATCTCTCAAACTTGAACTTAATGTAAAATATAAACAAAACAAATTGTGATATAAACTTACTCTGTTTCCCTTTTTGAGAGCTCTGTATGTGCGAGATTTGCCTCCACTACTGTAGTTCTTCAATATCCTTGACTCATAACATTTTTCTCCCTCTTCTTCCAAAATTTAAGCGCTCCTCTTTCAAGATTTACCCCGTGGTCCTCAATCTTCAAGCACAAATATAAATTGTAGAACAAACCAATTTACTTTCTTCAGATTCCTCCAAATTTGATTATGCTGCAACTACACTTTCTATTTTATGTACTTTAGTATTTTTAGAGTATTCAATCTCTGATACCATTTGATGCAAGCCCAAAAATTGAGTCTACTTACCCACAATGCCCAATCCTACTCTGGCGAAAAAGCGCTTCCTTCAGCTCTATGAAATCAACTTTATTGGGATATAAATCCCTTTACTAATACAATGGGAGGAGCCGAAAGAATTGTACCAAAACCACCGAGTTCAATTCTCGTCATATATAACCCCCAGGTGTAAAGAATTTATTTACAATCTTTCCCTTTTAGTGCTTCTTTTACCCTCTTGAAGCTTTTATTAATTTTGTCATTCCAACCTTTCCTTTTATTTTGAATAGCCCCTGGAGTCAAGCTTTCTTTAATATAAGCCTTGGCTTCTTATAAATGTGGCCCGCTACAATGATAAGGTGCGACCTTTATACATATATCCCACTGCCCAGAGCCCCAACTCTTGATTACGAAAACTTATGGGCTTGTAGATGTTACGAGATTTTAGGTATGGTCCACTTCACACTATCTCTACTCTATCATAACCTTGCTAACACGTTGAATCTCCTTAATGACCCCACAATTTCCGTCGCTTAATAGATCCAAGTAACGGAAAGTATTTATTTTGGTCACTTGACGGTCCCCTAGTCCCCGGCACTTGAATAAAAGAACTTATGGGATTCCGTCGTTCCAGGTTCTCTGGGATAGATTTTTGTTATGAGGTTTTGTCAATAGATGGCCCCTGCTCCCACAACTAATGAACTTCACTCGGAAAGATAAATTGGCTAAGTGTTGGGCCTTTTCACGCTTATACTCGGTTTCAGCTCTCCAAATCTTCCTGACCTGTAGCTTCTGAGTGTGGGTCCTGCTGGCTTGAACTGTAATTTTGTGGAACCTTCGCTTGTCACCACTTGGTTGAATTCTCTGCCTATCAACACTTTTATGATTTTTCCTATCAGCACTACTCAATGCCTGACACTTAATTATGAACTCCTTTGGGCTCTAATGGAACATGGGAACTCGAAAATCCCCATCAACTTCCACTTCATTAGATAACGATCCCTAGTGCCCAACAAGTTTTAATGATTATAATTCATAAGCCCTTATGGGCTTCCGACCTTCCGGTGCGATGCTCTTGTTCCATCTCCCGGTTCCATCAATTGTCATTCCTTGACTATTATCTAATGGGTTTCCATCCAAACTTAAAAAACTAAGTGTGTTTCACCTCTATGCCTCAAATTTTTCCTTTAGCTTAATTTATGATCTTTGGCTCCTTCGGTTCAATCTCGTTCTTCCAACGTGGTCTCTCTCTCTCTCTCTTTGCCGATGCTGGATACTTTCAGAAGATTCCCATAGCCTCCACTAATGGATCATTAATCATATGTTGATCAACAATCAACACTATCTCTCCTAAGCTTATTATCACTATGCTCCTACTGTGCTACTACAATATGCCAATAATATGTATATATATACCTACAGATACCTAGTGAGCTTTATCCACACCTGCAATATTAGATGATTGTGCATTCGTACATATTCAAGATTTATAAACAATTACGTGACATCCAATAATAAGCAAAGACTCATACTTCAATTGTACTCAAAATAGAGTAATTCCATACTATATACACATAATTAAAGGACCCTTGGCTTGAATTTACATCATTTGGCCCTCTATGCCTTAAAGCCACTCTTAGCCTCTATGCCTCTCTAGCTTTTTCTGAGATCTCTTCCTATTTCTCTTTATGATGAATAATTTGTCTACAAATTATATGCAAAAAGAGGATCGTGAACCAAAGTTAGTTTACATTACAATTCTTTTAACAATCTCTAAATCTAGCCTCCCTAGGTCATCAAAATCTTCTAAAAATCCAACTAACTCCTAAATCTCTCCAACTCTCCAAAATACTCTCCAGATCTCTCATTCAGAGAAGAGATTATGTATTGAAGATCTTTATATACTCTTAATATAAAGAGAAGAGATTACATCAATCATTATTTTAATCATTTATGTACAATAATTCTAGAAATATAAAAAAACATATTAAATTAAACAAATCCACTCCTTTAAAGAACCAACTTGTGTGATAAATAAAACCCTGAAATCTAATAAAAAAAGTTGACTTAAAGAAAAACACTCCTGCATCATAATTAAAAACAAAAATGTGAATAATTTAAATTGATGTGGTTAATTATTTTTTATATTTTTTAATTAATTAATTTAATTTTTTATAAATTTATATTTTTTAATTAATAAAATTATATTTTTAAATACATAAATCACTTCAACATCTGAAAATGCTTCATTCATTTATTTCAATTTCAGTATACGGGCTACTCAACTCATACATGGAAATCCAATAAATCTCTATCCAACTTTAAACAAAATGGATGATAAATAAATAAATTTATTAATTTACCAACCAATAAATGTATTTTAGTGTTTTGAGGCAAACGGAACAAATATTATCTTTAATGTGGTAAACCGAACAACGTGTCCGATAGATAAAGTTTTATCTGATCATTTTTGCCACCATATTTTTTTTGATGGAAGGGTGTATTTTCTTTGTATATAGATAATGGACAAGTGGAGGAAGATCTACTCTTGACTGTGCCGCAGAAGGTGTATATAAATAGTGGGCAAGTGGAGGAAGATCTGCTAGTCCCTGAGCCGCAAAAAGCGTATATAAATAATAATGAGCGCCAAAAAGTGTATATAAATAGTGGGCGAGTGGAGGAAGATCTGCTATCCACTGGGCGCCAAAAAGTGTTTAAGATGGAAGCTTTGGTAGCTGCTACAAACAATTTTCATGAGGATAACAAGGTTGGGGAGGGGGGATTTGGCGGTGTATACAAGGTAACATATGGTAATCATAAATCTTATATTGGTTTATATAAGAATATAGTAGTCCAGAAGGACAATTCAGATTTACTTTAGAAAATCTTTCATACAGAGCATTTGTCTGAATCTCTTAGGGGACTACCGACGACGGAAAACAAATAGCTGTGAAGAAGATGTCGTTCACAGACGAACGAAGTCGAGAATTTATGAAAAAACAATTTAAGAATGAAAAGCTGCTTGCAGAATTTCAGCATCGGAATTTAGTGATCCTACTCGGCTCATGCGAACAGGAGTCACAAGGGTTTCTTGTTTACGAGTACTTGCCAAATAAGAGCCTTGATAAATTCCTATTCGGTGAGTCACTTCAACTTAATATATCAATGTAGATAGTAATGTATCAATCTAGATAGTTTGGTGTTGAATTGGCCTCTTGAATGCATGGATACAGATCCAGAAAATCGCAAACTCCTTGATTGGCACAAGCGTTACAACATCATCCAGGGAATAGCTCGAGGGCTTCTCTATCTTCACGAGGATTCTCGAGTGCGGATTGTTCATCGAGATATTAAAGCAAGTAATATTTTGTTGGACGAGAAACTGAACCCTAAGATAGCAGATTTCGGCACTGCAAATCTTTTCCCTGAAGATAGGACTCACGTCACTGCTACAAGCCCTGTAGGAACTACGTAAGATTTTAACATGTTTGCATTGTAAATTTCTGTTTCATTGTTGTTGAAATTTTCTTTTATGTTTTACATAAGTATATGCAAAAAAGCATAAATAATTCAAAGGAAAATTGGAATTTACATTTTCTGTTCAATTTTTATCTTCTAAAAGTTCCTTCACAGCATCTCTTCCATTGGAATTTGAATATGCAGCGGCTATATGGCACCAGAGTATTTTATGACGAGGAAGTTTACTGTAAGAACCGATGTTTACAGCTTTGGTATTGTTCTCCTGGAACTTCTCACTGGAGAAAAGATATCATCTAACGCTCTGGAAAGTTTAGGACGGGTGAGATGCTGTCATACTGTTCAAGTTGTATTTTTTCAGAGGATATCTTTAGCCGAAGTATGAGATGACGGGTTTCACTGATCAATTTTGATACGAATTACTCATCTGTTGACTTGTATACTTATTTTATCAAGAAACTAAATTAAAACCAAAATTATCGATCTTTATTTCATGTATATATTTTATGAAAATGCAGGTATGGCATTCATACAAAAAAGGGAAAGTTGTGCAAACGATTGATCGAACGATAACTGAAACATGGGATAACGAGAAGCGCAAAGCGTTGAGATGCTTTCAGGTTGCCCTTTTGTGTATACAAGACGATTTAAAGCTTCGTCCAACAATGTCACGAGTTATTACGATGCTTTCAAGTTCTGAGAGTTTACAAGTTCCCACAAAGCCACCGGTATCAACTTTTCCATCTAGTCTATCATTCCTGACTCTTTTGGTTCCAAATAGGAAATTTGATGTCTTAAATTTATAAAGAAGTAGAGGTAGTGATAACTCATCAATTTCCTCGGATACTTTGGAGTTTTATTTAAAGTGTTATTATGTTTACAAGTGTGGAGGTGTATTTTTTCATTAGAGTTATCTTTTTCAACATCTTATTTTTTTATGAGTTAAGAATGGTGAGTTGTAAGTTCAAATAGGGACTTGCATCTCTCCAGTTGTCTTAGTTATCTTTAATCGACACTAGTTCTCCTCTATTGCTATAAAATGGAGGCCTTTTATGTACTTTTACAAAAGATTATGAGTAATAAAATACTCTTACGTGGTATCAAAGCAAGAGATTCCTGCCTTGCTGAATTCGATTTTGGAGTTTTCTATTTGGTGAATTCATTTTTGGAGTCTTTTATTTTTTAATGATTTGGAGTTTCTGTTTTGTGGAGCTACAAATTTGATTGAGTGTTGATTTGGATCTGATTTATTGTGAAAACTTTCACGATGTCTTGTAGTCTTTGAATGACATCATTTTTGTTACAATTTGATCTATTTTGACCATGCTTGATTCTCTACAGCCAGAGGCGCCTTTTGTCCAAATCTTCAACCAAAACACCATGTGCCTTGAACCTCTTTCTTTCCCTGTCTTTCCCCCCATCCTCATCGACTTTGAATCTCATGATGCCCTCTGGGTACTGACATGCAAAGAATTAATGCATTTTCAGCCTTGGCATCAAGGTTAAAGTTTTTGGGAACAAGTTTTACAGTGAGCTGCCCATATTGCAAAGTGACATTAATAACTATGAGGTTTAGTGTTTTGGGCTTTCTCTCTCATCCTTGCTTGCAAAATGGATCAGATCCGTTCTCAAGGAAGTTTGTTGCTTCAGCCTACCATAGGATAGGGCCATGACAGATGGTATCAGAGCTTGATTTAGGGCGTGTCGAGCTGATTGAGATTTGAAGAAAAGTGAAGCAAGTGGTAAAGCATTGTGCTTGGGCCAAGCTGAACGACAAGACATGGCAAGTTGCGAAGAATGCAATGGGAGGCTCTTGCTGACCTTATACAGGTTGAGGCATATGAAAGAAGAGAACCCACGAATTCAAAATGAACTTGAAGTCTTGGAAGGGAATGTTGAAGAAGAGATTCTTCGACTTGGTTAGGTAATGGAGCAGGATGTAGCTGCAGATTGTGATGAAGAAGAAGAGGATGAAAAAGGTCTAGACTTGCCCCTTTTGAGGGATGATGATGCTTAGATAGATATGACTGATTGATATACAATACATCGACACCCGCATCATGGACAACAAGTTGTGGATGAGATGGAGACTACTTCATGGACCTGTGCATGACTCATTTTACACTTTGATGGAGATGGGATGGATTCTTGATCAAGTTGAAGTTGTAACAGGATGTTGAGGGAAACAACCGATGATAGCATAAGGAGGTGCATTCTCATGGTTTGAGCGTGACAGTTGGATTGATCACCCGACTAGTTCGAGTCATGAGGGTCAACAATGTACTGAGATGTGTTTGGGTTGAGTTGGAGTATCATGGCAGCAACTCACATGATGGCGATACATGATGGGTCGACGCGATGTATGTTGTAGTGATAGGATGTAGCTTGAGTTAGAGGGACCAACCTTCCACGGCAGGCCAACATGTAGAGATTGCGACAAAGGTCGTTGATGATCATGGATTGAGAAGACTTTCCCATTCACGGAGTCATGAGCCTTGATGGTTTGTGTGATGATGGAGCAGAGGTGGACAACATGGACATTTTGGAGACAATAGAGATAGCGACATTTTGTGATGATATGATACAACCATCTTATTTAAAGTGGGGGAGGATGTCAAGTCTGTTATCACTCCAATATTTCTCAAGAGTTGATTAGAAATAAATGATTATAGGTAACCACAAGCCTACTTTGGAGATTAGGATATAGCCTTCCTAATTCTCAAAGAGGGCTCTCTCTTTATGATTTAACTTTGTTTAGTTATTTGATTTTAGGCTAGTTATGATTGTACTTGGGTTTTGATTTAGATTTGGTGGTGGGATCACTTACTTAGATGAAAAGAGGAGTGTCTTTTACCATTGTGGTATGGGGTCAAATGTCAAACAAATAGGACTAGATCAAGTTCTAAAAACAGTGTTTACAGGGCAAGATATTCGAGTTACTTCAGATCTCAAGGCTGGATGTTGAAGTGGTTTTCAATCGGATCTAAAGAGAAACTAAGCATTCCTTAGGCTGGATTATGAAGAAAGTGAAAGAGGTCAATCGGGATGGGAGAGAAATTAAGGATTCTCATATCCGGATATCAGAAGAAAACATGTAAATGCTTAATTGTTCAAAATAGAGAGTACTTAAACAAATTCTGAGATAAATTCCTAGTTAATTCATTCAACTTTAGATAACATTCAAGTTTGTGAAAAAGATAAGAAAATAACAAATTTGACAAAGAAAATATTTCACTATAATCGCTCAACACATGAATCCTGTAATGCAATCTCTTTAATACTTGGTCGAGTCTGCTAACTTGAAAAATTGGTACAATAACCCTTAGGTTTATGATCAAAATAACTCTACAAATGTATAGCAATCGACACTCAATACTTCGAATTATGAAGTATTTATACAAAAATAATTTACAAAATATCCCAAACTATCTTGGGAATTAATCTAGGAGAAAGAAATATCTTTATACAAGAAGATAGAGACAGTTATTGAACTATTGTTTGATGTCCCTGTTTATTAGGTTGTGTTGTCTTTAAGCTCTGATATTTTTCCTTTTAATCTTTGCTTTGCTATTTGGTCTTCACGCTGGATGTTCTATTCACTCTGACCTTTCAACTGATACACTTTCATCTGGCTAGCCTGTCATTATCCTTTTACTATGTTTTTCAATCTTATTATACATTTTGACTGTGTATTTCTACAGTAAGTCATTTAATTTTTCCCATGTTTCAGCATCTGGTAATTGGATATTTATCATCTTCCTATAAATCTTATCTGCCTTCGTGTGCTTCGTAAAAGTAGGCTTATTCACAAAAAGGTGTTTTACCTCATGCTGGAGGTAAAACGAATTCTCAAAAGTTTGATATAGGACCTTGCCAGTTGGGATTCCCTTCATAGATGAAGTGTTCACTTGATCTCTGGCCACTTCTCAGATTTTCCTGTTGTAGTCCTCCTCTGTCATTAACTTGCCATTTATTACCAAGGGATTGTGCAAACCTTTTTGCCTCAAAACTTTAAACTTAACCGTGAATCTGTTTATAGCCAGCTGCATGGTTTGGCACTTATCTTCAAGGTTTAACATTAAATTCCTCTAGGTGAGGACCCTTTTTACTTCCATTATTGTACCTATTTTGTCAAGTATCTCTAATTCTTGCAATTCATACTTATTTTTGGAGTTGAGGAAGTGAATGATCCTTGCAACTTCCTCTGACATGTCTCCCAGTTCTGCTTTTACTCTGCATATGGCTTCTATAGCCTGCTTCACTAATTCAATCTATTCAAAAATTACTTGAATGGATGGCCAAATATCATTGACAGAGTCAATGATATTGGCCCATGATTGTTCCTTAGCCTGTCCAAGGGGTTCTTTCAAAGTTAATTCATTGTACAAGCTTTTTATTCTTTCACTCATTCTGGCCGATTTCTGTATTTCCTCTTTATGCATAATCTGGGCAAGTTTGTAGTCAGTATCTAGATTGGTTACCTTTTCCGTGAGCTTGTTTATTTCAGTGGTCTGAATGGACATGTCTTCCATTTCTCTGGCCAACTTACTTGCCTCATCACCTGTTGACCCTATTGCTGATGTAGACGCTGTAGAAGCTAGCAGTGATGTAAGCATTGGAGCAGTAGGAGCTAATGATGCTGCCAAAGTGGAAGGTACTGCAATAGTAACTGTTGGGATAACAGTGGCAAGGGCAGTCTCCAGACTAGCTTGTTTTACCTGTATCAGTCTATCTAACTCTTTTTCCATTTCCTTCAGTTGATCATTCAATTGTAGCACTAGGTCCATCATCTCTTCTTGATGTGTTTGGCTCTCTAGGATCTCCTTTGATATAGGACCTTGCCAGTTGGGATTCCCTTCATAGATGAAGTTTTCACTTGATCTCTGGCCACTTCTCAGATTTTCCTGTTGTAGTCCTCCTCTGTCATTAACTTGCCATTTATTACCAAGGGATTGTGCAGACCTTTTTGCCTCAAAACTTAAAACTTAACCGTGAATCTGTTTATAGCCAGCTGCATGGTTTGGCACTTATCTTCAAGGTTTAACATTAAATTCCTCTAGGTGAGGACCCTTTTTTACTTCCATTAGTACCTATTTTGTCAGGTATCTCTAATTCTTGCAATTCATACTTATTTTTGGAGTTGAGGAAGTGAATGATCCTTGCAACTTCCTCTGACATGTCTCCCAGTTCTGCTTTTACTATGCATATGGCTTCTATAGCCTGCTTCACTAATTCAATCTATTCAAAAATTACTTGAATGGATGGCCAAATATCATTGACAGAGTCAATGATATTGGCCCATGATTGTTCCTTAGCCTGTCCAAGGGGTTCTTTCAAAGTTAATTCATTGTACAAGCTTTTTATTCTTTCACTCATTCTGGCCGATTTCTATATTTCCTCTTTATGCATAATCTGGGCAAGTTTGTAGTCAGTCTCTAGATTGGTTACCTTTTCTGTGAGCTTGTTTATTTCAGTGGTCTGAATGGACATATCTTCCATTTCTCTGACCAACTTACTTGCCTCATCACCTGTTGACCCTATTGCTGATGTAGACGCTGTAGAAGCTAGCAGTGATGTAAGCATTGGAGCAGTAGGAGCTAATGATGCTGCCAAAGTGGAAGGTACTGCAATAGTAACTGTTGGGATAACAGTGGCAAGGGTAGTCTCCAGACTAGCTTGTTTTACTTGTATCAAGCTATCTAACTCTTTTTCCATTTCCTTCAGTTGATCATTCAATTGTAGCACTAGGTCCATCAGCTCTTCTTGATGTGTTTGGCTCTCTAGGACCTCTTTTGTTTGTGGGTGCTCTGAATAAGGAAGTTTTAATTACTTTTTAAGAGCTGCAATGTCCTCATTCTTCTTCTTGATCAACTTCTCAGTAGCTTTGATGTCATTGGGATCATGTCCCAGCTCAATTACCAAGTCCTCCAATGACTTGATCCTATTGTCCTTGGCCTGTGAGAATGCCTTCTCCAATTTATATTGGGTTGTAATGTTATCTAAGGAGCTTTGCAGCTTATATGCAGCCATGGCCTTTCCTGTCAAGGTGGAGTAGATCATCTCTTTAGCCTGCTTGTGGAATTCTATCTGGTCAATGGGATGAACATCCCTAGCCAACACCTAAAAATCAATTTTCCTATAGTCAGCTAATGTTTTTGGCTATTAAATAGTTGGCTGCATGATAGACACTTCCATTTTCCCTACTTTGATGTCAAAAGCTAACATCAACCTGCTCTGGTTAACTGGTGTGTGCTTGAAATATTGGGCATATGTTTCTGCCTTCAATTTCTCATTTATGAACTTGATCTCCTTGTACCTGTCCTTGATATCTTTTTCCTTATCTGTTGGCTTGGTGAAAGAAAAAACCTCAACACTAAGTTGTCTCTCAATTAGTTGAGTGTTAGGTGTAGATGCTTGTTGTGTTTCTCCTGAAGCAGCTGTGATTTTGCTTCTTTCCACCATTGTATCAGTGTCAGTTATTTCCACTGATTCAATGGTTTTTTCCTGTTCAATTATAGGATTCAGCTTGGGCCTTTTCCTGAGCTCAAAATTCTCATCTGTGGTTTCCATAGCAGAACTGGAACCCTCCCCACTGTTTCTCTTTGGATTTCTCTCCTCATTTGCTAGGGTCTGTAAAATAGGAGGAATATTCATGGGTTCCCCTAGTTCTGGAATTTGCGGGAAAGAACTTTCATCAATTTGTTTCTCTACATCAATCAATGTATTTTCTACATCCACTTCTATGTTATCCATGTCAATTGATGTGTTTTCCAACCATTCTGATTGGTTGGCAAACCTCTCAATATCTGGTCTAGGATGGTGGATGAAAGGTTCCAATTTGACCTTGATTCTTAACTTATTTATGACCCCATGAGGGTCATACTGTCACATAAAGCTGTTTCTGAATTTCATTTCCTGCAAGATCTTGTCAGCCTTTGGTCCAGCCTCTCTGTTATTACAAATGAAGGGACCCAATTGATTTTTAATTTTAAATTGGGTTTTCTTCCTAGCTGCTAGGAAGTTGAATTCATTAGAATTGATGATCTGCCTAAAACATTCCAAGGCAAATATCCTCATAAGGAGGTATTTGGGAAGTTTGTAAGAGGAAAGTTGGCATCCATAAATTCTAATCTTTGTGTGGTTCTGGTACAAATACCAATCTACCACCTTACTGTTCTTGGCCAACTGTAATACCCTTTTGAGTTCTTGGCTGATTCTAGGCTGAGGGATACTAGTCAGCATGTTCATGACTAGATGGACAAATGAATCTATGAAGTCCTTATAGGTGAATGCAATGGATAATTTCTGGATCAAGGGTGTCCAATGAATAACTGACTTTGGATTCCCTTTGGTATCCAAATTCTGGATGCTGACAGGGAATTTGTTTGATTGATAATATAAAAACATATGAAATAACACAGAGGAGTACTTGAAGACTCTCTCAGTTGGTAGTCTGGTGAACTGTTGATGCATCCTGTCTACAATTAATTGAGCATAGTTGTAAATGACAGTAGAAGGCTCGCCTAGGGTAAAGATGGAAAGAAAGGCCCAGACAACCTCATCCACATGCTCATCTAAGGTATATCTTAGGATGCAAGAGAGCATCGTAATAATATGTTTGCCTCTCTCTGAAAAAATAGTGGCAGCATAAGGAGGACTATCTGTGGGAGTATGGCAGTCCTCTATGATGAAAGTCTGGAATATTTGGGCTATTTTGGTTAGCTCTAACTTGATGTATAGGTCCAGCAAGTCACCAATAGACAATGGGGTCTCATCAGGGCTTGGTTGGACCTGCAACATTTGGTTAATAGTCTCTGTAGTGATGGTAAATAACAGTTGTTGGTTAGGGGTGATAATAGCCCTTTGGCTAGGAATGTAAAAGGCATGACAGAAGTGCATAATGTCAGGGAATGGGTGTACTTATAGGAACAAATTCCTGGGTAAATTAGATTCCCAAAGGTGGATGTCACCGTTCTAGTTTAAGAATTTGTCCTTACTCCAGTAGTGGAGCTTTAGAAGGTAAGCTCGGGAAGTAGTATCCTTTATTGAAAATATTTGTCAGCTAATGCTAGGTTGTCAATGTCCAGGTAAGGGGTTGTCAGAGGTCTAGTTAGAAATAATGGAGAAATGGTTATGTGGTTGTAACGTTACCTTCTTAGTTTAGGAGTTGTTCCTAGAATTTAGGAGGTTGGTTTCAGCTACCTATTTTTCAGTCATGTATTTAATATGTAATATTCATTCATTGTAAGTAGAGTGAACGAGAGAGAGAGAGTCTCCTCCTTGTTTGAGTGCAGTCTCCAGGTGATGTACACACCTGTGAGCTGCAACTCCTTCTGATTAATTCAAGTTTGATTATTTTTATCTTGGTATCAGAGCTTAGGGTAGAGGTAGCCTTAATTTTGTTTTTTTTCTGGGATGTATCATTAGTTGCACATCTGTAGTGGTAGGAGTACATGTAAAGATATCTGTGTGATCAGGTGGAGCTGCAGTAACACCTGAAGCGAAAAGGCATCAGATGACTGATCATCACTGAGCCGAAGGAAGGGTTGGAGCGGAAATTCGGAGCGGAATTTTTTTTTTACAGAAGGTGCAGCGATTAGCGCGGTTTTTATGAGGAACAGTCGCGCCATTGGCGCGAGAGGCTGTAAATCGCGCCAGAGAAAAGAACGACCAAATTGGCGCAGATCCGTGGCTGTTAAGCGCGCCAAAATTCCTGCACTCCACAAATTTTCATTTTCCGCAATTAGCGCGGGTTCTGCGCTGTTTTGAGCGCCATCCCTTTCTCTCTGTAAATCTGCAATCTTTGTTGCAGATCGGAGTTGCCCGGTGGAGGCACGTTTGCCCGGTGGTGGCGAACTGAAGATCCTTGATCAGCTCGAAGGTAGCAGATCGGATCTGCCCGGTGGTGGCGATTTGAGGTGCCGTGATCCGCTCGAAGGTAGCAGATCGGACCTGCCCGG